>PYXC01002106.1:2245000-2272500 GCA_015244755.2 Tenualosa ilisha
CTGTTCAACAGATATTCCAAATGAATAGCGCCTACTGAGATGTTTGCTATGAACTCTCCTGCCGCAGTTTTAACTTAAAACACACATTTCTCACAACAAAACACAAACATGCGACACAAGTTTATGAGTGACTTGCTTGTTTGCCATGTCCATCACAGCATCTGATCTGAGAGCAGTTCTGGGCTAGTACCCATTTACCAGTATGCTGGCTGAGCACAGTTGTGTAACAGTTCTGCAGCTACTGGGCAGCATTAAAGATCAAAGGGGTTCGATCAGCACATGTGTCAGGACCCCGCGCCTTGCAGGAGAGAAAGTTTCATTGGAACAGCGCGAGAGAAAACAAAGGCATCGTCAGTGAGCGTGGGCTCAAGCATAGACAAGCATTTCAGCATTCCACCAAACCCCCCGCCCCAGCCCCTCCAAACACCTTAACACACACACACACACACACACACACACACACACACACACACACACACACCCCTCCCTGCCTAAGGGAGTTACAGCTCATCTCGTTAGCCTATGATGACTCAACCACACAAAACCCTAATGAGCTGAGAAACAGAGAGAAAGGCGAGAGAGAGAGAGAAGAAACAGAGAGAAAGGCGAGAGAGAGAGAGAAGAAGAAGAAGTGGCAGAGGCAGCGGAAGAGGCAAGGATATGTCGGAGGAGGAGCGAGAGAAGGATGTCAATGAAGACAAGTGCCAAAGCTGTGACTGAGGGAGGAGGATGACTCAGACAGTCAAAGCAGTCAAAAGAAAGAGAGATGGAAAGAAAGAAAGAAAGAAAGAAAGAAAGAGGAGAGAGAAAAAACGAACGATGGAGGGCGTTGTGGGAAAGGCACCAGCAGAGAGGGAGAAGGAAGAAGAGTCTGAGAGAGAAAGAGTCAGAAAGAGGGAGAAAATGATTACAAAGGAAGTTGGGAGAAAGAGAAGGGTAGAGGGGGATAAAAAGGAGAGTGGGAGTGAAAGGAGATGGACAGTGAGAGAAAGAGAGAGAGAATGAGTGAATGAAAGAGTGAGTGAGTGATTGAGTGAGTGAACGAGAGAGAGACGGAGAGACCGAGGGAGAGGGGTGTGCGTATTTGGGGTTGTTACACCACATCAAAGGGCCAAGAGCATCTGTGACTCATCAGAGCCCAGTGGGGCAGAGTGGCCTGGGGCCTGCTGGCTACCAATATCCTGTACCAGCCTACCACACACACACACACACACACACACACACAAACAAACACACACACACACACACTCTCTCTCACACACACACACACATACACATACATACACACACACACACACACACACACACGCACGCACTCTCTCTCTCTCTCACACACACACACACACACACATATACACAAACACACACACTCTCTCTCTCTCTCACATGCACACAGTCAATAAGGAGGTGTGTGTGTAAAAATGTGTGTGAGCTTAAAGAGTCAATCACACTCTCATCTGTATATAGGACAAAACATACACACACAAGCACACACAGACACACACACACCTCTAAGAGAGGGAGAACAAATGATTTGGCCAATGTGCTTAGAGGGGGAGAGGGTTTACCCAGGCTTGGATGTACAGATGTATGAAGAGAGAGAAAGAATGGAAGGATAGAGAAAGAGAGATCGAAAGATCAAGATGAGGAGTAGAGGGCTAGAGAGAAAGAAACAGACACTGTCAGATAAGCCTTGGAAGAGAGATGGGGACAGGGAGAGTGTGTGTGTGAGAGAGAGAGAGAGAGAGAGAGAGGAAGGATGGATGAGTGGAAGAGCGAGAGAAGGCAGGTGGGCAGAGTTGGCAGGCTGATCCTCTCTGGGATTATCTGAGTGGATTATGCCAGTGGAGTGTCCACGCGCTGGGCAAGAATCAGAAAGCCCTTAGGAGAGAGACAGACAGGCAGACCTGAGTGTCTATGCAGACAGACATGAATGTCTATACCCTAGGAGACAGACAGACAGACCTGGGACAGACAGTTTGATCAGTGCCCCATCAGACCAGAGGCCACCCAGAGTTACATAGCTGCTGCATGCAACAATTCCATCAGAGTTGGGGTGGCAGTGATTCCAGAGAGGCAGAAATAAAACTGATCCAGTAATACTAAACAGGAACTAATGACATGGGATTGTGTGTGTAGGTGGTATGTATGTGAGCAACAGCTGTGTGTGTGTGTGTGTGTGTGTGTGTGTGTGTGTGTGTGTGTGTGTGTAAGGGGGGAGCCACCCACTCGTCTGTAATCAGTCCATGCCTAAGCGGTGCTGATTGGAGCCCGGATCAATCTGGCTCCATGTGCCACAGCACAATGAGGGTGATGGAAATAGCTGTGCTGCTAATACACTGACTGCTGAAGGTTAATTTTGACAACCTGTTCCGATAGCGAGAGGCTTGTCAAGCATAACGAGGAAACGACGGAGCTCCATTAAGATCAGAGATAAGATTTACGGATGCTGCTTACCCCCCACCTTTAGCACTTGTTTTGTTGTTCTCCGCAAACCAATGGCAAGATCCTCTGGAATGTTTACAAGACAGTGGAATGGGGAAAAAAAAAGATTTAATTGTTCATTTTAATGAACTGAGCCGCTACCAGATCCCAGCTAGCCCAATGGCACGACGGTCATTATGGAGACTACTGGCGCAACTTTACAATAAAAGAGCTGAGGGAAAAGCAGTAGCACTTCGACTCGAGTCTCCAAGCTCATCACCCACAATAATAACTCAACAAACTCGTCTGCTCACTGCCTGAGGCAGAAACAGTCAATTCAGAAGGAAATGGAGTAATAAGTTAAGCAGGGAAAATAACAAAAAGAAGAAGAGGAAGTGGAGGAAGAGAGAGAAGAAGATGAGGAGAAGAGAGGAGGAGGGCAAATGAAGTCTCCCCGTGCAGTGCTCTCATATCTCAGCTGATTCGCGCATCCCCAGGGAGAGACCAGGGCGATAAGCAGTTGGAGTGTGTATTGATTGTGGATACAGACAGCGTAATCTGCTTAGTGAGCACAAACACACAAAAAAAAAACTTTTTTTTTTTTTTTTTTTGGCCTCGCCTCCAAAACAGAACTAAAACCACAAGGGAACAAAACAAATGCAGTTCTCTCTTACAAAAAAAAAATGTAAGGCTCAATGAAAAGCACTTTGGCAGACTTTCAAATGGATATGGACATCGATACAAAAACAAACAAAAACGATAAGGATCTTGTTCATTCACTGACAGCAGAGGCTAGAGACAGAAACGGCAGGCTTTCAGTGGTGAAGGTTAAGACTGCTGTATGTGTGTTTGTGTGTGTGTGTGTGTTTGTGTGTTTGTGTGTAAATGGGTAAATTTTGGGTCAGTATGTGTGTGTGTGTGTGTGTGTGTGTGTGTGTATCTGTGCTAGCTGTGGTAGCCATGTCCTCTTTAAAACAACTTCCTCCAAGCAATTAGTGAGAAAGTATGTCTGTGGGACTCCCTTACCTCCTGCAGATTGCCAAAGAAGCAGTGTGTGTGTGTGTGTGTGTGTGTGTGTGTGTGTGTGTGTGTGTGTGTGTGTGTGCACGCTTGTACGTGAGTGTGTGCATGTAGTGTGTCCTACTTCTGCGAAACTGCCGGAGAAAGAGAAAGAGTGATGTCCCTGAAAATCTAAGGACACCACAACCCATTCTCTCTCTCTCTCTCTCTCTCTCTCTCTCTCTCTCTCTCTCTCATCCTTTTCTTTTTTCCCTTTATCTTTCAGTTCTGTCTCTTTTTTCTCTTTGTTTCATCTTCTGTATCAAGATTCCATTAGTGACAAATGGGAATTGGACTCCAGTCATGTTAAAATGGCTTTCTCTCTCTTCTGCCATTTTTAAACTCAGGATTCCTGCACCAGAAATATTTCTCTTCGGCTAATGTGCTCGGAATAGTTTGTGGTTGCATTTCATGAACCATCAAATCCTGATAAAAATCAAACAAGGCTGAAACACAGACCAGACAAAGAGAGAGAGAGGGATAGAGAGACTAAAAAAACAGAGAGAGAGCAATAGAAAAAAAGACAAAAGCATGCCATGTGTCTGCTTTCCAACCAAACAAGCGGAGAGATCTGGGACAGACTCCTAATACGCTCAGAATGCCATCAGATATTTTACCTTGCCAGGGGAAAGGCGACAGGCAGCTCAGGAAAATAAAAGTCAAGATTTTCATTTGGGGGTCATTTTATGTCATTGAAGCCTAAGGTTAGACATGTCAGCATAATTCACCTCAACATTTATACGCGTATATCTTCAACATACACACCTATCTGTGTATCTATATATCTACTTATTCACCGCCCCCCCCTCTCCTCTCTCTCCGTTTCTCTGGCTATGGACATACCCATCTATCTATTTATCTATGAATCTATGTACTATACATAATTCTCTCTCTCTCTCTCTCTCTCTCTCTCTCTCTCTCTCTTTTGTCTGTCTCTCCTGCTCTCTCCATATCTCTCTCTCTGTCTGTCGACTATGCAGTAAAAACACTCTTAGTCACTGCACTATTACCGCGCTATAAATAGCCACCTGAGGTCTCATTATGAAGCTATCAATCGTGGGATGGTGTTGCGACAGGCATGAGACAGAGAGAGAGAAGGAAAGCATGAAAACAAAGACAAAAAGTCTAAGAGAATGAGAGAGAGAAGGAGAGAGACAGGGGGAGAGAGCTGATGGATTACGAGAGAGAGAGAGAGAAAGAGAGAGAGAGAGAGAGAGAGAGGTCACACGACAGACACAGTTCATTGATCAGTGATAGCGGCGTGGAGAGAAAGGGGAAAAAGAGAGTACAAGAGGGGAGGGAGGGAAAGAGTGAAGCAGGGAATAAGAAGGGAGGGAGGAAAGGATGGAGAAAGAGAAAAATGTAGAGCAGGAGGAATGGAGAGCATGAATGTAATGACAACGAGAGAGAGAGACTGGGGAAGAGGGAGGGAAGAGGGAGGGGTGTGGAGGGCCACCAGAGCCCACCCAACAGGAGGCTAATGGGCTGAGTGAGACAGACACCCCACCACTGGGCCTGGGTTAGAGTCTTGGAGGAGGATGGCTGGGGACAGACTGGCGACACACACACACACACACACACACACAAATAGACGGAAAGATAGAAGATTTTTGGTTGCAAAAACAACCAAAAAATGTACTTGGCCTGGAGACAACTATTGTGTGTGCATGTGAAGTCAAGAACAGCAGGGTGCAGAGAAGTGTGTGTGTGTGTGTGTGTGTGTGTGTGTTTGTGTGTGGTGGGAGAGGCAGCCTGTTCCCTTGAGATGAGGAGATCATTCCTACAGTGGAGCTCTCTGCTGATCCCGACCAGCAACTAGACTCCCCAGCAGAGTACACACATTCATCAGCCCAGTCCAGGCATTAATCTGGCCTTTATAAGTGCTCTGCTCCACCCACCCACACACACACACACAAACGGACTCCACACACACACATGCACATACACACAGACTCCACCCACACAAGGACTTCTTTCCCCTCACACACACACACTTATACTTTCATATATAAAAGAGAGAAAAAGGGAAAGCGATGACTGAGCACTGAGCGATAGAGACAAATCCTTGTGGCCTTTTACAGCAAGCCACAGTGTGTGTCAGCATGACCTTGAGCAGGACCCCCCACCCAAACTCCCCTCGCCTCTCTCTTTTCTTCTCTTTTCATTTCTCCTTCTCTACGTCCTCTCTCTGTTTCTGGCAGCAGCTATTCCACCACTCTTCTTCATGCTCAGGCCGTTCAGCTGTGGTCCTCAGTGAATGTGGTTAAACGCTGACCTTGGAGCCACTGTTTAAAGACACACTAAGCCTTTGTTACAGTTTGACAACACAGGCCCAACATAGACACATGAGAACACACACACTAACAAACCCACTAACACATGGCAAAGTGTCTTTTCCTCTTTCCCTCCCTTAATCCACTTGATTAAGACCCATCAGTAATGACACCATCAATCAGACCCATCAGTGATGAGAGTTAAAAAACAGACCCACGCACTCTGCATATCTGGGACAACGGCTCTGTGTAAAGTCCTCTGATTCATTGGGTATTCTGGTATTCTGGGATCTGGCCGTGATGATGAGGCCGTTTAGATGCATCAGATTTGCATCATGTATGGAATCCATTGGCTGCAACTCAAAAAGGCCTGTATCTTAGATCCTTTCTCCAAAGCCCCCCGCCCCCCCATCCCAAATCCACACCCCCCGGGAGAAGTCCCTGGCCTCTCTGCTAGCCGCAGTGGTGGGTGGATGTGCCGACACTGTTGGCGGCGCGGCGGTCGCCAAGGCACCGGCGTTTGAATGGCGATGACATTTCGCCATTTGGGCCAAAAAAAGAGCCATGCTAATTACTTACACACTTTCCCCCATACGGCCCCCTTTTAATGAACACATCCCTCACCGTCCTTCAGAGGGCTCTCCAGCAGCCGTGAAATATGGAGTTGGAGAGGGAGAACGGAGAGAGAAAGGGAGGGAGAGTGAAGGAAAGAGAGAGAAGAGGGCGAGTAAGAAAGAGGGAGATGAGCTGGAACAAAGGACAGAGAGTGGGCAGAGACAGAGATGATATAAAGAAAAACAGGAGAGCACACACACACACACACACACACACACACACACACACACACACCACACACACACACCACACACACACACACCTCCACCCACCTGGAGGAACTAATTCAGAATAGACATGTCAGCTTAATGTCAGAACTCAAGATTAATTCATTATCATGCCTTATTATATGTGTGCAAAGAGAAGAGTCAAAGATGTTGGGTTTCACATCTCCTGGCAAGAGTAAATAAATAGGAGTATTTTGTGCTGCATGTTGTGCTGATGGTCATGTTGTATGCTAATGCAGGGACATGAACATTTGATTGTGATGCATGAGAGCACTTTCTGAGATGGGAACTGTTAGAATTGGTTCCCTGGCAAGGCTCATAGACTGTGTGTGTGTGTGTGTGTTGTGTGTGTGTGTGTGTGTGTGTGTGTGTGGTGGGACCGGAAAGGAGTGGTGGTGGTGGGTGTGGGTGGATGGGATGGTGGGGATGTGGGTGGATGAGTGGTGTGTGTGGCCGTCTGTGTGAGTGTCTGCATGTGTGTGTGTGTGTGTGTCATATGGGTGGTGCTCATCCCTCATCTCATGGATAGTGACATTCACTTGTGGAGACCCAAGCCGATTGCTCTGTTCTCTTCCCCTGGGCTATACTTCTCTCGACT
Organism: Tenualosa ilisha; assembly: GCA_015244755.2. Lineage (NCBI taxonomy): Eukaryota > Metazoa > Chordata > Actinopteri > Clupeiformes > Clupeidae > Tenualosa > Tenualosa ilisha. Next base: position 2,252,197 of record PYXC01002106.1, read on the forward strand.
GTTTGCCTCCAAAGGCATCGATCCACCAGTCTCCAGACCTGCATGCCACTACTCACGCACTGTACTCAACGAGTGCCCACACCTAGGTTTGTGCATTCTGACATATACAGATATCTATGAGTGGGTGAGAGAATAAGGGAGTGTACGTAAGCTTGCAGCGTGTGTGTGTGTGTGTTGAGTGTGTGTTTCCCACTAATTATGGTAGGCTTGTGGGTGGAATAGTACCGCAGACATAAAATTATGAATATAAAGATTGCTGTGAGGAATACTGAGGAAACAGTCCTAAAGCATATACACTCACAGGAGGAGGAAGCAGAGAGAGAAGGAGAGAGGGAAAGAAAAGAGAGGGAGATGAGTGCAGAGAGAGACAGAGAGAGACAGAGAGAGAGAGAGAGAGAGAGAGAGAGCGCTTCAATCTCAGCAAAAGGAAAAACTTGAAAAAAGACTTGAAAATTTAGCGTGTGAAAATATGACAGATGAACAACAGGTAGCGGAAAGGAAAGAGGAGAACAGCACACAAGGAGGCAGAGAGAGAGAGAATGAGGGATGGCAAAAAGAAAGAGAGAAACAGGTGCATTGTGGGAAGAGGACATGAAGACAGAAGAGAATGGAAGACAGAAGTTAGGAAAGGTATGAAAATATAACATAACAGGCACACAAACACACACACACACTCACAAATACACACACACACTCACAAATACACACAGTAACGGAAATAAAGACACAGGCAGAAAGAAAGAGAGAGGTTCAGACACAGTAAGATAGAAATTTTTGAAAGACGGAACAGATTAGAAAAATAAAAAGACGAAGAAACTGAAAGGTGATGAAATGAAAATAAAGATGTCAGATGAAGTAAATGGTAGAAAGAAAGGAAGATATGACATAGAAAACACTGAAAGAATGGAGAGAAAGAGAGGAAGAAGGAGAGGAGAGAAAATGAAAGGGGGGGGGGTTAAGGCAGGGTGAAGTCGGCAGACAGGTATGGCTCTCACCTGGGAGACTTTCCGGGTCACCTCCCCACCGGTCACCAGCCCCTGGATGAATGTGCGCAGGGCCACGAAGGCACGCGTCACCTTCTGCTGGGCGTCACGCGGGGTCTCGCCAAACGGCCGGAGAGTTTCGGACTGCTTGGTGACGCACTCCAGGTAGTCATCGGTCAGCGAGTACTGCGGGTTGGCCGCCTTGAACAGGCGCTCGAGCAACTTCAGCCAGAACTCGTTGAGTGTCTCCTCCAGGTTAACGTTAGCACCACGGTAGTAGCGCCGCAGCTCGCCAAAGAGGTCCTGCAGCACGCGGGCATTGGGCTGGTACTGAGGTCCAAGTGTCTTGGCCAGAGAATTCTCTGACTGGTTTATCAGGTCCAACACGTGGCCTATGAAAAGTAAACGCGCACACACACACACACACACACACACACACACACACACACACAGACAACAGCTCCTTTTATATGCATTCAAATACAAAAGGAATAAATGCTAAATCAGGTAAAGGTGAACCAGCTGTATACATTATACATAACACACAGCATAATATACAGACCTATACCACACTGCATAAATAGGCATGTTTATATATGAATATCAAAGGTATATATGTCTTGTATACAAAGTGCATACCAAACACTGTTTGAAATTTATATTTATATCTATGAATGCAAGGAATGTGTGTGTGTGTGTGTGTCGCACATATCTCTCTTGCTGTTTGCTTGATTCTCTCCATACCTTGCAGATGAATTGCTAACAGTGCACTGCCATATTTGCTGTTGTTTGAATAAGACGTGAGATGTCGGTAAAAGAAGCACACACTGGCCTTTTGCCACTCTGACCACAGCAGCCACTTCCCCTTCCCCATACCACACAAGGAATTAGCATGTCTGACGTTAACAATATAGAGACTGCCTCAATTTGGCTGCAACATGCTGACACACACACACCCTCACAGCTAGCCTGTTAAACATGATGTAAAACTGCAGCAAAAGCATGAAAAGTATAGGCTAAAGTGTGTGGGTATAAACAACGCAAGATAACGTTAAAAGAATGAAGACACCTGAGCTAAACAACACACAAATGGCCTCTGTAGCCAAAGCAATTGCACTTGCATAACATAATTTGGCAAATTATCATCAGCTCCAACTTACACAGTGCCTGTTAAAATGCCATGAGAACAACACGTTTGTTATCTGCAACTCCAGCATGCAATTTACACCTTCAGTACTGGACTGTGTTTTACACCTTCACTAAACAAGTGACTATTCTGACTGCACAGTCTCAAGTACTATCTCATCCCAGCTTCGAAGACAACCTACGTGCAGACATGTAATTGACCAGTTTACTAAAGGAAAACATTTTTTGTATGGACACCACACTTGTACAAATTCAGGAAGAACCAAAAAAACTGTCTTTTAGAGTATAATACAGAACATAGTTAGGCTAGTTAGTCTAGATTTCTTTATGAATGTAATTTCAATCTGGAGACTGCCACACTATACAATACAATAAGAACATCCACTTCTGTAAAATGTATGTGTGTTCCATAACCTGCTTGGGATTACAGCTAAATCAACAGACCTTTGACCTATTTCCAATAGCTCTCTATGGCAAAATAAGTTTTTTTTAAGACTGGCTTTGTCCCTGCTCACCAGAAACTTTAGTCTCACTTATGTTAACAATCAGTCTAGAAGTACAATAAAAAAAAAAAACTAGATCCAAAGAGGAGATAATTAGCTTGTTAGCTTTGAAGCCTGCAAACGTACAGTGCCAACTCTTTCACTCCCATCAAGGACTCTTCCTCTAAACACTTTAGTGAAGCTCGGCAGAAAGCGAAGCCTTAGTACTGCTCTCTCTTTCAGGGTTAAGATCTTTGTGAGTGTGTGTGTGTGTGTGTGTGTGTGTGTAAGAAGAGAGGAGTGAAAGTGGGAAATAGATTCATTCTCCTCTCCTCTCTTTTCTTCTCCTCTCTTTTACACTTCTCTTCTCTCCTGAGCCCCTCAGCAGTCCGACGCACAAAACTGCAGCAGTGTGCAATCGTCTGCTTTACTTTTCCACTTTCCCGACAGCACCAGATTCTGCCATGAGTTTACGAGGATGATGAAATATTCGACTGCTTAGCCCACAGTAATGTCTTTTTGCATCGCTTACAATGTGCTTTTATGGACTCCCTTCATGCATTTTTTCCACACTGAGCGCATTGAGTGAAGTCGGGTAAGGTATGAGGCGAGTAGTGTGAGACATGATGTCCGATGTGCATGTGACATGTGATTCCTCAGACCCACACACACACACACACACACACACACACAAACAAACATGCACACGGCCTTGACACATTCAACTGTGAAACAGCATGGGGAACAGGTTTGTCTGTGTCAGTGAAGGATAAGTCAGGGTCTTTACAAAGCAATCCCACAGCGTGAGAAAACAAGGCGTTGCTCCTTAGGAGACCCCTGTGCCGTGCCAACACAATTACGCTCCCGACTAATCCTACAACCTTCATCTGCCAACGATACAGAGGAGCCGCCAGTGGCCACACCATCCCAGAATTCATTTCACCTCTCCTGCTCCTCCTCCCTTTATCTGCCACTCTACCACCACCACTTCTTTTTTCATCAAAATGGGAGTGGGTAATGGTGACGTTTGGGGGGGGTGGTGTGAGGTGGGTAAGTGTTTAATCTGCAGACATGTGTGTGTGTGTGTGTGTGTGTGTGTGTGTGTGTGTGTGTGTGTGCTTAGACGGTGTGTTATCTCAAGCTGGTCAGTAGGTTGGCAGGCCTGATGTGGTGAAGCGGTGGTGCCAACCCACTGGGCCTCCACAGAGCATCACGGGAGAAATGGGTTAGGCTGTTCCCTGAGCAGTGTACAGTGCACACACGCACACACACACGCACACACACATAAAACCAACAGACACACAACTATAAGGACACACATGTGGAACAACCGTACACACACAAACACACACACACACACACAAATAAACACACAGACATACAGGTATAAGGACAAACATGTGAAACAACCTGGCACACACAAACACACACACACAATGCATGCGCACACACACACACACAAATAAACACACAGACACACAGGTATAAGGACAAACATGTGGAACAACCGTGCACACACAAACACACACACGCAAACGCATGCGCACACACACACACACAAATAAACACACAGACACACAGGTATAAGGACAAACATGTGGAACAACCGTGCACACACAAACACACACACACACACAAGAACCCACTATCACAGGGAACAAAAACAATCAGTGTCAAACACGTTATATAACTTGTTAATGTGATAAGCTCTCACTGGCCTAGCTTGTGAGACAGCAAGTTATCTAAGCGTCGGCCGTGTCTGCTATTGTGTGAGGGGCTGCTGGATCCCACTCATTAGCGCACGCCAAAGCAGGCCAGCACTGAGGGTGGTGCGGAGGGAAAGTAGAGCAGTGTAGACACACAGCTACTAGCAGGTGGAGCACACACAACCCCCTCGAGGACTTGCTGTGTGTGAGAACGTGAGCCAAAGAACAGAGTGTGTGTGTTATGTCCACACATGAGAGAGGTATGCATGTCTCTTTGTGTGTGTGTGTGTATGTGTGTGTGTGTGTGTGTGTGTGTGTCTGTCTCTTGTGAATGTGTGGTTATGTGTTATGTTCCACAACATGAGAGAGGGTATGCATGTCTCTGTGTGTGTGTGTGTGTGTGTGTGTGTGTGTGTGTGTGTGTGTCTGTCTCTTGTGAATGTGTGGTTATGTGTTATGTTCCACAACATGAGAGAGGGTGTGCATGTCTCTGTGTGTGTGTGTGCGTGTGTGTCTGCCTCTGTGTGGTGAATGTGTGGTTGTGAGCACATGCTCAACCCCACTATGTTTAACAGCCCATTCCACCCCTTTTGCATTCTCAGTGTGTTTTCCTCATAGTAGAAAATGAACTAACCAACACAATAGGGCCATTAAAAACAGGGCTGCCAACTCAACACTTGTGCTGAAGGAATTTCAAAACCATTCACTCCCTAATAGTAGCCTGTGTGTGAAATATCACCTCGCGGTAAACATCTAAGCGCTCCTAATTGGCAGATCCCAGGACAGTTGGCAACTGCCGACGTGCCGTAGCAAAGGGCACACGTTCAGCGAGCTGCTCTGATCATTAGCGCAACTCAAACACTGACCCAAGGTCTGTGGAGAGAGAGAGAGAGAGAGAGAGAGAGAGAGAGAGAGAGGGACGCTCTCCGCAACACTGACCTTTAATCTCAGCTGGGGTTACAGCTGCATAAGGCCTCTCTTAGTGCATGTCCCTCTTCTGTGTGTGTGAGTGTGTGTGCGTGTGTGTGTGTGTGTACACACACATACCGTCAGACACCTGTCATTAGAGTAAAGGTACATGTCATGTACATTTGAATATACACGCAAGACTTCAATCACACATAGACCCTCAATATGACACACGCAGTCCATCCCACAGTCACAAACCAATGTACATTTATGACCATGTCAGGTCGTATGTACTTTTTTCTTTCCAAACCACAGAGGGAATATGTTCAGTCTCTCGGCTGTAGCTCCATAACTGCGGGAAAGTCTTTCCTCCCAGCACGCCGACAGCCTGTAAAATGGGCCTTTCTTCAAGAACCTTCCATCAGGGTTCTTTCCGCTTGACATGCGTAACAAAGCAAACAACAGTGAACCGCTTGTTAGCGGCGTGCCTGTGATTGTTAGGTGACGCAGCGTGCTCAAAAACACATCAGTCTTTCAGTCCCCTGCTCGGATGCACGAACACACACGTACGTGTTCACACAGACACGCGCAAATGCACACACGCAACCACGCATGCACGTATGCACCCCGTACACATCCCCACACGCAGATACACAAGGACGACTCACCTACACACACGCACACACACACACACACACACACACACACACACACACACACACGAGAACAAGAAAACACGAGCATACCAGCAGCATACCATACAAAACACACACACACACACACACACACATCAGTACACACATAGACACAGAGGCCTACACACACACACACGCAGACCCTGTCTCTCTCTCACACACACACCAGTCTATAATCACCACATCAACAAATACACAAATGCACAAATACACCCACACACACATACCCAGTCTGCGCACACTCCTACATGTGCACGGTACAGGTTTCCATCACGATAAGGGCGACTTTGTGGTTTTTAAGCCGCAGTAAAAAGAGACACTGTGTTCTAGGTCATTCTAACTCACTGCTGTTCCACAGTACATCTGAGTAATATCAGTCCAATCTAGCTGTGGAGAATATGTTGACATGACAAGAGTGTCTTTTGCTCTCTCTGTAAATGTCCTCCAATCCTTCTCTGCCTGCAAACAGACATCACCATTAATTTACGAATGTTTCACAAACACTTTATGCACACTAACAAACACACACACACACAGACAGACTTTCATACACACACACACATACACACAACACACACACGCGCTTACACCACCACCATACGATCTTACAGTAGTGGAGAGTATAGTGTCTGCGCACACACACACACACACACATGGACCCAGGTACCCAGGGGAAACCCCATTCTGAACCCCAGTCGTAACTTTGTTTCATCCTCTCCCACTCCCTTCGTCTCACACTAGACAACGATATCTCTGAACAAGTGCAAAAAAACACTCAAAATAACATTACAGGGTCTTCAAACCACTCTACAAAACACTTTACAAAAATGTCACCTTACAATACCATTTTATGGCGATAACTATTACTATTTACTATTACTATTACTGTTTACTATTGCATCTATTATGCATTATTACTAATAATAACTAAAACAGCTGCAATAAATGCTAAATATAAACAGGAACATATCTCAACTGAAACTACGGTAATTGTCAACAAACTCGACTACCTGTCAAGGAAACAGCAAAAATATGTCTAAGTCTTTTCCCAAATCTAAACTCATTAGTATTCCTGCTTGTCACCAGTGTCAACAGATGTTTTTGTTTCATAGTTTATGATGGCCAATTAAAATATAATTAGACCCACTATGCTGACAGCTCCCCCTTATTGTCACACTGACATGAAGGAATGGTAAGCAGCAAGTGTAAACACACACACATACACACACACACACACACACACACACACACACACACACACACACACACACACACACACCATGCCGAATGGCCATTGAACTCAGTGCACTGTAGATTATGGACCACAGGCAATTAACATCTTCAGTAGATAGAGAAAGAGTGGGAGAAACATCCACTTCAGCTTCGCTAAGGACTCATGGCCACCTTGAGAGATGGGACACACTTGAAAAAAAAGGTCTGTGTGTGTGTGTGTGTGTGTTTGTGTGTGAATGTGTCTGTCTGTCTAGACAGAAAACTGAGTGGAGAGATGAGAAATAAAGAGTTGGACAGAGTCTGAGTCAGATTCTGTTGAAGGTCACATATCAGGCTCTCAAGTTTTCAACTCATCTTGGAGTGAGAATTTGATGGGTGGTGGTGGGGTATATTAGGGAGATTGCATGAGTTCTAAAAACGTTTACTCTTAGGGCACTAAAAGGGCTCTAACGATATATCTTACAAAAGTTGTTTATTTTTCTAGATCTCTTCTGAATCTTTTTTACTAAGTTGTTTGTAAGTTTGCGTGTAAACTGTGCACAAACTATGTGTGTGAGATGACGTGAGATGACACGAATGCTTCATAATATTACAGTATCATGGGCTATATAGGCAAAGTTTAAGGTGAAAAGTTAGTATAAGGAAAGGCATGTGTGGCATGAGAGCGTGTGGGACCCCTCAACTGCGGGTGAGAGCCCTGACGTATGAACCACCCAATTACCAAACATCCAAACATATCATAAATATAATTTTTCTCTCTGAGATTTTTTGTTTATATTCTCCTCCTTCCCTCCCATCCTCCCCGCACTCTAACTCCATCCAGAAGAAGGCCTCTGCCAGGCTACATGACGTGGCGTCCTGTCTACCCACCTGCCTGCCTATCTGCCTCTTTAAAAGTCTCTTCTCTGTTCTCCTTTCCAAACATGTCGACATCTCATTGAAAGAAGAAGAAGAGAGAAGACGCTCTCAGGTTGTTTTTTTCCCTGTGGCAAAAACTATGGCGAGAGACAGATAAGGCAATGCATTTGCACGCTAGATTGGGGCTTGTTTCCTTCAGGCGACAAATGTCCTCTAGTCATGCCAACAAGTGTGAGGCATGTGGGAGAGGTTTACAGGATCTAGCCTGGCACCACTTTGAAATGAACGACAGAAGAACAAAAGCTTTAGGTGAATAAAAGAGAGTGAATAAAAATGTGGAATGGAAGAGGCAGTAACAGCTCATCTTGTCTCCTTGCATTTCTTTCTTCATTGGAACAGACAACAATAGGGGATTGTAAGCCATGTTTACCTACAGTTACCCTCATAGTGCACTAATGAAAATGCCACTGCATCTCTCTCTGTTTTTTAATAATCACCTTTCTTCCTATTCAGGTCTCTCTCTCTCTCTCCTCTCTCCTCTCTCTCTCTCTCTCTCTCTCTGTCTACCCCCCCCTCCCCAGCCTGTGCTCATTCCGACTGACATTAATAGCCCTGTAACAGGTGAGCCCAGCTGTTCATTTGCGGCTAAGCCAATGACAAAGAGAGAGAGAGAATGGATGGAGGGGAGAGTAGGCTGAGCAAGGGGGAGAGAGATGGATGGATGGAGAGAGAGAGAAGGATATAGGGAGGAATGAGAGATATGGATGGTTGGATGAAGAGGAGGACAAAAAGAAGAGGCAGTGAGAGAAAAAAAAATATGAGGCTCATGGAAATGGATCCAATTCCCTATAATTGTATTTGTCGAAGTTGACGAGTGGTGAGTGATTGAATTAGCCCTGTGTCATGGCTTTGGGGGTTGCGAGAGTCTCATAGCCTCATAGGTGTGTGCGTGCTTGTGTGTGTGTGTGTGTGTGTGTGTGTGTGTCGGTGATGGTGATGGTCATGGTGGGGGGGGGGGGTTAGTGTTTTTTTTTTTTTCTTATTTTGCTGACACTGTCAACTTGCTCAGCCTTTGGTTCAGCCCGGCTGCCTCTGCAGCAGATGGCTCCATTATTTCCCTTTCCCACTCACTGCTCTCTCTCTCTCTCTCTCTCTCTCTCTCTCACTGCTCTCTCTCTCTCTCTCTCTCTCTCTCTCACTGCTCTCTCTCTCTTTCTCTCACTGCTCTCTCTCTCTCTCTCTATCTTTCATTCTTTCTCTCTCCTCCTTCCTCATTGCATTTTTATTTCACATTCTCTCATTCTCGTGTGACATTTTGTAAGCACTTGTAGACACTAATGCGTTGAAATTAAATTGGGGATATCCAAAAGGAAGAGATGCTTCTCAAAGAGGTAGACTTCGACAAAAGAACATGTCCAAATGTTCAACAGTAAAATGACTAAGCCATGTCTTTGAAAAATAACCTTATTGAAATTATTTCAATGATCAAAACAGTTGTAGAGAAGGAAGGTCTTGTGTTTTCTGACTTCAGTGAACACAATTTCCTGGACACATTTACAGTAACTGGATACTTTTCACATCCCTTAGTGTTGATGAAATGACAAAACTGCAATATGTCTTTAGCAATATAAGGTTACTTAGGAAAAGACAGGGACAGAGCTGAAGAATCCTCACTTACACTTCCAGCACCTCTGCCATGTCAACCACATTCACTACTGTGACAGTCCCAGATTAATGTGTGTGTGTGTGTGTGTGTGTGTGTGTGTGTGTGTGTGTGTGCGCACCCACTGCGCACCCACAGGTCTGATTCCTGATTCACACACTCACACACACACACTCACTCATACGAACACACACACACACACACAGAGAAACCACTGCTTGCACACACATATGTCTTGCACTTCACGTACTGTACCACACACAGTACATATATATATGTATACATGCATACACAAAGCACACATAACACTGACAAAAGACTAGAGAGCTACAGAGCATCAAGAAGACTTGAAGGGAGTAGCACTGGTGCTCAACAGGCAGGATAGAGGTGGAGGAAGAGGGGGAGGAGGAGGAGGAGGAGGAGGAGAAAGAGGAGCTGGAGGAGGACAACCGTGGAGGACTGACGTTGAAGAATGAAGCCTCTTTAGGCTCTCTGAGTGTTTATTTGTCAGAATGGCTGAGCATCAATCTGGGAGCACTTATCAGACAAGCAGAACGACAGGAGACGCTTAAACGCTTAAGAGGCATTCAGACATCATTAGGGAAGAAATGCCATGATATCAACAAAAAACAGATAGGAAACAATGAGGGAACAATCCATCTGCCTTCTCTCTCTCTTTCTCTCTCTCTCTCTGTCCTTCTTACAGAACTTTCATTTGCCTCAGTCTCTCCCTCTTTCTCTTCACTTTCTATCTATCCAGATTTCTTTCCCCTCACAATGATGATGCACTACTCCACTTTCTCTGTGAGAGATGCCAATGGCACACAGGCGCTGTGCAGCTCTGAGCTGACAGAACAAGCTCTGACACAAAATGGAGGACGTCAGGCTTCCCTGCCCCTGCAGACTTTATCAGAGAGCAGCGGAATTGCACACAGACAGGAGCCAATCACCCATGCCCAGTCTGAAGTGATTGCTCTCGGTGGTTCTGAAAGGCCCACCGCTGTTCCCACTTTGATACGTGTCATCAGATGGCTCGGTAAGAATTGAATGGACCTTATTAAAGCACTATTGCATGACATGCTGGTCAGTGGATGCCACGGGGCTTTGATCCTGGATCCTTCCAGAAGATTCTGCTTTAGTATAATTAAATCCTTCAAATCTCAGTGTTTGACATTAGCAACTTCAGAGGAACTGATTGTGACAAGGAGCTCCTTTTAAATTAGTGTGTGTGTGTGTGGAGAGAGAGAGAGAGAGAGAGAGAGATAATGCCCGGTGTGCCCAGATGCCAGGTATGACACCATTAGCCTCCGCGCCACCTGCCAGGGCAAGCACACCTTCTGTCTGGCACACCTGCCTGTGATCTCACATCACATCACTCCCCATGACATCTCTGCACCAGCAATCCTCTTTGACCTCTTCCACTACTCCACTCCTCACAATCTCTCTCTCTCTATCTCTCTCTCGCTCTCTTTTCTCACTTCTCCCTCGTGCCCACTCTGTTCCGGCCCCCTCCCCCTTCTCTCTGTGCATTCCCATTTCTGACAGTGGGCATGTGTGTCAGGCAGACTTGACTGAGGATGCTGGTCTCGTGGCTCAATAGCAGCTGGTGGGACAAATAAAGAGGGACGCAGCTCCACTGCCCTCACACTCCCTATGACCTGTCAGCAGCCCACTCTAAACAGACACACACACACACACAAACACACACACACACACACACACACACATACACATACACACAAGCTTACAAAAAAGCATTCACATTCACTCATATACACTCCAATGCACTATTGCTCAAGTAATTGATGCAAGCATTCTTGAGTAAGCTCCTGAAACATTACAGAGTGTTGATTTTGGTCCAAAAATACAGTTTCCAACTCACAAAACTTAATCACCACTGATAATCACTGGAAAAAGATCCCTCTCTCTCATTCTCTCTGACACACACGCACACACACACACACACACACACACACAATCTCTCCCTCTCTCTCATAGATACACATAGTCACTCACTCAAACAGATCTAAAACTTCACAGGCATGGCACACTGAAACACCTACTGTATATTTAAACCCCATGGCACCCAAAGGCGTAATTATTTTGTTTACACTACAATTCCTGTGCGCAATAACTCCGTATTTTTAGCCGGGTTTCCCAAAGACTTCCTCCCTCTGGAGTTTGTGCGGTCTCTTCCTTTCTCCTCTTCCCCCAGTCAGGGACCACCACAGTCAGCAACATGGCTGTCAGTCTGTCTGTCTGTTTGCCTGCCTGCCTATCTGCCTGTCTCTCTGCCTGCCTGCCTATCTCTCTGTCTGTCTGTCTGCCTTTCTCTCTGCCTGCCTGTCTGACTGTCTGTCCATCTGTTTTCTGGCCATCCTCATCCGCTGCGGTTCTCCACTACATAATAGACTGCTGGGTGTAATACTGCATTAACCTTCAGTTATCACAGCAGGGGGAATGTACCCTTTTACCAAATGTCCAATGTGGGGAACGAGAGGAGGGGGTGAGGGGTGGCTCTCCTCTCTCTGGAAAAAGTCTCCTGAGTCTCCTGAGCTCTGACACACTGAGCTGTCAGAGAGGCGAAGATTGCGAGGTCTTTCTGAGGTCTCTGTAGTCCCATGGGTGGGGTGGGGTGGGGGGGGGGGGACTACAGAGGAAACAGGGAACAGAGGAAAGTTGGGTCTTTTTTTTATTTGAAGTACCTAAAACTGTTCCTTGCTCTTTGGCTCTTGGGCAGGACACGACGCCCTGCACTTACAGCCAAACGCCCTACAGTGCCCACACCCAGCAGCCTGGGCTAGCAGCTAACCAGTCCCAGATGTGTGGGATGCTTGGGGAGTGTGGGTGGGGGTGGTTTAAGGCCCACATTCCCACCCCCGCCTCCTCCTCCTCCTCCTCCTCCTCCTCCTACTCCCTGGGGAGGAGAGAGTTGAGTCACACAGATTAGTGACACCACAGGGGGTGTGTGAGAGCGTGCTAGGGTGGGGAGTGCAGCCTATGAGACTGCTGACAGTGAACCAGCTGTGGCTGTGGATGACAGGGATGTGTCTAACTTCAGCATCTCTCTCTCTCTAAAGTCCCATTTACATCCAGCTCACACACACCCCTATGCGCACACACACACACACACACAATGAGCAAAAGAGAGGCTATGGTGTATCCTCTGCATATATGTGTTATCTATGTAGCGTGGTCCCTTGCAGGGAGAAATGCTCGTCAGGATGTGGAGGCTCTCTGAAATGAGTGGTTTTGTGGACGCATCGCCCCCCCCCCCCCCCCCCCGGAGTCAAATTGAGGGTTTGGAGACACTAGTCTTGCCAGCCGGAACGCCCTGCAAGATGGCCGCCGGAGTTCCCCCAAGTTGCACACGGGGTAGCGAGAGTCTGGGACTGCTGCTGATCCAGAAGGAATGGCAGCAGAGCCTGTTTCCCCAGCTGCAGGAGAAGAAGGTTTACAATGGCTTCTCTCTCTCCACACACACACACACACACACACACACTGAATGCCCTTAATGCATTCTCTCTGTTCCACTCCTCTGTGTCCTGTTCTTTGCAGAACACACTGCACAACATCACTTCCTTGACAACCATCCCTTCATCTTGACGACGACCTGACATCAGAGAACAAGTACCAGATAGAGAAGGAAAAACAAAACCAAACAAAATCCAAAAGAAAACGGAAAAGCGAATTCATGCAAGACCTCCCAAAGCACCGCCACTATAAACACCATCAAAAAAACACCCCTTTCTCCACCCCACTAGCAAAGGAAAACACTGCAGAAAAGCTCCAGGAGACGTCAAAGAAAAGAAAACAACACCCCACCCCCACCGCTCCATCCCCGCGCTACCTCCGCCGCACGCTTGTTTGAATTTAGCCGCATGTTCCGATATGCAATTTCCCATGTAATTGGTGAGATGCGCATGGGGAATGCGGCCACGGTTCCCATGGCTATCAGATCTGAACGCGAGCGCGCTCTGATCTCGGGCGGGTGCGCCGCCGTGGCCGTGTGCACGCAAGGAAGTGACGGCGGGAGCGCCCGGCTCGTTTGCCCGCTCGCTCGGAGGACGGTCATGTTTGTTCGGAGGTGCGGCGTTAAACCAGGTCGTGTGCATTCTCTGAGTGCCAGGGAGAAAGCATATGAGAGTAGGAGAGAGAAAGAGAAAGAGAGAGAGAGAGAGAGAGAGAGATGAGGAGAGGAGTGAGAGATCAAATCTGTAAGGGTCAGTCAGTTCATGGAGTGTGCGTGTGTGTGTCTGTGTGTGTGTGTGTGTGTGTGTGTGTGTGTGTGTGTGTGTGTGTGTGTGTGTTTGTGTGTAGGTCAGTGTGCGAAAGTTTCAGACACTGTTTACCAATTCACACCCTGCAGTTATCAAGGGCATGGAGAATGAGAATGTGCAGTTCTGAACGTGAAGTCAGTTGCTCCGGAACAGATGCCAAGGCATACCCACCACTCCAACACACTGGCAGACACTACACACAGCAGCACGACAATACAAAGCATCCTCTCTGATCACACCTGAGTGGACACAGAGTGGAGCGCAGAAGCATGACCACAAAAACAGATGGAGCCAAATCCCGTTATGCTAAGCAAACCAGCCTTCAGCCATTTACTTACACATACACTATTGAAAAAAAATCTATCTTGTCCTCTGTGGCAGATTTGACTAAAGCGATGACATGATTACTGTATCTGTCCAGCCCTTACTGAAGTATGCAGCCCCATCCACGTCACTGCATGAAGCCAAAGTACACACTCTTCCCCAGGCTGCCTAGGATGAAAGGATGGATGGAGTGAGAGATGGATAGATTAAACAGACGAGTAGAAGTATGGATGGAGGATTGCATAACCAGAACCCAGCATCGATTGCAGGGTCAAGCCAGGCCAGACTGGCAAAGGCGAGGAGGGGAGACGGAGGCGGGGATTGGTTATCAATCAGCAGGGCTTAGCCACTGATTCCATCATGAGAAAAGAAGGAGAGAGGGAGAAAGTGAGAGAATGTGAGTGTGAGAGAGAGAAAGTTCGTGGCGGGGATTACAGCCATGTCTATGTTTACTCCTCATATCTTAGACAGAGATTGCATCTATTTGTGTGTGTGTGTGTGTGTGTGTGTGTGTGTGTGTGTGTGTGTGTGTGTGCGTATGTCTCTGCTTATCCTGAGTCATATGGATTTAGATAAGACAGGATAAACACATGTTATGGACACAGAGTTGTAAGGGCAGGTGGTAGTGTGCAACAGGAGCATTTGTCACTGGAGTCCCAGCTGGGCTGACTGGAACAGAGAGTTAAGCTGGATACACACACATACACACACACACAGCCATCCGCTTGACGCCTTTGGCTTATCGTCTCAAGAGTTCAGAGTATTTAAACTTTGTTATGCAAGACTACATACATAGATCGATACATCGGCAGTCGTTATTTCATCTGTAATCACCAATCATCACAACATGTGCACATCACATGGCACCACATCACTTATTCGCACCTAGCTGCTGCACTGTGTGAGAGGCATATAACTGAGAAGACTCCAGAAACACAGCTGAAAAAAACAAGACCAGCGCAAGCAGAGGAAGATAAGATCGGAGGTGCAGCGGTACAGGGAAGAAACGAGAGAAAGAGGGTAAATGTTAGAGTAAAGAGAGAGAGAGAGAGAGAAACTTGGAAACAGCAAAATAACCTTTAAAGTCCGCTTTATTTGGCAATAAAACTAGGAAGAGTGGACCATAAATATGCTTTATATAAAAGTGAGAGAATGTGTGTGTGTGTGTGTGTATGTCTGTGTGTGTGTGTGTATGAGTATGTGAGTGTGTGTGTGTGTGTGTGTGAGAAAGAGAGAAAGAGAGAGAAAGAGAAGGACAGACAGCAAACAGACTGTGAAAGAAAAGGAGACTCAGGGAGGTAGAGCGCTAGATGGAGAATGAGAAAGACAGCAAATGTTGGCAACGTGAGACCAGACAGACTCTGTGATCCGATCATCTGTGAGTCTCCCTGCATCGTCTTGTCTCCCTCTCCATTCAACTCGTGTCTCTGTAGTGCTCTGTACAGCTCAGCAGAATGTCGCCACATCCAGCATAAATCAAGTCGCAGAATTCAGCCCTGGTCTCAACCCCTCTCTCTCTCTCTCTCTCTCTCTCTCTTTCTCTCTCTCTCTATCCCTCCTTCCATGTCCCGTCAGGGCTGCCAGTGATTGGCCCCATCCCCAGCCTGCTGCAAGCCCTCTCTGGGTGCTTGACCTCCAGCTCAGCCAGGAAAAATGTGTCTAATCTACCCAGAGAAGCACAGCCTCAAGCCCCCTAACACACAACACACACACACAGACACACACACACACACACACACACACACACACACACACAGCCAGCCAGCCAGCCAGGCCAAGCCAGACAGGGGAGGACAGACAAACAGGCTCACGGCGGGACTAATGGACAACTCTACAAAATGACAGAGAGAGGAAGATTGTGTGTGTGTGTGTGTGTGTGTGGGTGTGTGTCTATGTGTGTTTCGGGCGGGGGTCACAGAAGGATCAAGAAAATCACAGAAAGACAAAAAGTCACATGGAATACAAACACACAGACAAATCGACTCTGTACACTCTCAAGACACTTTATACTCATTTAAGACAGACAAACACACAGACCCAGGGATTAATAAACATGAGGGACATAACAGCCAAAGGGATGGAC
The DNA here is from genome assembly GCA_015244755.2 of Tenualosa ilisha. Classification (NCBI taxonomy): domain Eukaryota; kingdom Metazoa; phylum Chordata; class Actinopteri; order Clupeiformes; family Clupeidae; genus Tenualosa; species Tenualosa ilisha. Next base: position 2,268,559 of record PYXC01002106.1, read on the forward strand.
AGAGGCATGCAAATAGAGAGAGATAATCAATGAGGAATAGAGAGAGAGAGAAGAGATGAAGAGAAAGAGAGAGAGATAGCAGGAGAGAACTCTGCTGCTTTCCGTGCAGCGTGACTGCCTGAACCCAGCCCATGGAAAGTCATCAGTGTAAAGGCATCCCACCACAGGCAGGCGTGTGGGAGTCTGAGAGCGGCGTAATTCCAGCCGCAGGCTCCTCGCTCGGCAGCCCCGACTCCCCCGAGCGCTTCGCCAATCATCATCACCATGGTCACGGCCGCCGCACAGACTCTCATAAAGACACTGGACGGCGCGTGAGCCGAGAACGTATTTCTGTCCTCCGGCACGACTATCCACCGGCAGCCCAAACACTGGCTGCCTACAACACACATTCTGCAGCACAGACAGTACAAGCAAGACCTCCACTGAGACGCCCAAAGGTGACGGGGGTCATCGGAGGAATAGAACCATCAAGCTGAAGTATGGCTGAGGCAGAGACATTTTGTACTTCTGACTGACCACCAGTCTCTATAAATCATGAATGTGGCCCAGTGCAGAACTAGCGAGATCCACTCTGAACTCCCTGAAAGGAGAAACAGAAATAGAAAGAGAGAGAGTGAGGGAGAAAGCGAGCGAGAGCGAGAAAGAGAGAGAGAGAGAGAGAGAAAGAGAGAGTGAGAGGGAGTTATGAAAGAGGGAGGGAGTGTGGAGTACTTGCCGCACTCAATGGCTGTCCTGGTTCAGCAGGAGCATAGTCTAGCTGATGCAGTCAATACTGGCACTCTTACATGTGACTGTATCAGACATACATGTGACTGTATCAGACATACATGTATGAAAGTATACAAACTCTCTCTCTCTCACACACACACAGACACACACACACACACACACACAAATTCTCTTCGATTTATAGAGTTTCCTTCATGTGTATTGTGAGCATCTGTTAGCCTGATTTAGAATCTCTAGCATAACCAAGCGAGAGTTTCCTAACCAAACATAAACAAATGCACACATGGTCTCTCTCTCTCTTCTCTCTCTCTCTCTAAGTCAACAAACACATACACACACACACACACACACACACAAACACACAGGAACACTGCACAACACACTTCCTTATACATCAACAATGATCACCCAGTTCTTTCTTTATGCAATAGGTCATGACTAACATTGTCTGTCATGTATTCTGTCTGAGATCCGGTGCTGAACTGAGCATGCTCTGTAGGGGGAAAATTAGGAAAGGGTGCAGGGTAGCTCTGAGTAAATGTGAGCTGGTTTTGGTGGCTGGGAAGAACGAAGCTTTAAATGACTTTAGTATACAAGGAAGAAAGTGTTATAGTGTGATTGCGTGTAGTAAGGACAAGATTATGAGCATGTGTGTGTGCGTTTTGAGTGTGTGTATGTGTGTGTGTGTGTGTGTGTGTCTGTGTTGCGTGTGCATGTGCACGCGTGTGTCTGTCCATGTGTGTGTGTGTGCGTTCATGTGTGTGTTTGTAAGTGTGTGGTGTGTGTGCACACATGTGTGTGTGTGTGTGTGTGTGTGTGTGTGTGTGTGTGTGTGTGTGGCGTCTGCAGTAAAAACAGGGAGACAGGTGGACCAGCTGGTGCAGGTGACCTGTGAGCCACTCATTAGCCCAGGTGATCACCGTAGTAACACTTCAGCTTCATGAGGCGTGACAGGGGGGGAATGACACCTTTTTACGATAGTCAACAAGATACATCTTTCTCTCCATCTATCTCCCTCTCTCCGTCCCTACTTCCTCTCTCTCTCACTCTCTCTCTCTCTCTTCAATCAGATCACTCCCTCCTTCCTCGTTTTTCACCAACTCTGTATCTCACTCTCTCTATCTGTCCATCACACCTTTTCATTTTCAATTCTTATACATCAACTTTCACCCTCTATTATCTTTAGAAATATGCAAAGGGAGGCCTGATGTGATGGAAGTTCAGTAACTCACATCTCCTTTCAAAACTTCCCTGTGTTGTAAGGAACGCTCACCTGTCTCCTGCATGATGACGTTAAAATGTATTTTGAAGGATCTACACCAGAACCCACCCTCGGGCCATTGAGTCCGTCCCCTTGGGCTCAGAACCGGTGATGGAGTTCTGGCAGCACTGCTGTCTCACTGAGTGATCACACAGCATGCCATGGCATCGTCACATCCTGTGACAAGGCTGCTTTGATCTCTCAGCTCTGGGGTGACGTGTGTGGGTGTATGTATATATATATTTATATATATATGTATATATATGTATATATATGCGTGTATGGGTGTGTGTGTGTATGTGTTGGTGGGTGGTGGTTCTGTCCCTCTGTCTCTTTGTGCTTTCAATATAATGTACACAGTCAATCTAAATCAGGAAGTTGAACACTTAGAGATGCAGACTGTTTCCAGGGCTAATACTGGACGTGTTCACAATGACAGCTCTAAGCACAATGAAATGACTCCAGTTGTCCTTGAGAATACACTATTTCAGCAGCAGACTTCAGTGGCCAGTGATCGGGTCAATAGGTTTACATGAGGAGTCTCTCTGAAAGAAAGAACTACTCATCCTCTATCACGTCACACTTCTGGAATGCAACTTTGTCAACTCTGTCCAAACTGGCAGCCGTCATGCTTTGTCTATTTGTCCCTGCCCTGGTTACCCTAGGGGTCGTGTCTAGCCTTGTGCCCCCGCTCCTCTGCCTGATTGTCATTTCCCAATCCCTTGTGATGAGGAGCCCTGAATGTGATGGTGGCGTAATATGGCATCTCTCTCTCTCTCCCTGTCTTTTTTTTCTCCCTCTCTCTCTTTCTCCCTTTCTCTTTCTATTCTGAAGCCTGTGCACTCGCTCTCACATCACACTGTGCACTTGCTCACACATCACAGCTGCGTGAAACAACAGGGCCCTGACTTAGGTTTCCTAATAGCGTTGGGGTATCATCACCATCGGTAAGAGGAGAGAGCAAGAGAGAGCGAAAGAGAGAGAGAGAGAGAGAGAAAGAGAGAGGAATCGGACTCACAATCATTTAATAACGGTCATCAAATTATTTGGAAGACCAGTATTGCACATGATGTGTTGTTGTAATGGTTGTTCTCCCCCTGGGGACTGCAGACATTCTGCCCATCTCACTGCTTCGTGGAAGGGGATGAAGGCAGTGCGCTCTGGGCCTACTCTCATCAAGGCCTAATGGCTGTTTCTTACACTAGTTCCAAAGGTAGCTTTTTGAGCAACACTGTCTGGTGGCTAAAATTCTCCAGATGAAAACATGTTGCCCAATCAGTGGAAGCTGTGTCGCTCGGCAACCCTGTGCAGATGTTGTGTTGTGTTATTAGGTATCATGTGTTTGTGTACACGGTATCACGTGTTGCCATGTGTGTTGTCGTGTTGTCATGAACACGTGTTGCCATGTGTGTTGTCATGTTGTCATGAACACGTGTTGCCAAGTGTTTTGTCATGTTGTCATGAACACGTGTTGCCATGTGTGCTGCCTTGCTGCCATTGGAACTCACTGTCGAAGCTCTTGTACTGGGTGTTGAGGGTGATCTGGAGCGAGCGTCCCTCCTCCTTGACCAGACGCTCAAAGTCCAGGCGGCTGAGGTTGGACAGCCTGTCTTCCATCTCACTGGTGCAGCAGGTGTAGCCCTGAGAGCAGATGCGCAAGTGCTCACCTGTGCACACCAAAACAGACAGAAAGAGAGAAAGATAGAGAGAGAGAGAGAGAGAGGGTTTACAACTCCTTCATTCAACTATTATCACAAAATCTCAGTTATATCAGCATGACCTTCAAATAAAAACTAACAAAAAAAGTTCTGACATCATTTACAATAACACACACACACACACACACACAGTACTCACACTCATGCACACACACACATGCACACCTTTAAAATAATACTCTACTCATCAGTAAAAGACAGACAGAGAGATGGGAGAGAAGTTTAATTCACTAT
>PYXC01002106.1:2280000-2557500 GCA_015244755.2 Tenualosa ilisha
TTTGCATGCACAGCAATATTATCTAAAACCTTGGCTATGCGGCATTAGCAATGTGTAAATCCTTTTATTGTACATTCCAAAAATGCAGTTTAAGTACTGAAAAGTAGCTACTTCATAACTATTTACAGCTATTAAGTAATAGTAATAAGCTTCTTATATGCTATTAACAAACAATAAACTATTGGGTAATGGCTACTTTGCAACTCCTTGTGGCACCTTATCAATAAAGTATTATCCAACTTCTGGTCTGTCTAACACTCCGAAATAAGTGTGATGGGACATGCAAAGCTCAAAGACATGGAACCAAATGAAATGGCCTCACATATCATTTTCTCAAGTCAACTCCTGGTCACATTCTTGTTACAGTTTTCTTTACCTGTGCAGGTTTGCATAGGGAGCATAAAAGCTTGAGGAAATGTAGTCTTTGTGATATCAAAACACAGCACCACTGACAATAACACCCAATATCGCTGTCAAATTGGGCCAATTCAATGCATGGACAAAGCACAAGCCAAGTCTGACACACTTTATTCTGCCTTTCAATGCAAGGTGTGTCCAGGAAAATGTACGTGAAACACTTATGCATGCACACACAAACACTTACACACACACACACACACACGCACACACGCAAACACCCGAGCACACGCGCGCACACACACACACACACACAGACACAGACCATCCCAGCCTACTGGAAAGCCTGTGGATGGGTAATTTGATCCAGGTATCCTCTCATAAATAGCTTCCTGTGACCTCTCCAAACATACATACACACATATGTGTGCACACACACGTGCATACACAGACACACACGCACACACACACAAACTCACAGACTAACTGCCAGTGTGTTGGTCTGACCTTTGTAGCAGGTTCTTTTCTCATGCAATTCCCCAAAGGTCACATGATGCTGAGGACTGGTACACCCCACCCAGTACCAACACACACACACACACACACACTCACAAACTTATATAAGCATGCACACTCATACACCAACAGCTACACACATGCACAAAGAGGAATAGCAAGACACATCAAGGTTAATAGGGGTTAATAGCACTATAATTCACAATTGCACCTAATATTAGACCAGAAGGACAGAACAGGCGTTTACTGCTGATTACTGCCACCAACGCACAGACCACACTCACACACACACACACACACACACACACACACACACACTCTCTCTCTCTCTCTCTCTCCACACACACACACACACACACACACACACTCACACACAAACACACACACATAAACACACTCACACACACACACACACCCCTCTCTCTCTCTCTCTCTCCACACACACACAACTCACACACAAACACACACACACACATGCACTTAACACTATCCGTGGACTCAACACACATATGAACAGGTCACAATCATACCTTACATGTACCTCTCAGTAGATCAGTCCCCCACACTAACGCGCACACACACACACACACACACACACACACACACACACACACACACACACACACAAACACACACACACACACGCAGGTTCTTAATGACGACACTAACACAAACTGAATCGCAAGTATAAAGAACCTTGTGGCAGATTGCACAGAGTATCTCATGCATCAAGACCAATGGAAAAGCCAAAGGAGTGAACCAGCTAGGTTTGCTGTAGCAACACATACACGCACACACAAACACACACACACACACACACACACAGACACACAAACACACTTACACACTCACTGCAAAGACCTCACAGCGTGTTACTCAGCCTGTACACTACATATGCTACCTGTCAAACTCCAATTCTTACTGGGACTGTGTGTGTGTGTGTGTGTGAGAGTGTGTGTGTGTGTGTGTAGGTATAATATAAATGCAGCTACTGCTGCGCTGGAGAGTTGAGGATCATTATATTAGAACATGGAAGATCATTACATGGAGACAGGTTGCTCAAGTACTGGCCTGAGGTGAGCACTGCTTCTCTGCTTCTCCAACTAAAGGCTTTGTAGTGAGACCCTGGGCCTCCCTGAGGCTGACCCTGGCCCCAAATCACACACACACACACACACACACCAAAGACACCATGTTACTCTAGTTACATGGCCAGAACAAAGACATGGAGAGGGTTTCAGGCTATGTGAATGTAGGAGAGATGTAATGGGAGATGGGACTGGGGAAAGTGGGCTTTACTGTGAGCCACAGGCTAGCATTGGAGTGCATCAAAATGAGCTAACACCTGGGGATGGTGAGATGGTGGGACCCGTGTGTGTGTGTGTATGTGTGTGGGTGTGTGTGTGTTCTCTTTAAGAGCACTGCTTCTCTGATAACAATGACGTGTTATACTGTGAGTAAATTTGCAATTTAAATTACAATTCTGTTGAGCTTGCCGAGTTCATCCAGAAAGCTGCCAAAAAAAGCTAACAATGAATAGCAAGTATAAACTGTAAAGTTGTTTTGATTACATGTAAGACAAACTCAGTTAGCCCTCAGGGTTTGACGCTACACCCTTTTGTCTGAGCAATGACTTGTCTTCAGACATCCCTACACAAAAGTGCATAGTGTGTATGTGTGTGTGTGTGCTGTAGAGATGATGTGTGAGCATGTGAGGAAGAGATCGGAGGCATCAGTGAAAGCAAGAGAAAGAGGGACAAACACACAGATACACACACACACACAAACAGACCAAGAAAGAGAGAGAGAGAGAGTTTGACGAACAGACAGACAGATAAACTGAGAGACAGACAGACTCTCCGGGGTTTACCCATCACCATGACTTGCACTCAGGAGTGTTTTGACTGTAGACTGTAGGCTGCCCCTGTTGTCAACAAACTGGCTAATCTCCACTCAGACAGTCAGGGCAGACGCCTGGAGCTCGTGACCCGCAGTCACCATAGGGCCTTCAGGGCATCTCACAGCAGTGAGTGAGAGAGAGTGAGAAAGAGCGAGAATGAGAGAGAAAGCAAGAGCGAGTGAGAGATAGAGAGAGAGAGAGAGAGAGAGAAAGAGCAAGGCGAGCCACAGAGCAGCAGTTGACAGAAGCAAGCACAGCAGAGTCTTAATAGAGGCCAAAACACAGCACTGTTCGCCAGCACAGAGAATGGGGGAGAGAGAGGGAGAGAGAAAATAAAGAGGAAGAGAGAGAGATACACAGAGAAACAGGGAATGAGAAAGGACAAGAAGAGAGCTGAAAGAGAGAGAAGAAGGGAGAGGCAGACAGCTGTGGAGGCCTGAGTCCCATTTTGTCAGAATCTGTCAAAGCTCTAGTCCTCACACTACACGGCTGGAAAGTGTGTCTAAGCATGTGTGTGTGTGTGTGTGTGTGTGTGTGTGTGTGTGGGTTGGGGGGCAGGAAGAGACTGACAGCAAACGAAAGAGAGAGTCAAGAGAAAAAGACTCAAACAGAAAAGAGTGGCAGCAGCTGGGGTAAAAAAGGAGGGATCACTGAAAGAAGAGAGAAGGCTGTATGAGAGAGAGAACAGCTGGGGAGAGAAAGAGGGACAGAGAGAGACCGAGAGAGAGAGAGAAAGAGAAAGAGAAAGAGAGAGAGAGAGAGATGTAAGGGGGAAGAAGCCTGAGGGGAAATCAAAGACACAGTGATTATCTCCACCAGCACCTTGACATTTGACCTCAACTGCTGCTGACACTCAGCCCAGGTCAGCAGAGGTGAGCCAAGCGAATCTCGGACAGCAGCGATAGCTGAGGTCAAACAAACATGGAAGAGGGGTCAGCGAAACACAAAAGCTGTTTGTGGAGGCAGTGTCAAAGCACTGTAGCTATGGAGAGAGGAAGGGAACAGGAAGAACCATTCAGAGGAATAAGAATGCTTATGGTGCAGATGGTGGTGTGTGTCATGTGTGTGTGTTTGTTTGTGTGTGTGATACCTTGGGAGGTGTGTGTGTCAAGTCAAGTGGGGTTTTATTGTCATTTCAGCCATATTCACATGTATGTGTGTGTGTGTGTGTGTGTATGTATGTGTGTGTATTTTTGGTGAAGGAATGTGTGGTTTTTTTCAGGTCTTGCCACGCAAGGTGTCACACACACACACACACACACACACACGCACACACACACAAACACACACACGCACCTCCCAAGAGGGAGCTCCCGCACAGCTGGTGCTCTATGGCAGGAAGTGTCAGCTGTGAGTGTGTGTGTGGTGGGAAAGGGAGCCCCAGCGCTCTGGTTCTGATGGCTCATGACTCTGAGTGCTGCTCAAGCAGTGCTGATGGTGGCTGTCTGTGGAGCACAATGGAGATGGACAGAGACGCTACGGCATTCTGGGCAGCACAATAGCTAAGTAATGGGAGATTTAAAGCCATTGATTGGCTGTAATCCCTGTATTTTTGGCTGGCACCTTGCGTCTCCACACACACACATATACACGCGCATATACACACACGCATACACACACGCACACTCACTCACACACACACATCCTCCCAATATGCCCCTTGTATTTTCAGCTAACGCTTTGCCTGTCCATCACCACCTCATGATGACTCAGGGAAGCAAATGACACCCCCAACATACACACACACACACACACACAATCACACAAACACATACACACCCCCACCACAGAACAGATTGACTGTTGTCTGAAGAGTCATCAAGCCTGGGGCCAGGAAAGACAGAGAGGCAGACAGCTTTACTTCTTAACTCTTCTCCCTGGGACACACACACACCACACACACACACACACCACCACCCAAACGCCAGCGGCATCAAATCATGCTCAGATCCAGCGAGGGGCAGCTCAGCACTTGCCCTGTTGTCCCTGACACCGGCTGTGTATGTCAAAAGAACTGGAGCTGAGAACGTTGCCCCTGTCTTGTTTTGTTTGGTTTGGTGAGGGTAAAGTGTGTGTGTGTGTGTGTGTGTGTGTGTGTGTGTGTGTTGGGAGGAGAGGGGGTTATACAAGCACAGACAGAGAAGCCTAGTTCTCTGTTGCTGCCGCTGACTTAGACAGCTGATGGGAAGGGAGCAGCACAAGGCTTCCTTAAGGAGGAAAAAAGAAGGAAAAAGTATAATGTTGCCTAAGCAGACCAACACTGGGAACACATTCCCCTGGGGGCCCACTGTGTGTGTGTGTGTGTGTGTGTCTGAGTGTTTGTGTGTGGGTGGATGAGGGTGTGTGTGTGTGGGGGGGGGGGGGGGGGCTGGAGTAAAGAATAGAATGGGAACAGAAAGGGAGAAATCTACCCTCCGGTGGAAAGGCTTTGCACCCCTGAACAATGGGGGAGAGGGGGATGGTGCTTGGCGAGTTGAAATGGTGCCAGGTTGGCCATGCAATGCGTTCGGCGGGAGAACACAGCTGTGTAACCGGAGAGTTCGGTGAGAGCGGCGAGCGTGGCTCTGCACAGCGCTCGCATTCCACCCTCCCCACGGGGTCACACCTAGCCCTCCTCCAGCAGCGTGGGCGTTTGTTCCGGAAACAAACCGGGAGGTTAGCAGATCAGTCCATCCATCCATCCATCTATCTATCCAGTCAGACAGACTGAAAGAGAAAGACTTGGACTCTATCCACAGATCTTCCCCTCCTGCCAAAACTGCCGTTGCTGATAACAGGGCACTTGGCTGGCAGGAACCTCCCTCCCCTCTTCCTTTCGCCTGGGGCAGGGTTGGCAGGGCTGGAGAGGACGCTGATTTGGAAGCTGGGTTTGGAGATGCCAATGGAAAGCACCTGAGCTTGTTGTGGTCGGACCGGGCCGATGGAGGGAGGAAGAGAGGGAGGAAGAGAGGGAGCGAGCGAGGGAGTGCACTGGGGGCAAAAAGGTATGGCACAGCACCAGCCAAACCAGCCGGGGTGGTCCACCTGTCATAACATGTCGGAACATGACGGAGCGAGAGTGACGCACCTCCATGAGTTTACTTTACTTCTCACCAGAGGAGAGAACGAAGAGACAAGAGACACAGAGAGAATGAGTTTTAACCTTTAAAAGCCCTTTATTGAACTGCCATTTTGATCAAAGCCACCATAGATGGTGCCGGTAACTAGCTATACACCAACTCTACCAACACCACACACACAGTACACAGATTTAGTGTTTAGAAAGTATTTATCCACAGTATCTGTCAGAGACAGAAAGAAATAGAAAAAGAGAAAAAGAAATAAAGAGGAAGAGATGGACAGAGGGAAAAAAAGTGCTTATATAAATGATTTGAATATGTATGAGTGTATTTGTGAGTGGTGTTATGTTCTGCGCTTGTTGCTAAGGACCCCTCTAAAAAAAGAGATGATTCAGCTAAAGGGCCTTATCCCAACAATAAAACGTCAAAATAACTTCCTTAATCATATCGTAATGCCAGAAAAGAGCAAAGGGAAAAACAGAAAAGAGACCCAAAAATACTACAGAGAGGGCTCTCTCACGCCATGCCACACTGACTCACCTCTTTGTACTGTTCTGAAACAGGCCACAGGAAGTGATGTCATACACACCCCCGCTCCCCCGGACTCTTTTCTGCTAGCTTTGTGTGTGTGAGAGGCATTGTGGCCAGAGCTCAGGGCCAAGAGGGCTGACCAGCTGTGGGTACAGCTGTTCACCGCTTACACAGCAGCAGCAACAACGGCAGGTGGAACTGTGGGAATCTGAGTCACATGACCCTGCTGAAGAGCTAAAGGAGGCAGAGCCGTCCAAGCACTCAAACTACTAGGTGGCTGGGCGTGTGTGTGTTGGCTGGTTACTGAGACGTAAGCAGTCACAAGTAGACTGACAAAGTGATGGAGTGTTCAAACTACAGTTGCTGAATACTTGAGCTCACTGCAAAGATCCTTGAGTGCTGCTCCACTTTTACCCTCTCTGCTCCCTGGCCCTCCGGCCTTTCAATCAGTAACTGGCTGAACTTGCCTTATTGGATTATTAATTGTGAACTGTGCCTTTAAGGAATACTAAGTCATGATGTCACCTCTGGCCACTCAAATTTGGAAAAACGAGGTCACTTGATGATCTGCTCGTTTATCTGATTTAGGAGCCATAAATTGTGTTAGATTGAAACTGAGAGGCATTTCTGTCCTGAAATATCCAGTCTGTCTCTCACTCTAGACAGTCATCCTCATGGGCAGCATCTTCTCATGTTGTAAGTGAATATTAGGAATGTTGCTGACAGGACAAATATTGCATTGAGTCTTTGCCTGGGCTCAGTCTCTACCCTGAGAACTTGCTGTGGTCTTCGCTTGACATCGTGAGGCATTTTCTGAACCATGAGCCAACTCAGGCCAAAACAAGAGCAACGCACGCAATCCCAGCCACAGCGCAGCTAACAGCCGCAGAGAACGACCACAATAACTCATTTGTGTCCGCTACTCCGAGGCCCTGAGGGCAATTTAAAGTCCTCAAATTCTTCAAACGCACAGAAGCTAAAAACAAATCATCCTGTGTCAATTCATAACCATGAGCTATAAGAAACAGCTAAATGCCTGGACCTCGTAAGTGGAGATTTATTTCTTTTTTGTTTCGCGTGCTTAAGCGAGGTTAAATCACAGAGGCTGTGTTTCCTCAGGTCAGCATTTTCCAGAAGGTTCTAGGAGCCTATCAAGGGGCAGTGGTGAAATAATAAAAAAAAACAATGGTCTCACAATACAGCTCGGCCTTCGGCTCACAGACCATCACACCGAAGGACTTCCTCATGAGGCAAGGGCGAGACAAGTCTCTGACAGCTGAACGCATAAGGTGCACTGTGGAATGTGTCTCAACCTCTCTTGCTCTCTCTTTCCATCTCTCTCTCTCTTTCCACCTCTGCTAAATCCCCTTTTCAAGCCGCTGCTGAAAGAGAAGCTTTTCATCGACATCTCTTTTGGGGAAAAAAGAAGAAGAAAAAGTGCGAGCGTTCCTCAGTTCTGCACTCATTCTGAACTCAGAGGCCCCGCAAACACGAAGAGAAAAAAACAGGAGAGAAAATCTTGCTTTTTCTTTTTTTTTTCCAGGAACTCTTCTGACGCCCTTAATCTTCTTCTCCTGTCCCACGTGTTTTATTTCATTTAATCTGGGCTGATTTATCAGCTCTGAGCCCTTTGCTTTTACCTTTTCCCTTACCTGACATCACCAATCACGGCATCAACCCAAAGAAAAACACTAAATTCAATCAGTTCGTTTCCACATTCACTCGTGCATCTCTAACTCACTCTCCACCTCTCTCTCTCTCCCAATCTCTACTCTTTCTCTCTGTCTCTCTCTCTCTCTCTCTCTGCACCCAGAGAAGGGAAAGTCTTGCAGATTTAAAGCACCTTGTCATCATTTAAGCGGCTCAGCTCCAAGTCCAAGCCAACTCCTCTTCCTTCTCCTGCTGTGGCTGCTGCTGTGGCTAGATGATGGATCGCTAATGAGTGTCCAACACCCCGCCACCCCCCACCCCCTCCCACCCCCCTCCCCTTTTGCTCTCTTCCTTGACACGTGCACTACATCATACTGTAAAATAGACCCCCTTTTTCAAGCCCAAAAGATATTTCCTTCAAATCCCAAATGTCAAAAATGTATTCCCCACTTGTCTTCTGGCAGGATACCCGATTAGTTCAGTAGTGGAGCTGTGTGTGTGTGTGTGTGTGTGTGTGTGAGTGTGTGTCTGTGTGTGTGTGTGTGCATGCGTTTGTGTGCATTCAGATCATACAGTGCCCAGGAGAGCAAAACCATTACAGAGAACTTGTATGTGTGTGTGTGTGCGCGTGTGTGTGTGTGTGTGTGTATGTGTGTACTTACGTGTGTGTGCGTGCCTGCGTGCCCATGGGAGATGAGATAGGCATCTGTTAGACTGCCTGGTACACATTCCAGGTCAAAATGGGCACAATATTTACAAAGCCCCTTGTGCCACCTTGATGCTTTCCCATCAACACTCAGCATCATGGTGGTAAGTAGCAGACTGAAGATGATGTCCACTGATGCTTACTGACGCTCACCCACATATCAGATGCTACTATCAGGCCAGTTACTGTGAGCAGGCCAGTGGTAACGCTCCCATCTCCTAATAATCCTCTTAGGACTTTGGCTCGCCACCCAGCAGTTATGCCAAAATAAACAAACAACAAAGCAGTCCAGCATCTGTGAGCATGCTTATGGGGAGAGCTGTATGGGCATGTGTGTGTGTGTGTGTTTATGTGTGTGTGTGTGTGTGTGTGTGTGTGTGTGAGAGAGAGAGAGACAGAGAAAGAGACAGGGGGGGGGGATAGATGCTAGTTGAATGATGGCCAATGTTACATCATCTTACCCTTGCCCCCTGTCACAGCCATCATAAAGCCCTCCTTTGTGTGACACCCAACACACACTCACACATACACACACACACACACATATAAACCACCATAAATCCACCACAACTACCACCACACACGCACACACACTCCATGCTAGCCCACACCAGCCTGCCCTGCCCGAGCCAGCGCTGTCCCATCCTGCCCATCCACACTGGAATAAATGAATGGACAAGAGGCTCTCTTTTAATCAACTTGAGCTCTGTCAGACAGGACAGCACCATGCCAAAAAGAGCATGTCAGATCATGCGCCATTTGATCTTTTCGCCCAGGGTTTTTTCCCGCTGTCTTTGTCTCTAAAATGTTGCACAGGATGACATGATTTGAGACCAACCATGCATTTCCCATCACCACGGAAAGCATGGGATCTTTGAGCTTGTCAGAGTGTGTGTGTGTGTGGTTTTGTCACCCAGTCTGACATGTTGAATCTCTCTTTGTCTCACTTTCTTTTATACATTCTCCCTCTCCTTCTCTCTCTCTCTCTCTCTCTCTCTCTCTCTCTCTCACACACACACACACACACACACACACACACACATATCTGTTCTGTCACACATTCCTCCTCTCCTTCTCTCTCCCCATCACTCTCTTTGTTCCCCTTCTTTTAGAAGCTGGTAGTTTCAAAAGCAGCCCGTCATGCATGTCAGGACTGGATACTGCAGTAGAAACAAACAGAGAGAGAGAGAGAGAGGGAGAGGGAAAGAGAGAAAGAGAGAGAGAGAGAGAGAGAGAGAGAGAGAGGATGTCTGCCTTAGTTCATTGGGGTCTTATTCCAGCATTTTGTCAATCTGTCATGTGTCAGCTATTGCCAACTCAGCTGTCTTCTGGCCTAGAGGGGGCACTGTGGTGAGAGGGAGAGAGTGTGTACGGATATGTATGTGTGTGGTGTGTGTGTGTTTGTGTATGTGTGTGTGTCTGTGTGTGTGTGTGTGTGTGTGTGTTGGGGGGGTATGTGTGGAGCAAGAAAGGTGAGGTAGCCCAGAAGTCAGTCAGCTTTGCCATAGTTTGCTCAGACAGCAGCTGATCCAGGCAATGGTGGGGTGTGGTAGCTCATTTCACACTAATAGCAGCCTTCTGGAGTAGCACTGCCTTCATAGGCCAAACACAGTCAAGACAGATCAACAGCTGAGGGGGAGGCTGTGGCACACACACACACACACACACACACACACACACACACTGTGTAATGCTCGGAAACAATTACAGGCTTTTATTGTAAAGCCCCAGTGACCTCACACAGTACTGACATGAAGCAAAAAAGATTGAAAAGATTGTGGTATGTGTGTGTGTGCGTGTGTGCGTGTATGTGTGTGTGTGTGTGTGTACTTGCATAGATGCGTACCCATATCTGTGTGCCAGTACACTGAGATTTCAAACTCCATGGCACTTGGAGAACAAGTGAAGCCTATGGGCCCCAAGAGCGCTGTGTGCAGCTACTGAAGCTGACTGGTGCTGTCTGTCGTTGACCACAGGCTACGCTAGCTGCCGACTGCTACTCTTGTTTCTATACAAGAGCAATGCTACTCTGTGATAGCCTACTGCAGGCTAATATAAACTGCCTAATTTATGGAAGAGAGAGACACGGAGAGAGAGAGAGAGAGAGAGGAGAGAGAATGGAGGGAAGGAGAAGGAGATATAGAATAGACAAAGAGGTAGAGTAAGAGTAGAGAACTAGAAATAGTCAAAGGAAGAGAAAGAAAATGAGAAAGTGGAAAAAGGCACAGGAGAGAAGGAGGGAAGGAGTGGGGGATGGAGAGAAGAAGAAAGAGAGTAAGAGAAAAAGAGAGAGAGAGAAAGTGTGCAAATAAAGCTGTGGTATTTCTCGGCAGCTGCATGAGGACAATAGCGCTCCTATGACATGAAACATAGCTGTTAAGGACAGGTCTGTTCCCACCTGGAGCCACAGTGGAAAAAAAGAGAGGGAGAGAGAGAGAGAGAGAGAGAGAGTGAGAGAGGAAGGGTGGGAGGGAGCGAAAGAGGGAGAAGTAGAGAAAAAAGGGTAGAACAAGAAGAGGGAAGAAAAAAGGTATGCGGTTCACCTATGGAGGTGAGATGAGGAAAGAGATGACAACTTCAAAAGGCAGCAAAAGTAAAGACATGAGTGGTGAAGCAGCTCAGCAG
Source organism: Tenualosa ilisha (assembly GCA_015244755.2). NCBI lineage: Eukaryota > Metazoa > Chordata > Actinopteri > Clupeiformes > Clupeidae > Tenualosa > Tenualosa ilisha. The sequence goes on from PYXC01002106.1 coordinate 2,291,345, forward strand.
TCTCTCTCTCTATCTCTCTCTCTTTCACTCTCTCTCTCTCACACACACAAACACACACACACAGAGAAAGAGAGAAAGAGAGAGAGAAAGAGAGAGAGAGAGGCAAATGTGCCAGAGAAGCATACTAACAAGGACACTCAGTCTAAACACATATCAGTCACTCACCAACAAAAAACACACTCCCTCAAACATCTGCCCTCAGACCTCAAAAGCTGCACACACACACACACACACACACACACACACACACACACACACACACACACATACACTGAAAGAGATGGATGTGAAATGGAAGTCCCTTAAGACTAGCATAGATCTGTTTGCTAAACACCAGTGATGTTGTGAGACGGACGTCTGACGCCACTAAGCTTTTGGAACATAGATAAAGAAAGAGGAGTTGGGGGGATTAAGCATCACGTAATACAGAGATGCATCACGCTCCCCTTCAAGCATGCGTGTGTGCTTTTCCTCCTCCTGAACGCCGTGGCACGCCGACCCCTGGGCGTAGATGACGGGGGAGACTTAAGAGCATTGAAAATAACGACGCATGTCATGACCCAATGTGCTGGCCAGCATTGGCCTCCCTGCACGCTGGTGTCCGCTCTGCTCCGTTCTGATCCCTGGATCCCGGACCATTGGCCTGCCTGCACGCTGGTGTCCGCTCTGATCCCTGGATCCCTGAGCTGAAGTTCTTGTGCTTGTGCATCAGCTGCTGGGGTTGCGAAACTCCGGTAGTTAAGAGAGAGAACAGCGGATCTTTTTTGTCTGTTTGTTTGCCAAAGCAGCAACTCCAGTACGGAGGGAGAGAGGGAAGGGTGGATGCAGTGGGGAGGTGTGTGTGTGTGTGTGTGTGTGTGTGTTTGTGTGTGTGTGTATGGGGTGGTTGCTGGGGGGCAGTGAGGGAGGATGGGAGGAAACGGATTATGGCCTTGACATTCTTGGGAAATTCAATTTCTCAAAGACGTCCTAATCCCAGGGTAAACACAGCATGGACTGAGGGGCCTGACTGTGTTCATGACCGACGAGGTCTGACATTTTATCTCATCTCTCTCTCTCTCTCTCTCTCTGTTTTTCTTTCGGTCCTCTCCCTCTCTTTTCAGTACTCTTCACAGACACCACTATACAGTACCAGTGCCAATGAGGATATGCAAGAGAAGGCCTAACAGCCACCACTAAAATGCATAATAAAAAGCAAGACCATTTCAGACAACGGCCAGGATAAGCACTTCTCACTAATATGCTTTCTGCGCACCAGCCTACAGCCAAGAAAGCACACTATTCTATGAGGACTCTTACTCAAATCCATTACCTTCAGAGGAACAAGCCCAGCCAAAAACAAATGCTGCTGTAAAGATCATTATGCAAGTACATTAGCAACAACAACGTCAGCGATACATTTACTGATCTGGCCACATATGAAGTGTGTCATTATGCAGTAAAAGATTACTTAACACACACACACACACACACCAATCAAACCCCCACCCAAGAGGACATAATCAAGCTGTATGTCTAGGGCGTCCTCCTCCCAGGCCCTCCTCTTGATCTTTCTCTAGCATCCATGCATGCACTGACTGACACTGACGGCAGGTACCAAATGAAATAATAATCCGTGTGTGTGTGTGTGTGTGTGTGTGTGTGTGTTCTCCGCATACCTGTGTGTGTGTGTGTGTGTGTGTGTGTGTGTGTGTGTGTTCTCCGAATACCTGTGTGTGTGTGTGTGTGTTTATTTGACTCTATGTGTTCATTTGGGTGCATGTGTGTAATGTAATTGTGTGTCTGTGAGTTTGTAAATAGGTATGTGTGTGTGTGTGTGTGTGTGTGTGTGTGTGTGTGTGTGTGAGTATTTATAGCCCCATAATGAAGCTCCAGCTCAGTGGCTCAGTAGTCGGCTGGCTGTGTGGCTAGTAGCACCGATGAGAGAGATGCAGGGTGGTGATGTAGATGTAGAGGAGATATGTAGGGTGATGGTGGTGGTGGTGGTGGTGGTGGGGCCACAGAATGAGAACAGTCATCTCAGCCCTGGGCTGGCCGGCCCTAACAGGGCTTGCGTATCAACTGTCAGTCCCACTCTGCTTGGCCGTCACTTCTGATCACCTCTTGTGTCCACTAGCTGCGGCTGGTGAATTTTAGCAGAAGAGAGGAGGAAGGTGTGTCTGTGTGTGCATGTGCATGTGCGTCTGTGTGTGTGTGTGTGTGTGTGTGTGTGCGCATGTTTTTGAGTGTTCACTAATTCATGCTCTGAAATCTGAGGAAACACTATGCACATAAAAGACAAGGATCCCATGGTCCCAACAAGCTTCTCTTGATTTACATGCCTCTGCCCTGTGCTGGCAGGACCGACAGGATCACGAGGTATATCGCTAAATCCCGCGGGATCCCGGTGAGCACCCGAAAAGCCCGCGAGATAAACGCAGTGAGGAGAGTGTGTTGGGAGTGTGTTGGGCTAGAGCGTGAACAGAATCGGGCAGGAATTAACTGCACTGACAGAAGTCAAGCAGAATCTGATCAAGCACCCCCATCTTACTGCTTACTGATACTCAGCTTACAGATTGACATAAAACCAAAGAACATCAGAATATGACAAAATACTTATCTAAACATAAAATTACTAGGCCATATATTGGTAGGCTAGTAGCAACGACGATTACAGCGACACTATAACATTCACCACTGTTTCGGTATCCTTTTCATCAGATTATTTAGCTGGCATATCTTTAGATTAACTGAATAACACGTTATCAATGAACAGCAGATAAATTTGCACGTTACTCCCATCTAACACCAATTAGTTTGTTCTAGCAGAGCCAATCACACTCTGGTGTTTGGAAGGTTCGGTGCGCCTTTTCCGTGTGGCCTACTAGTTGAGACCCAGACTGTTTGAATAAAATGGGAGGTGTGAGGGGTGGAGATGGGTTGCAAGTGAAGTGCTGAAGCTGCTGTCAAAGCTCCAGCAGGTAGGCAGTGAATGAGATTCCGGCTAAACAGAAGGAAAAGGGGGCATGGCAAATTGACACATTCCTCCTGAACTTATGTTTGATGTTATGAAACACCATTTTGAGAGTTAGGGTGTGTGTGTGTGTGTGTGTGTGTGTGTGTGTGTGTGTGGTGGAGGGCAATGAACAACAGCAGAAGGAATAGCTCCTGTGCACTGCTGTCTTCCCTCTGACAAGTACAGCACACACACACACACACACACACACACACACACACACACACACAAGCCATCCCCTGGCTCTGGCCCTACTCTGGCCCAAATCCAGCTTAGTGTCTCAGAAGCTGGCGGGTGGCCTGACAGTGAGCTGCCTGTTCAAACGGAGGTTGCTTTTTAAAATGCTGCCCCTCCTCTCTCTCTCTGTCACACACACACACACACACACACACACACACTGCCAGTTAATAGGCATCAAACTCTGCTCTAATGTGGGAGGACTGAAACCTCTCATGATTGGCCTGAAGTTCCCCCTTGATTCTCTGTTCCAAGCGAAATGGCAGGAAATGATCTTCATGTCTTTCAAACTCAGAAATATGAACACTCAAATTAAACACCGTGAACATCTGTGTTAAAACAAAAATATCTACTGAGGGTGTGGATATAAAAGTATTGTGGATTTACACATCATTATCTGGTCAGCAAAGAGCACTCCGATTGCTATGGATGGTGTGTGTGTGTGTGTGTGTGTGTGTGTGTGTGTGTCTTAGGTGCTTGAGAGGGGGTGAGTGAACATCTAACAGGGATTTGAACGCTACTGTTTCATCATTGGCAGAGGTCATCTGATCAAAGAGTTGTTTTTGTAGCTGTTGTAGTTGTGAGAATCATTAGATGGGCTGATGTCATTCTAGCACAGACAGTGTTAATCTGCTTCACTGTGTCTGAGTAAGAGCACAGGGTGGGACAGAGAGAAAAAGGATTTACACTTCATAAAAGCAATATGAAGTGGACGAAAGTGAACGCTGACAATACACACACACGCACACACACACACACACACTCTGTGTATCTGTGAACCATGGGGCCATGTAAAGTCAATATTCTCAAACAGTGAGAAACCAATGCAAACAGATACGATAGACACCCTGTGGCAAAGACAGGGTGAGGGAAACAGAGGATGGCTGGGTGGCTGTTTGAGAGGCAACAGAAAGTTCAACCTTCCCTCACCAAAGGAGAACTTTCCCTCTACTTTCAGTACAAATAGACTAGCGTAGAATAAAAGAGGGTTGAACAGGGACAATTTGCAAAAAACAAAACCTGCTTGACAAAAAATAATAGTCAGTCAGGATGTCTATCTATCTATCTATCTATCTATCTATCTATCTATCTATCTATCTATCTATCTATCCAACATTCAGTGGGGAGAACCAAAAAAGTAGTCTATCTATCTACCTACCTACCTATCTATCTATCTATCTATCTATCTATCTATCTATCTATCTATCTATCTATCTATCAATCTATCTATCTATCTATCGATGTACATATCTATCTATCCAACACTCAGTAAGTAGAACCAAAAAAAGTGGTCTGTCTGTCTACCGATGGGTGTTACTGTACATAAGTGGCATCACACTCTCTCTCACGCTCTCTCTCTCTCTCCTCTCTTGTACTGAATGCAATTATGTGCTGTAGGCTACTTCTCTGATGTGGGTGTAGTTGGGTCAGAGCCATATAAAAGCCTTTTTAGCAGTCCTTCATCCATGCCATGATTCTACAAAGGTGTTTTGAGCATTACCACCCCCTCCCCTCTCTCTCTCTCTCTCTCTCTCTCTCTCTCTCGCTCTCTGTGTTTCAGAGGCTGTCCAGACTTGTCCTGCCCCGGCTCTAGCAGGTTGATTAATACCTGCACAAGCAGCTGACTCCAGCAGCGGTCACCTCAACCTACCACAGGCACACACACACACATACACAAACACAGCCAAACTGCTAGTCTGATGCATTGTTTCACTGTGCAAAGTGTCTGAAACCTATCCACCGGGATACGTTTGCTTCCTGAAGGGCAGATACTTTCTGCTTCAACCAATCGCTGCAGCTTGGTTGTGACGTATGTTGCGTGCTTTGAGTTCAACATCATCGCTTTCTGCCCTCTCTCTGTTCGCTGATTGGTCCGCATAACTCAGAGCCGATGGAAATCCAAGCCGTCGGATAGATCTATGATGCAGCTGGGGAGCACTAGGTGGCACTAGCCTGGCTACCAAACTGCCACACACACACATACACACACGCACACAAACAAACACACACACTGCGTATACATGCATCTTTGACAGGCTTCAGCTCCAATGCCTGAGCCAGGCCAAACTCATTCCCAGCACAGCACAACAAACACTTCCCCAGGCCTGTTTGATTTCATTGGCCGGGCCAGAAGTGAAAAATAATAATCACAGAGAGGCGACAGGCGACAGAGGTGTGGATAACTGACAGAAGGAACGACAGAGCCGTTTAAGAGAAAGAATGTGCACGACAGATTCTGTTTCGGTTCTACACTCAGGGCCGGTTCCATTTTCAGTGGTCTGGGCACAGAACCCAGTTTTGTTGCTGGAGAACTGCTCTAATGCCTAAACAGATGACGGTTGCACCAGTTTCTCAGTGACGTCAATTCCAATCAACACCAGGACAGCCAAAACAGTGTAAATGGAGCCATTCTGGAGCTAGCAGTCAAGTACTACAGCTGCACTCCATCAAGGGAGATGGAGCAGTGCGGAGAGGAAGGAGAAAAAACACAGAACAGAGAGAAAAACAGAACAATCAAAGCAACCTCCAGCTATCAGCAAACATTTCACCTGCAAATTTGTGTGTGTGTGTGTGTGAGAGAGTGTGCGTAAGAGAGAGACAGCGAGTGAGAAAAAAGTTTGTGTGTGACTGTAAATGTGTGAGAGTGTCTTTTGTGTGATTAATTCACTTTGTGTGTGTGTGTGTGTGTGTGTGTGTGTGTGTGTGTGTGTGTGTGTGTACATGTGTGAGAGAGGACAGAGAAGGTGCAAGTGTGGCTATGTATTTCCTGGCTTTAATTTCAAGCACTCACACAGTTAGGCAATTAAACTGAGACATAATTGAACATGGAGCAAAAAATATGAGCCATTAATTCTCTTCAAATGCACGGAAGGCATGTCTACTGATGGGAGTGAGCAGTTCACTCAGAAAACATAACAGCGTTTCAGTGTGTACGTAAGTAAATTGGGCTTGTTAATGAGGCAATAGAAATTGGGCTGTTGTGTGTGTGTGTGTGTGTGTGTGTGTGTGTGTGTGTGTGTGTGTGTGAACTCTTACTCAGTTAAGACCATTAAAAGGCACACGGGTGGGATAAAGTAACCTTTAAAATAAGGTCGTACACGTATCAACACACACTACACATACACACACTCACAGCACACACTCACTCTCACAACTCACAACAAACACAACACACACACACACACACGCACACTCACAACAAACACACACACACACACACCTCCACACCCTGCTATCATGAGCGTATGTCAGCAGCACTTAGTCACCTCCAAAGCCCATCCGTCTTGGCTCTCCTCCTCTGCACTGCCCAGATTTGCAATTCAATTTGCCTGAGTGATGCCACGGGCCACGGACATCGCTGGGGGCAGCCTTGTTTTACAGCCCGAGACAAATTCAATTTACACGCATTGGGGATGTGTGTGTGTGTGTGTGAGAGTGAGTGAGAGGGTTTGGGGGTGGGGGTTAGATGAGGTGAGGTGGGGGGCAAATGTAAGACCTGCTTGATATGTGTGCATCAGGAACCTATAGAGGAGAAACCAGAGCGAAGGAAAGAATAGTGTGTTCTATTTCTATTCCGTTAACAAAACACACTTATGTGTGTGTGTGTGTGTGTGTGTGTGTGTGTGTGTGTGTGTGTGTGTGTGTGTGTGTGTGTGTGTGTGTGTGTGTGTGTGTGCGCATTTGTGGAAGTCGATCTCTCTATTTCACACTGATCCTGCTCCATCATCCTGCATGCTGGCTCTGCTTCCGTTCTCCACCCACAACTCGTAGTGCTGCACCACACGGAGAACCATCCGGACATGCACACACACACGTCCACACACACACACACACACACACACACACACACACACACCACCAAACTCAACTCCACCGACGTACGAAGTACACATTTCTCTGAGTGTCCATTGGGAACCCCTCCCTAACAGCAGCTCTCTGTGACAATAGCACAGCATCACACAACCAAACGAAGAGTCTCCCCTGCGATAGAAACCCAATGTGCGGACACACAGGCAGTAGAGGACGCCACACTGGGCATTATCAGGCGGTGCCAGCTATCTAGCAGGAAGTTACGAGCCCAGAGAGAGAGACGGGGGCGTGAGGACATGTGGCTAAGAGAGCCTCTTGGAGGAAAGAAGATACAGACCGGAAGAAAACAGAAAAAGCAGAGCGAGAGAAAGAGAGGGAGAGGGAGAGAGGGAGGGGGAGAGAGGGAGAAGAGGCATTTGAGGAAAGAGTGCAGGCGGTTCAGGCAATCTAGCAACCCTGGTCGTCTTAAAAGTGCGATAGGATCGTGTTGTAGTGGGGTGGGAGTCTGAGTGCTGTGCATGAAAGATTTACAGCGGCAGGCTTTTAACAAAGCCTCAGTCCCTCCTGAAGAACACAACCAGCCCAAAAACTCATGACACATGAGCCAAACACTTTCATATACACACATACAGAACACACACACATACACACATACATACACATACATACACACACACTATACACACAGACACTGACACACGCACACCTGTTTATTGTCTGTTACAACAATACTGCTAAGTTTTTCTGCAATCAATCAAAGACATATAATGTACTAGGACATATAGCAGAAGGGCTGAACACATGAAAACCAACATAAAGACATACACACACACACACACACACACACACACACACACATATGCACAAACATGCAAAATCACATACACACCCACACATGCACACGCACACACAACAACACACAGCCATACGTGCAGACAGACAGAATCACACAGTCTTCATATCGGAAACCAAGCGAAGAACACACACACACACACACACACACACATACACACACACATATTTGTGTGAAAGTGTGTGCACATACATGCACACAGCTCCCGCTCCACCCAAAGCCACAGCTCATTTCAGAGCTCTGAAATATTCATGAGCTCAACAGGCCAACAAAGAGCAGGAGAGCTGAGAGAGAGAGAGAGAGAAGGAGGGAGGAGAAGAGAGGGAGAGAGAGAAAGAGGGAGGAGAAGAGAGGAAGAGAGAGAAGGAGGGAGGAGAAGAGAGGGAGAGAGAGAGAAGGAGGGAGGAAAAAGGAGAGAAGACCATAGGAGAGGAGAGGATAAGGGAGGTAAGTAGAGAGGAGGACAAGGAGAGGAGGAGAGAGGAAAGGGAAGGAGTGAGAGAAGAACGAAAAAGAGAATAAATGCACCTTTTATATGAACAGCATACAGCACCCCCTTTCACCACTTCAGAATGCACACACACACACACACACACACACACACACACACACTTACTTATCCTGATGTTCTTTGAAGTACAGGTGTACAGATAATGAATGCAAAAGCACTTTCTTAGTAGGCTGAGCCTGGATCGCTACAGCAACAAATCTGTACTAAATTACAGTAAGGAAACTTTTTCCCCTTTTCGATATTTGTCTCAAAAAATGAGGCCCTCGGGGTACATCAATTATATTATGATTTCTAAATCATCTTACAGGCAGTAGCATGCTGAAATCATCCATTGTCAGCCCTCACACACACACACACACACACACACACACTGTGTAACACACTCAAATCATTCAATATCAGGTTTTAAGCACAACTTCATCGTGTCAGCACCCATGCTTTCGAAGCCTGAGAGTCTGGATGTCCCCCTAGGGAGAGAGGGAACACACACACACACACACACACACACACACACACACATGCAAAACACACATACTTCCACCCCCAAACTTACACTGCTCTGCCAGGATGAGTAAGCTGCTTTGGTCTGGCTTGAATAAGCGGTCAAGTAAAACAATTATCAGACAATTTGTCTCTTTGATCTCTCTGTGAGAGGGGAGTAAAATTGTATCAATAACCATGGGGACAGATCCATGGTCATGTGACATCCTCCATCCTCCACTTCACATTTCTTCCTTAGCGCTCTCTCTTTCTCTCTCTCTCTCTCTCTCTCTCCTTTTCTCTATCTCTCTCTCTGAGAGAATGTGTCCCACAGATTGTCCTGTGCCATCTGTGCTATTCATTTTGTGTTACTGTAAAGCCAAAATACAGAGCTGAAACAAAAGTCACTCACACACTCACGTCCTACCCACACAGACACACACACACGCACACACACACGCACATACACACGCACACGCAATCTAAAATCTAAATGAAAAGTTAATGCCCACTCAGAGCCTCACCAGAATATTAATGCTCACCTCCAACCTTGTGGAGAAATAAGGACAGACAGACCGGAGAGAGAAAGAGAAATAAAAATAATACTCACTCATGAGACTGACAGGGAGAGAGAGAGAGAGAGACAGACAGAGAGAGAGAGAAAGGGCAGAGAGAGAAAAAAGAAAAACAGAAAAAAGAGAGAAGAGAGGAGTGAAAAATCTACCCGCTGATGAAACACATAGCGAAAGGAGAGAGCAGGGATGAAAAAAAAGGCAGAGAGAGAGAGAGCAAGAGATAGAAAAAGAGAGATGTTTGAAAATCCAGAAATAGCATTGACACCAAAAATCTCCATTTCTCATGACCACATCATTAGAGAGGGAAAGGCCACACCAGCAGCCTGCAGCCCTCTGGTTATTTGGAACGCTAGCTGGGGCTGCCACCGATCCCAGGTCAGTCCGGGCCGTTGACTGGCAGCTTATAAATCAATCGCAGCTCATCTCATCACTGCACACCAATCAGAGGCGCGACAATAAAGTGCCCCAGGAAAAAGCATGTCACCCCATCCCCCCATCCCCCAAACAACAGCACCAACACCAGCTCCTAACAACTGCAAACCCACAAGAGTAAACGTCACAGGGGAAAGCCTGTTTGGACTGGAAGGATGCCTGGCAGAGGAGGCTGCAAACGGGACAGGTGGGGAAGGTAGCAGCAGACCAGACTGGGCTACTGCAAGGACTGTGTGGCTGGATTCAATTCAATACAATTCCATTCCATTCTCTTTAAATGAATCCAATTCAATGTTGCTTTGCTAACATGATTGCTAGCATGTTGCCAAAGCATAACAATGAAGCAGCATAACTTAAGATAGATAGATAGATAGATAGATAGATAGATAGATAGATAGATAGATAGATAGATAGATAGATTTAAAAATAGATTGATTGATACTTTATTTATCCCGTAGGAAATTCTTTATCACCCTCATCACTCCTCACAACACAAAAAACACACGACAGCACAAAACCATCCAGACTGGTCTCACTGATATTACACTGCCAGAGAGAGAGAGAGAGAGAGAGAGAGAGAGAGAAAGATGCATATGCAGTAAGTTGCATTCTGTATTTAAATATGCACATCATGTGATTTCTTGTCCTGTATCTTGTCCTGACTACAGTGACAATATCAGTGCATGTACAATGCAAGTGTCTCTATATGAATTTGTATTTTGATCTGAGACAAAGACAGAAAGAAAGAAAGAAAGAAAGAAAGAAGGAAAGAAAGAGGAGGCATACACGGCACAGCATGGATAACAGAGAAGGGAAGAGAGAGATTTAGGGTAGAGAGGGACTGAATAAGAGAAAAGGAGTTTGCAGCTTTGCAAGCTCTTAAAACACGCTTGTGCTGGTGCATCTGTGGTGGAGGGAGAGAGGGGAGGCTAGAACCGCTCAGCTCGGCTGCCTCCGCTGGAGCCGTGTGTGTGTGTGTGTGTGTGTGTTTGGGCCTCCCAGGGCTTGTTGTGCACATTATGGATGCTAACGCAGGCAGGGGGAAACTCTGCTCCGGAGCTCCGCACACACACACACACACACACACACACACACACCCACAGGCAGTTCTGCTGTGTGAAACATCCCATTGTTTCATGCTACAATATTTATCCCTCCACGAGAACAAGGTCAGAAAACTGGCAGCCACAATAGACTCAGGCAAGTTTACAGTGGGATAAGTGGAAAAAATTATGATCCAGCATTCAATTCCTCTACGGCGTGCTACCGAGCTACTGTTGTGACTGTGGAAGGGAGAAAGACAGAGAGGAAAAAAGGGGTGATGAGAAAGGGAGAGAGAGAGAGAGAGAGAAAATGCTAGACAGCTCGTTCTTTTGGTTTATGAGCTGCCAGGGTTGGTGTGAGTAGCCTGTAATCATCACATGAGGCGGGTGCCTGTGTTGCGTCAGATCTTTCTAGAAAACTTGTTCAGATGTCGTGCTTACCTCCCAACAGCTGGTCTCCTACCAGCCTGACCTAAACACCTCCCCTCTCATCCCAACTAACAAACAGCCTTCATCTTCATCAGCCTCTCTCTCTCTCTCTCTCTCTCTCTCTCTCTCCTTCTATTGCTTTCTTATTCTCTCCCTGCTTTTCTGTCGCTCTCTTCAGTTAAGATCAATTCAGCTCCACAGAACTTAAATGAAATTTGCAGCCTTGAAAGTATTTCTGCAATTCAACAAAGGAAACAGCACCAACATTATGTATTGTAGTTTATGGCAACATAAGTGTACAAGTGCTACAGTGTGTCTAAGTTCAGTGTGTTTCTCTTTTTTTCAGCCTGTCTGTCTGTCTGTCTCTCCTCCTGGCCTGTCTCTCTCTCCCTCCTCGACCGCTCTAGTTAAGAGGCCTGCAGTGCAGGCCTCCTGAGGTTATGTCGAAGCTGTTAGCAGCAGCATCACGCCAACAGCACAAACTATAAAAAGCAAAGTCGGCAAACAGGGGATTCAAAGGCCTCCCAGCGCCTTCGTCACCCCTCACCACCAACGCCGCCCTTTTCCTCCTCCTCCTCTTCCTCTCTGCCTCTCCTTTCTCCCTCTTCTTTTCTCTCCTTCCCCTCCTCGCCTCCCTTTGAAATGCATCTCCTCTCATACCCCTTCCTCCCCTCTCTTCCTCCTGCTCCTTCTCTTTCTGTCCATAACTATTCTCTCCTTCTTACACCTCTCCTCTCGCCTCTCCTCCATGTTTGCCTCTCTCTCTCTCTCTCGCTTTCTGTCTCCCTCTCTCTCGTTCTCTCTCTCTCTGCTCTCTCTCTCTTCTTTCCTAAAGAAAACCCATGGTTCCAAGCCTGCTATTACATTCCCTGCAGTTTGGAGACGTTCTGAACCAACCCAGGGCACATTCTCTCTCTCTCTCTCTCTGTCTGCCTTTTTATTGGAGCATTGGGGTTAAAAATAGCCGTTTGAAAAGGGAGCGGTCGACGAAGAAAGAGCAAGGCTTTCGATGCCTGTGCACAAACCACTGAACATGACTGTTCTCAAACATGGGACGGATAAATTGGACTTGAGCCTTGTGTGTGTGTGTGTGTGTGTGTGTGTGTGTGTGTGCGAGAGAGAGAGAGAGAGTGAGGGAAAAAAAGCTGCAGCGAGGAATAAGCTGCAGCGAGGAATTGACCACATGTTGGCACCACACACACACACACACACACACACACACATACATACACACACTACCAAAATGTGTTGGTAGACACCTTGGAAATAGCTTCAGCAGACAGAACATTCAGGTAGGGTGCCATCAGAGTGTGTGTGTGAGAGACCAAAGAAGACGTGGAGAGAAAGAAAGAAAGAAAGAAAGACAAGGATAGACAGAACTGGGAGAAAAAATGCAAATGAAGGGAGGAGAGATAGAAAGAAGAAAAGGAAGAAGGCACAGTATCCTTAAAATCACCGTTTTTAATTGCTGATTCATGATAAGATGTCTCTCGGGGGCAGTAGGAGCGGCTGGGTGCTTTGTCAGCTAGCGACCCCCAACCATAACGTAACACACACACAAACACACACACACACACACACAAAGACACACTCATACACACACACATATACATACCCACATAGACATACGCGTGCACTCACTCACACACAAACACACACACATACACACACAGACACACAGAAAGAGAAACTGCACCGTTATAGTGTGGTCTCTCAGGAGAAAATGGAACATCTGTGTGCCTGAAGAGACCTAATTACCAGAGTTTGTCAGCCTATTAGTGAAGAGAACAAAGGAGGAGAAGGCTGTATCTGTACTAACACATATACTAACACACTCTGCTTTGCATGTGTGTGTGTGTGTGCACACGCCCGTGTTTGTGTGTATGTGCGTGTGTATGCATCCATATCACTGATTTGTCAATTCCCCATGGACCATATTATCGGAGAAGGCAACGTCAGGTTTGGAAAAAAAAAAAACTGTTCATGTCAGAATAATTTGCTTTTCAACACCAGAACACACACTGATGATTCCAAAGCTGGCTGCATCAATTTATCCAACACATCCTCTTTATTTCTGACACTGCTTGGATGTGCTGGCTGTGTAATATATGGTAAGCACTGCTTACTGTTGAAAAGATTCACGTGACCCTTTGCCATAGGATGAGAGGATATCCACTAAGGCAGAGCTGGGGTGGAAGAGTCTGTGGATGAAGGGGGTCTGGGTAAGGGGGGGGGGGGCCTTAATGTCTGAAGCCTCTGTAAATATTAATGGCTGGGGAGAAATCTGGGCTCCACCTCCTCCGTCATCCTGTCAGCTGCCACTGATTGATCAAATCACACCACAAATCCCTTTAAATCCATACAAAAGCCAGCCTGATGCGCGGCCCTGCCAATATGCCATGCACACATTCTCTCTTTCTCTGCTTCTCTCTCTCTCTCTCTCTCTGTATTTTCATTCTTCCCCCTCTCTTTTTTCATTTCCTCACACGGACATTGACTCTCTCCATTCTGCAGAGTACCACCCTCCTCCTGCTCCTTCTCAATCTCTCCATCTAATTTCTCTTCTTTCTCTCGCTCTCTATCTCTCTGTCTCTCTCGGAAACCTTACACTAGTTATTCCTTGTGGATGCAAGTCATCCCCGAAGGCTGTCACACACACACGAGGATATCAATCAGGTACAGCTCTTGGAGTCCAAGGTCACCTTGACCAATGTCAAGTCTCTCTCGAAGAGCGCCTCATTCTCCTGCATGCTTCTCTACGCCGGGCCATCGGACTGTATCACAACATCAATCAAGAGGAAAAAGAGGAGGCGGATGAGGCAGTGGCAGAGGCGGCCGTTCATGCGCTAAGTCCCCTGTTTGAAGTTCCGTCGAGACCTGCCTCAAAGAGGGGAAGGTCTCTGGAACGAGCCGAAGAAAAAGGATGAGACACTGCATATTTCAGAGATGCTCATGGCCCACTTAGCAAAGATGCCCACAAACTGGACCATGGGCAACAGAGCTCTGGCCAAAGACAATGCACATAAAAGTCACAAAAGTGCACATGTCAATGACAACCCCATAACTACATCAACTTTCAAGTGACTACTATATGTGTGTGTATGTGTGTGTGTGTGTGTGTGTGTGTGCACGTGTATGTGTGTATGTTTGTGTGCATGTGTGTATGTGTGTGTGTGTATTTGTGTATAAGAATCAGGCAAACAAGAATGACAGCTTTGCTGTTGACAGGAGCAAACTGACTGGGGAAATGTTGTGATTCGGCTTGGTTGTCCAAAGACCAGCAGTGATGCAACAATGCCTGGTAGCCCTAAGGGCCGCTGACATTGCGATATGGAAAGCCAGGTTGGCATGGCAAGAAGGAAAGATGCCAACTTTGCCAACTTCCACAACCAGCCTTCTGAGCGGAGTGAATTAAACAAGCACAAAAAAAGAAAACTGTAGATATGACGGCACAGCAGAGACAAAAAAAGGGGACAATTCTCAGAGGAGAACTTTGTGTGATGTGACAGTGACACACGGCACTTAAGAGATTCCCTGTAAGTGCCTGTTTGTCCGCCTGAAGAGGCATCTGACAAAGAATAAAAAAAGCAAACAGATAAGGGCAAGCAGCATCTGTTGACCTCCTCAATGTTATCTCACTACCCGACCCCCCCATACACACACCCTATCACCGCCACCTCTCACCCCCCTAAGTCCGACATCAATGTGGTCCCCAGCACATGGCTTCATAGGCAGGCGTCCTCCTCCACAGAGGACTTCAAACACTGTTGATGTGGTCTGTTTCATGCACCCCTCCCGGAGGCCGATTACGGCTTAATGCTTCAAGGGGCTTTCTACTGCATCAGCATTTAGAGAAAAAAAGAACAGGATGGAATGAAAGATGTTCTGTGCAGGCAGTGTGTGTGTGTGTGTGAGTGTGTCTGTGTGTGAGTATGGAAAGGGAACAAACGCATACTTTAACACACAGATGAATTAATGGGTGTGTTTGATGCTCGGAACAAACTGAGGCCGGATATGATACTGGCGCACCAGATGCATACATCACACACACACACACACACAAATAGGCTACAGTAAATGCATTATACACACACACACATACACAGGCCTACACACATCCTCTGACACCAGAGATGAGTGAGTATGGGATACATGAGATAGATTGCTTAAGAGAGTTCCGGAAGAGTATGTGGAGGCCATGGAGAGGAGCTAAACAAGCTAAACAAGCAAGCGAACCTTTCTACCTGAACTTGCCTGAATAAACTGACCCTACATATGAAAAATAATTATGAAAATAAACAATAACCTGCAACATAGGTCCACACAACCAGGATATAGGAGGAAGAAGACATAGGAAGGGAGAAATAGACATGTATGAGGAAGAGACAAAGAGAGAGAGATGCAGCAGTTTAACACAAGCAAACAAGTGCTCTTCTTATCACTTAAGCTGCTTGGGTGCTCATGTTTCTTATTATACAGAGAGCACAGTGAGTTGTGCTCAGTCAGTAGGCTATGGGCAGCTGTGGGAAGCTTCTGTCTGATGCTACAACCTCAGGCCAGAGGCTGCATGTGGAGGACAGCCAGAAGTATCCATCATTAGTGCCTACACTCTTGACTGGCCAGGTCAATAAGCTAATTGGTACTTGAATGCCAAGCTCTCCATGGCTGTGCATAAGCAAACCTTATCTTCACAAGCTCTAAGATTCCAGTACTGCTCCTGTGTGCTAGGGGGTGCTGTCCTTCTTTGATAGGGTTCAAAGAGGTCAAGTGTCTACTGACTGTTGACTGGACATGTGTTGGATAAAATATAGATATTGTACTGTAGATATAACTGTTTATATGGGGTAAAATAATATGATGGCAAAATAACAGACCACATTATATGATTCATCTTTAAAATAAAGATGTAAAGGCACCTGGCCATCAATCTAAACACTTGAATATCAGAAAGGACAGAAAACAACTCCAAATGTTGTTGGCTTATTCTTAGAGACTAGCAGACCCTAATTCTGAAGAGACATGGATTTCTAATGTCATTCATACAGTTAGTCCCCACGCTGGCTATCTGTTAGACTGTTTATCTACATTAGCATGAGCTACGGACTTCAGTTCCACTCTGTTCTCTGCTGTCTTCAGGCAACACCCACTGTTGATGTGGTTCATATCTGGGAGATGGCAAAAATCTGGGCGATCATCACTTTTATGAATTCTGTGTCCAGCCCCAGGATAGTATGGGCGAAGCACCAGCAGTGTGCACATACACACACACACACACACACACACACACACACACACACACACACATACACCGACAAACAAGGTCCATCCTCTCATGTTTGGCCCTCAGAAATCATGTAACTTTCATAGGACTTCACACAGAAGAAGTCCGCGATTTTATGCATGGAGAGGTATGTAGGCTATGTCATCTGCTTCGAATAGGAACACGGAAGAGCATCTTTGCCAACACTGTACTTTCGGAAAGCACGGATATATATCCCGGCCGACCTCAAATTATAGCCTAACATGGGCCGTGTTAGAAGGCAGAAATTGCCGTTCAGGCTGTCAACTGGGCCCATTTGTTTCTTGAACTGCTCCTGTTAAAGACGTTTAGAGGAATAGGGGTCGTAAAAAAGTCTCGCTTTAACATTAATGCCAATGATTGATTTATACTACGCTGTTAATCAGTCTGATTAAAATGTGTCACCACGGTACAGTGCGCTCTCTGCCACTTTGATGTATAGTTATAAGCATCATCATTTTACCGCACTGAGATTCTAGACTAATGCTATTTTCCATCCTCTTGTAATGTCATAAAATCTTTTTCCTTCGATTGTCACTATATCTTACTGAGGCTGGCAGAGGGAGATTTATTTTTGAGCCAAGTTTAAAATGGTAGAAAAAGTAGCCTATTGTTTAATGCCGCTAATTAAGTTGATCGTGAACTTTTCAACCTAAAGTGCTTCGAGCACAGTGAGATAATCATGAAACACTCACATTTCATGCTGAATCACAAAGTTGGTTACGGTTGCCAAAATTAATCAGACGTAGCCTATGAATGGATCTCAACTTTGACAACAGTCAACTGTACAGCCATCACATGGCCCTACCAGAAACATTATTTTCCGAAGTGGAATAGGACTTCTGCTGAGCTCCTTGAACTTGTGTCACATTCATCTTTCTATGAACCCAAAAACCCAGGATAAGGTATCATACCAGATGAGCCACAGAATTACAAGGCAGGCATGCGTGTAATCTTCAGTAAATCCTTATTTGCGACCATGTCAATGAAAAACAGACAGTGACATCAGTCCGGGCCTGTAGCCTAGCCTGCTCTATGCTCCACCTCAGTTCTGAGCTGTCACACAGGGAGATCAAAAGATGTGACGGTCTTTCGCAGCGGTCCTGGCCAGCCTCAGACATGAACGGCGACCCTGTCAGGACCGACACTTCACCGTATTAACACTGTAAACAACCGCCACCCGGCTATAGGCTGAAGTAGGCTAAAGGTTGTGTTAACAATATTAAAATCTTCACTCTCCTTTGGAGTCTGTTCTTATCAGTTAACGTAGGCCTTTATTTATAAAAAAACACCGAAGATTAAGGGCATATCATTGACATGTTAAATTGGGTGAAAAAGTGTAAGAGGCCTTGAGGAGGGGTGTAAAATAGGGCTCCATGTACACTTTTACAAAACAACCAGCCCAGTTAAAAAATACATTGGTCTCAAAAAAAAAAAGCGGGGCAGTCGAAATCATTTTACATCAACTGTCAACCTTTGTGTGCTATATAGTCTATGTCTTTTGAACATGGAATTCGAAATTATAAAACTGAGTTAAACATTCCGGTTAGCTGGACCTTCTAAGCGAGTATCTTATTTTCAAAAGGCTGGTTGGGTGTACTGACAGGTTAATTAGTGAAGTTGCACTTACCGGAGAGTTCGCTCTGTGGAAGTCCAATTACACTGAAACCCTTGCCGGCGTAAAACTGCGTGACATCCGCACAACTCTTGGGTTTAGCGATCGCGTTGCCGGCGCCGAAAACCGGCATGGTGAGGACGCACAGGGCAAAAATCACGGTGATCCCCATTCTTAATAGGTAAGCACGGCACAGTAAAGTGCAAATCCTGCAGCAATATGTGAAATTAGCGAAGTCCTGTCATGCGAAAGACATCCAGAGACTACCGTCCGCTGCTATCCGTGGTAAAGCTCCGAGGTTACGAGTGCAATAGCAAGTCCTTGCTTATTAATGTCTGCTTTATTTGACAGGTTGGGTCGGCGGAAATATTCAGGGATACTGAAGTGCACGCTGACAAATAAGGCTTCCCGGGACTGTTCAACTCAGGACTGCGGTAATCAGCGGATGAAAGAATTGACAACACAGGTCCGTGTCCTCTTGTTAGGATTTTGGACTGATGTTCTTGAACCTGAGGACAAAAAAATGACAATAATTACAAGTTGAATAATTCTGGTTATCACACATCAGAAAGCAAAACTGAGAAGATCGCATACTAACTCGACATTTTAAAAAGGCAAACTAAATAGCACAATGTTAATGATAGCTCCGGAGAGCAAAGTCTGACAAGTGGTAGTGCCTAAAGACGCGTTGGTGCTGTTTGCTCCAACGCGGCAAACGTTTACAGCGGTAACACAGCTTACTGTTAGATGCGGAGATGCTGCCCCTGCACTCTCGCTAGAACGAATGAGGCGGAGAGGGAAAGGCGAGAAAGCACCATCTGCAGGGCACTGACTTTGTGGTCTGACTGCGCGTCTGCCGCGATGCTTCCTCACAGGATGTTGCATCAAACCCGCGACATAACCAATGGAGAAATATTTTTATTCCCCTAGGGATCGGTCACCGGACCTTCGAGATTATACTGACTGGTAAAATACTCTTCTCCCAAGGGTCTTTTGTGAACAAAACATACAATGGCATCCGAAATGAAGTCGATTTCCTAAGAAGCCTTTGCTGTACAATTGCCTGTTCGTGAAAGCATCAAGCTCATGTCTTTCTATCAGTGACTGACAGACATATCAAACATATTATTTTCAAAATTACTGTGTAGACCTTAGGCATGTGGTTAGTCATTACCTTGGGCAAAAAAACTTTTCAAGTGATGATTAATAACATTTTGACAGTTGAAACTCCAGGCTTGTGTGTTGGCCCACCATTCTCTCTGTGGACGTTGTGACCTTGTTCCTCACCAATGGCATTTGAGCAACAATGACACTTCACGCAAGTTTCCACTTGTTTGGCGTCCATTGCCTCTCCCTCCCTAACTAGACTAGGCTATTTGTCTTCAGTTATTTGCCTGAAATAACTGCTCTCAGAGGGCTATGAGTCAGGGACAGGCTTGAGAGTGCAAATCAGCATCTTTAAAATAATATGTCAGACAAGTCAAAATAGTATACCAATTTGAAACTGTTCACTAACTGAAATGTCACACTAACATACAAATACACAAGTTAAAAAAATTGGTTGGGCAGATTTAGAAATCCTGAAGTGACAGATGCATTAAAATTGTAAAGTAAAAACTGTGTACATGTTTGTAAAAGATAATAGAAACATAGGAAAGAATAAAAAGTAACCCTTAGTGTTCTGTGATTCTGCCATAGACAGATAAATGTATTCCCCTCACAGTGTGTAGAAAAACTAAGATACATCAAATCTCACCAGCAAATATATTATGGCACATTCAATAAAAACCCACGACTTTTATGACTCAATTTATAGATTTAATGAGACTGTAATTTTCTTCAAACCATTTTAGAGGTTGGGGTGTAAATATTGTAAATGTGCCTTGACAAGTTAGTAGCCCTTTTGGAATTCAGTTGTACAGTAGGCCTATAAGAGGACATATCTGATGTGAAAGCATTTTTTGTGTTTCCTGGTCTCAGTTTGTAATATTGGAATATTTGTGTGTTCATTATCTAAGGCAGTACATGCTTGTACGTGTGTGTGTGTGTGTGTGTGTCTGTCTGTGTGTGTGTGTGTGTGTGTGTGTGTAAAACAGAAGATTGAATATATTTTGTATTGTATGTGCATGTGAGTTCTTCCTTTGGCTTGGCAATTCACGCAGCACTCTGCTTTAGCAGTGTGACCTGTGTGTGTGTGTGTGTGTCTGTTTGTGTGTGTGTAGAGACAGTAAATCCATAATAGCACTCGTGTTTTTGTGTGTGTCTGTTGTAGGCACATCCCGTGTCATTGGTGATATCATTTACCACACATTTACCATATATATAGGCCTGTTGTAATGTTGAACCAGAGTACACATGTTTTATGGTGTATCTGATATACATATTAGAGTGCGGTATTAGGCGTTATGGAAGAGTGGACAACTGTGGCAGGTGTCTAAACCACAGAAAAAAACTATAATTTGAATGCTTAATTTGAGCTTTGAGTCTTCACAGTTTCATATTATTATTATTGAGGGAGAAGTGTAATGGAAATTAACTCTATCTGTTTGTGTGTGTGCATCTATGTCTATGTGTGGGCAGCGGCTGGCCTTTTGGAAGGCACTGACAGTGCGCTGTCGCCGTGGACACATGATCGGTGTGTGTGTGTGTGTGTGTGTGTGTGTGTGTGTGTGATGGGCAGGCTGGTCTGCTGACTCATGAGCATGCCCGCTCGGTGGCAGTGGCGGTGGAGGCAGCGGCAGTAGTAGTGGCAGCTCACTCACCCCCCCCCCCCCCCGCTGCACAAGAGTCATAAATAGTCACTTCCTGTCGGCCGGCCGGCCGGCCAACCAACCGCTCACCCAGCACACCAGCCTGTTTACAATGCCCTCTGTGCCCTGTTTCATTAACGCATTGACGAGGCCCAGGGGCTTTAATTAGAACGCCTTTGACTCACTCCAAAACGCTGTCTGCTTGTTCTTTCCTGCCACCCGCATCTCCAGTTACTCATTTGGAGACCTCTTTTCATATCTGGACAGCGCTTTATTTTTAGTGTGTGTATTTGTGTCTGAATGTCTCTGGGGGGAGGGGGATAGAAATGGCCCCCTTTACGCAAACTGCTCATTATATAATGTGGCTGGGCTCTACACACATGCACATACACTTACCCATACACATACACACACACATACAAACACACACACAAACACACACTCACTGAAAATGAGTGTGAACATGCCCCGGCAGTGCAACAGATGAACACAGCCAGTCATCTCAACACAGCGACAGCCTTGTTTAACGAAGATTCACTCAAGCGAGCCAAGTGCTCGGTGGCATTTTGTAACGTGTTTGTCATTTTATTTATTTATTTATTTATTTATTTGTTTATTTCCAGGGGATACAAGGGCTGCATGTGGCTTTGGGCACTGTGTCACAGTGGAACAGGAAGGAGGAGATCAAACATCACACACACACACACACACACACACACACACACACACACACACACACACACACACATCCAGGCCTCATAAAAGCATTAAAAAGCCTGTGATTGAGGTCAAAAGTGCTTGAAAATCCCTAACCTTCTCTCCTTCGCCCTCCTCTCTCATTTCAAACCATTTTATGTGCTCCTTCAAGAGGCTTGTCTCCCTCCCCAGGAGCGAAAGGTTCCATGTCAAGGCGAAAGGTTAGTCTAGGTGCCTGTATGGGGAGGGGGCCAGACACCCAGCATTTGGCAAGGGAGATTATTTAATTAACACACATAGACACACTCAAACACACACATACATACACTTAAATGCACACATACATGCACAGAAGCCATTGCATGGCTGCACAGTCACCAGACTCTCTCATTTGAACTTTTATTGGATGTGACCATGAAAGGACTCTGGCCTAATGAGGCCCAGGAGGAAGGGGGTGAGACACACACAGTGTACACACACATACACACACCTTTGTGCACTAATCAACATGCACAAAAATATGTAGTCCCACCCACAAACGTGCACTTACTTTAGTGCATATGTGCTGAAACACATCTGCAAAGGACCTACACATCACACAGAAAAAAACGCACTAACCAAACCCCTGAAGAGTAATCTTGCCAATAAACACCTGATATATGCTGCATGTATTTGAATATACACTTTCTGGAGAATTGTGACCTATGTTTCCAAGACCCTACGTTCCCAGGGCCCAATGTTCCTGTGTTCAAATGTCCTATTTTGCAGGGCCCTATGTTCCCCAATTTATATGATAAGCAATGGAAGCATGATAAAGGGCCCTATGTTCTCAGAGTCCAATGTTCCCCTGTTCAAAGATCCTATGTTTCTAGAGCCCTATGTTCCCCAGCTCTATAAAGCACATAATAGTGCCTGGAAAGCCCAGATACATAATATTCACCAGAATATCACACATCACATACATTACATATATATCCAAGGTCATCCCGCATGGTCTCAAACCTACAACCTCACAGAAACCTTGAATCAGGGGTGGAGTGTGCTAGCTAGTTATTGAATAGCTAGCTCTTGTGTTGGAAGACAGGTTTACTAGCATTCCACACCCAAGGCTAGGCTAGCTGGCATCCATTACACATGCACATTAGCACTAATACACACACACAAACACACACACGCACCCCTTGGATTAGGAGCTGAGCGTGCTACCGAGTGAGCTAAAACCCCAGGGAGCTTGTTTCATTTACCAGCACTTTGCTAGTCTTTTAGAGCATTGGGAGAGAGATTTACCAAAGTACATGCTAGCATGTTAGCTAAAACCACAGGGTGCTAGATTCACTTCTCATTATTGTGCATAATGCACAGCTATCTAATCAGCTGGAGACTTGTTTTCAACTGGTTTTCTCAACAAAATCCAATGCATGTTCAATGTTGACCTAGAGTGTTTGAGGTGGAAATGAGTGTTCTGATTTTTGCAGGGATTTTTGCAACATAATGGGTGCCTATGCCACTTTTCTGCTTGTCCCCAGTTATTGACAAATTTCACACAATGGGCTCGGTGCACGATAGACATGAAGTCAAACTACTACTTTTGTGAAGTATGGTAGGTTAGATTCATATTAGGCATAAGTATTAGTTGTATAGTGTAGTTAAACTAGTTTACTATACAAAGTAAGCCTAACTAATAATCTCTCCATGTTTCTGGCCAGTTCAGGGTTCATTTGGTATTTAGCTCATAGCTATAGGCTCATTTCAAATGTTTACCAACGTAAAAGCTAATCACTGGAAAAGGGTTGAACATCCTCAGCAAAAGTCCTTCTGGGACTTTATGTCTGCCCGCACAGAGCCCATAGGAGCACTGATGTGACTTGACTCTGAATTCTGGGATCATAGGGCCCTGGGAACATAGGCATGCTCCCCATACAATATATATATGTATGTTCACATGGTGACATGACATAATTGAAACTTTCTGTTCTCATCCTACCCAACAAAAGCATGTCATGTGTTCACAAATACACACAAATATCAATAGGGAAACTAAAATAAGTAATACACATACGTGTACATACACACACAGACACAGTGAAAGAGTACGACGCGCTCTTGTGTGACTAGTGGTTGGCTCCTTGTGGTTGCTGGTGCAGGAGAAGAAAGTGACTTCTTGTGCATCTGATGCTCATACTCAGTCAGCTCAGGCGTCTGACATGAAACCCATCTGACAGGAAACGAAAGCCATTACAAAGCTTCTTCTCTGTGGTCGCCGGAGGAAGCAACACATTTCAGAAATAAACTGTTGAAGCTTTCAAAATTCAAAAAGTCCAGAGTATACTGTATTATGATGTGTATCAGGGATATCACAAAGACAAATTCAAAAGTGAGAATTGTAGTTGTAGTTCCTTAGTGGGGTCATTGAGGTGTCTGTCCGGTGGTGTATCTGAGTGTTACTTCTGACAGCTTCTTGTGGTTTGCAGTCAATGTTGCACATACACACAGTACACACATTCACACACACACGTTTCTCTTTTCATAGTGCATATATAGGTCATTGCTTAGGGCCCTGTGGACCCCTGTAGAAAGCCCCTTGGTACCATATCTCTTTTGTTTTCAAGCCAAATTAATGACAGAAATAAACTTGCGCTCATGTAAACTGTAGCACACATTTTACAGTTAAGGACAAGCTCACCTTAGCCCTCCACCAATTAGGTCACATTTGCACAAAACAGAATGACATTCAGTTGAAGCCACCAATGGTCGATGGAGAGGAGAAAGAGCAAGGAAAAGGGCCAGTTGAAGTAGTTTGTTTCAATCGATTGAAACTCTGACAGAGCAGACATTAATAGACATTAGCAGGCATTAGCCACGCTACAGTTTCTTCAGCCTGTTGTGTAGCCAACATACTTATGACATCTAGCATTACTGAGAGAGTTTCAGTGGTCACAATCACACATTTACACATTAAATGAAATAGCTATTTAGAAAAGTATATTGATAGAATTGATACCAGTAGGCTCAGAAGGATCAACAGAAATCTATTGGGAGATCTGCTATCTCTCTGCTAAACTAATGCTGGCCAAAATATCTTATTTGTTTGACTGAAAACGTAACATGTAAAGTGTCACTCTAAAATCATGCAGAATAGACCCTTGGGTTCACCTATATACAAACAGAATGCAACACATACAAATGTCCTTATCCAAGACAATCTCACCATTACTCACACATTACTCATAAACTGGGTCAGGGACTGAAAGGCAGTGTGACACACTCATCAAAGCCCTTCACAGCAGTCATATTTCACAGCACATGTGTCAGGTTTTCAGAAAAGCATCAATCTGCATTAACTGCCAAAACATCCAGAAAGGGGATTCTTAAGGGACTATTTTACTCTTTCGTTTTTTCGAAACAGCTCAGCAATCAGCAAGAGTGTGCCCTGCAGTAAGGGAGGGATGGGTCATCTGTCTTTAAAAACAAAGTTTTGCGCTGAACAATGATGTAAAATACAGTTTGCAAAGGAACCCCTCCCCCCCCCGCCCTTATAATCTGTCTCTCAACATGCTCTCTCTCTCTCTCTTCTCTCCCTTTGAGTATCTGTTTTGTCTTACCACCTGGTAAGGGATGTATGCCTCAAATCAAATTGGTAAAGGTTTTATATGACCTTCATGATTCAAACCTTTCAAAGAACAAAGAACAAAGAACAAAAAAACAAGCACAAAGACCTGACACTCATCCAGTAAATAGTAATCTCATGATGATTTCAAGCAGACATCTTCATAATACTATTGACATGGTACCCAATATGCAGTAAACTGACTCTGAGCTAATTGACTCTGAGCTATTGCCATACATTCAGTAAGCCTACTGCACATCTGATAAACATAATCTCATTGGATTATAATTTCTCATGGCCTGTTTATTGACAAGCATGAACTATGAGCCATGAGAGCAGATGCTATAGCTGACAAACTTCTAATTAACAATGTTATTGGCTTCTGGAAGGAGGTGAGAGCTCTGAACAGGACAAACACATCACTTTCTGGTGTCATAGAGAGTATTTCTGGGGGTGACAATATAGCTGAGTGGTGGAGGCAACACTTCTATGCCTTGTTTAACTGTGTTAAGAGTGACCCCTACAACATAAGAAATATCTCTAACAGGGATACATTAATTACTGTCAGTGAAGTTCATCATGCATTAAAACAGCTACCTGATAATAAAGCAAGTGGCTCTGACTACATCTCAGCGGAACACCTCAGGTTTGCAGGCCCTAAGGCTGCAGCACTGCTAGCCATTTGTTTTACTGCCTTCATGACTTGTGGACTGCTGCCTGATTCCATGTTGTCTGTCACTCTAGTGCCTGTCATCAAGGCAAGGTTGGAAGTGTGGATAACTATAGGCCAATAGCCTTAGCCAGTGTAGTGTCCAACATCTTAGTCATTATTTGGGCACCACTTAAAGCAAAGCTTGGTACAGATTTGTGCATTTATGCCTTGAAGGAGGCAACGCATATGTACATGAGGCAGAATTCTTCTGTTTTAAATGATTTGATTGATGCCTCTAAGGCATTTGACAGAGAAATGAAGGCGAGAGTGAGAGAAAAAAGAGACCAAGGTGCTGTAGTGCTAGTGCCCTGTTCTGTAATTCAGGGGTCACGTGCAGAGAACCTTTAGAGCATTGCTGAAGAACCTGATGAACAAATGTATCTGTCACTGAAATATGTCACAGAACATTGTAACTTTGCTGAATAATCCCAGCTAGAGTGCAATTCGGTACCAGTCACCAATGTTGTGTGTTCTGTTACAAGAATATTGTGTTTTTGTTTGTTTTGTTTTGTTGTTTGTTTGTTTTTACATTAGGCATGTGTAGTCTGCATGTTATTTTAAACCCTTAGTCTGGCAAATAAAGATGATGAAGATGATGATGATGTACATGTTTATATCATACTATCATATGCCACACTGTGACCATAGATGATAAGCTATGTGCAAATTGATTTGATAATGATGTACAAAATGGCGATTTATTCTCATATTTTTCTTTGCTTTCCTCCTTCATTTGCTGTGAAAATTTCCCCTAAAATAATTTTTTCAAACACATTACTTTTTAATTCTTTTTAATCTAAAACGTTTTTGTGCTTGTCCTTTAAAGAAGTTCACCTTCCCTCCACTCATTCTACCCTCCACTCAAACAAACAACACTCATATCTGTTTACCCTACATTTTCTTGAACGAAATGTCGTCGCTGTCAGGTGCAGACTATTGCGCAACCCCTTCCTGCCTTTACATGCCCCTGCTGCCTTGAATACGTACCCCACCAGGGGACAGAGATAGAGAGGAGAATCTGTCTGTGGCAGATGCCCACTGACAGCAACAGCAGCTGGGGAAGGTAAGGCTCAAGCACTGGTCGTAGGGGAACAAGAGACCCCTGGTTGACACCAAATCAATGCTGGTGTTTGCATACTGATGAGACAGGAGCTGTGTAGGGCTGGGTAGGCAGCGCTGTCACACCGGTTTTTCAGGCGTTATTGTAGCTGACGTTAACTGACTGCAGGAAGACAGTCAACTGTAGATTAGAAAATGAGAGAAAATCTGCTGTGAGGCCCTCCAGGAGGACTACAGGGATGTTTCAGGATGACGTTGTGCGTGCGTGTTTGTGTGTGTGTGTGTGTGTGTGTGTGTGTGTGTGTGTTAGTGACACAATACAACCTTTCTAATGCTGACAAAGGTAAGGTATGGGGGCAGGCTGGGAAACTGAGAGAGAGAGAGAGAGAGAGAGATGAGTGCTCAGGCCCTTCTGGGGCTTCACATATCCCTGTGACAGAGGCTGACAGGTGGCAGAGTAGGCTTCTGTGACTGCAACTGTCACCCCCAGCCAACACCCTTTACACTCACAGACACAGCCACACACACACACACACACACACAGACAGGCACACGCGCACAGACACACACACACACACACACAAACACACACACACACACAGACACTCTCTCTCTCTCTCTTGCTCTCTCTCTTTCACACCCACACTGACTCAGACAGAGATAAAGGTGCTTGATGGTTGAAGTGTTGGCAGAGAGCCTTGTAACGGATATTCAGGTGTTCCTGTAACTTAACTGGTCATTCCTGTACATCCACGTGCAGCTGTTGCAATTAACAATCATGTCATGAGTTTGTGTCCCTGGGAACATGCAAACAGATAAAATATTGCACCTTTAGAATTAGAATCCTTAGAAGCATAGAATAACATTAGCACACAATAGAACATAGAACATTAGCACACAATAACAGTTACTTTATATGACAGTTATCTAGACAATGAACAATGGTTACCTCGAGCAACACTCGTTTACGTTTTTACCTTTAATAACACACTGACTTAGAATAAGGAGAGTTGAGTCTTTAAAACCTGGAACAGCTTGTATTGCACTGTTACCTTGTTGTTGAAGGTAGCAGGATAGGGTAGGAGTTGATGTTACAGAAATGAGGTACCTCCAAGATCAAGTACATTGTAAATTAGGTACCCTGTAATTAGTATTCTCTGTCCATTTACTGCAGGGATATCTACGTACATTGGATGACTGAACTTGTTTACTGTAATACTTATCATAAACTTGTGGAGGTTGTGTAATTAAAGTCAGACCATAAACAAGGCAGGCTTTCAAATCATATTTCAAGTTTAGGTACGCAGGCCAGTACCAAAAACAGATGTCAGATCAGTCACAGCTTATCTCAGTCATTTTCTCCTGATAATGAATGCAAGTTGATGACTAATGAGACTACTGACTGAAAATTGTACTCAAGAGATAGATAGATAGATAGATAGATAGATAGATAGATAGATAGATAGATAGATAGATAGATAGATAGGAAACATGGTAGGTGAGAATGGTGGGAGAGAGACAGACTAAGAGAGAATTGGAGGAGAGAGAAAGAGAGGGAGCACACTCATGAGTAGTGGGCAGGGCTCTGCTCGTTAGTCGGTTCTGGCAGGCCTGGCACAGACCCTGGCACTGATGCCCATCCACCACGTGCCCATGCAGCTCCAGCAGCAGGGCCAGCTGCTCAGATGAGCTCAACACAGAGGTCTGCTCACAGCGCAGTGCCAGCACTCCCAGTCCCACGGCCAGCCAAACCCCACCCACATGCCTGGTCCACATGACTTGACTCAGCCAGCAAACCCGTCCGAACCACATGATGTGACTGGCCGAGCAGCGGCCTCCATCGAATCAGACCGAGTGACTCCTTTGCCAAGCAAGCAAAGCAAACAGACCATTATGCTTGCCATAGTCATTATGACGCATAGTGCACCTATAAGAAGAAAGGATTCGATTTGCCGGGACAGAGCATTAGCAAAGACAGAAAATAACCCTTGGAACAAAAAGGACTGGTGTGTGTGTTTGTGTGTGTGTGTGTTTGTGTGTGTGTGAGTGTGTAAGCGTGTGTTACATTTTAAGTTTCTGTGTTGGCAGTGTTTTGTTGTTTTCAAGGCTGTGTGCTTTGCCAGCTTCTACCATTGTCATGGCTCCTCGTGACGGAGGATGAACCTCTAAAGCGGAGGGAACAGACTTAAAATAGCAAAGTTGCAGACTCATAGCCTACATGTTATGTCTGGATGAAACTTCTAACCAAAACAAGTATAGTTTAAACAACATTTTATCTTGTTGCCAAGGCATATAAGGTAGCAATTTGTGTAAATATGGAGAAGAAGTTCTTATTCACAATCTTACTGTTTTGATTGGTCAGAATGCCTGAAATGTTTTGAGGATAGATACATTACTGTAAACTGGCACTGATCAGCAACTGGTAATGCTTTGGATGATATACAAGTTCACCTCAAATCAATGCTCTACTCCCACAGCACGCAAGCCAAGCATTAGCAGTGTCTATCAATTTGTTGCAGGGCCACAGCAAACAATGACTACGTTTACATGCATTTAAGTATCCCGATCATGGTGGGGATTTTAAGTATCCCGGCTTTGCTCTTTGCGCTTGTAAATACCTTTTCCCGAATAAGCCCATATCCCGGTTTCTGAGAATTTGGCATATAAAGTTTATGAGAAATCGGGATATGCTAGTTGATGTACATGTAAACATCTTATCCTGATTTCTCACAGTTGCGGAGAAAGATTCTAGAGTGCAACATGCGAGATGGAATGTTCATAAGTGCCAAGAAAATCGAGTGGCGCTCTTTAGAATCCTCAGTGGGAACACCGCAAAGAACACTATAATGAGTAACCAAAATATTAGTATTTATCATGTAAACAGGGACATTAATAACGCATTTTTTCTGCATTCATGTAAACGCTTTATCGCAAACATTATCAAAACCGGGACAAGCCCCAAATTCGGGACACTGAAGTACATGTAAATGTAGTCATTGAGAAATCCACTGCTTTTACTGGTTATTGTGACATACAAAGCACGCCAGTTGCCCAGTGATTACAGTAATTGTACATGTACACACATGCACAAGGGACAGAAATTGTGAGAGTATATAGAAAGGGTGGAATGAAAAGCAACCGAGAGAGGTAAAAGAGAGAGAAGGAGAGAGAGGGTGGTGGAAGAGGGCGATGGTAGCCAAGGTATAAAAGAAAAGAATGAGAAGAGGGAGAGAAGAGAGGGAGGGCTAAGTGGAGAGGGAAGGGTGGCAGAGGAGGAGTGTAGCTGCAGTCAGGGCAGGAAAGGGAGGACTAAGAAGTGATGGAGAGAGGGAGAAGGAGGAGGTGTGGCAGAGGAGTGTAGTCGCGACCACGACATTCCACTCTCAGGCTCCTGAGAGGGGGAGGACATTGCTGAGAGGAGGTGGGAGGTGGAGGCATAGTTTAGGGGCATGGGGCATGCGTCTGGCCTGGCCTGGATGGCTGGTCCTGGCATAGCAGGGCTGGAAGGTATTCTGCTGTTCCCGTTCAGCACCCGCACATGTTTGCTGATACACGGCAGCCAGCCTCCAGAGAATTTCCAGACTCGGCTTAGGGAGGGCCACACCAGCACTGGGCCAGATGACATGAGCCAGTGGCATTCTGGGAAGGCGTTCATAGCCCTCTGCCCTGCTCTCTGTGTCTTCCTTGCTCTCACCTCTGTTTTTTTGAACAAACACTTTAATCAACCAAACCATGTGTTCTACCTCCTCCTCCCTGTTGAGTAGACAGGAACACAAGATGAGAGAGAGAGATGGGGAAGAGAAGGAGAGAGAGAGAGGAAAGAGTAAGTGGAGTGGAACAGATGGAGACAGAGGAACACAAGAACCAAAAAAAAAGAATACAAATCAAGACTGATGACGGAGGGGACGTGGGTGTCAGCACGAAAGACTTTTCAGTCGGGTGTAAGTTTGATTGAAAGTCGCTGGAGTGTCAAAGCGGACGGTGTCAATGACACCTGTGCCAGTGCCACACACAGATGAGAGCACTTGCTTCAAATTCACACCGGCGAGAAGATGACATTGAAAATAAAGTGAGTCTTTGTGACTCATGTCCAGTCAAGTGTGCTGAAATACACTGTTGTTCAACACAGTGCACTTGTGTAGATGTCGTGTTCATTTTTTAATGCATAGTATATACACAATCACACATTGAGATTCTTGCCATTACACCCATAGGAGTTTTTGCTCCAGCTACAAAAAGTGGGAGACTAACTCCACATAAATGTCTGTGGATTTAGACCAGCAATGTAAGTGTAACAACAGGCATCCCGATACTTTTGTCCACATAGTGCTTTATGTACAGAGAGAGAATGAATGAATATACTGAAGATCATATACACAGCTTTTATGTGCCTCTATCTATGAAGTATACATACTGATACACGATACTGAACAGTATAGATATTGTGGTGTGTAGTTAGTGCTCTGTATGCCTCTGTTTTCTGTCTCTCCTGCTGTACGTAATAGACTGAGGAGAGCAATTACTCAACACACCAATCACGTTTAAAGGCTCGCTGTGGAGCTGCTACAGGAGTCTCTCTCTTTAGAGATCTGTGCTCCTGGTGAGTTAATCCTCATGTGCCTATGACCCTTCTCATGCTCCCCTTAGCACCTTAAATGGACCCCCCTGACCCCCCCTCTCTCTCACTCTCTCTCTGTCTCTCTCACACACACACACACACACACACACACACACATCACCACCCTAGACCTGTCACTCGTTGCCCTACTGGAGATGAGCCAGCTGGCGCCAGAGCCCTTTTTTTCCCATAATGCCGTGTGAAGCAGGTCATAGAGGAATTCCTCCAATAGGCTGCGATGTGTGATGCTCCCACTTGTCCTACCTGCTGCTGCTGGTGTGTGTGTGAAGAGATACAGAGAGAAAAAGAGAGAGAGAGAGAGAGAGAGAGAGAAGGGAAGTGAGTGGGAGAGAGACAGAAAAGGAATGTTCCAAGCACTGTGTTTGTCAGACCTCCAACATGCACCAGTTTATTATTTTTCTCACAGCTCTCTCTGGAATGTGTGCCTGTGTGTGTGTGTTGTGTGTGTGTGTGTGTGTGTGTGTGTGTGTGTACGTGTGTGTACGTGTAGTGTGTGTGTGTGTGTGTGTGTGCACACTTGTGTTCTTGTGAAGACACAGCCTCAGAAATCTCTGACTCATTTGATATCCCTGTCTCATTGCTCTAACTTCTGAAACTCTCGGGATACATGGCTTCTCTCCAAAGAGAGAATTTCTACCATAGCTCTGCTCCTATGGGCTTCTGACACCCTGCTCTGGAGACAGCCTTGAACAGGTCCAGCAGCTCCTCCATCTCCTCCTCCGCCATCTTCATCACCATGTGCTGCTCGTGGGGGAAGGGACATGTTGATTAATGGCTTAGTGTGAAACTGACCCACCAAAAGACTTGGCTATGGCCTCAAATCGCCTGTCAGCCACCCTGGCTCTTTATCAGTGGAAGAGACAGGGTGCAATCTGTGAATCTATTTCCCACTGTCATTCGAAGTTATCGTGATGGAATGGAAAGTCGGCAGTAGATATTTTAGCGACGTGGAGGTTGTGCTTTCGTTTTTCGTGATGATTTTAACTGCAGCCAAGTCAGATCGCAGTGAGCATAGCTTTAAGGGACGACACTGCACATAATCAGCATAAATATCATCAAAATCAGCTCAACTGCGCGGTAAATCCTACGGTGCCTAAGTTCTGCATTCCGCTCGGCAATTTGTTTACAAATGCTCTGGGCTCTAAAGCAGGCATCCAGACCCTGCCTGGGTCATGCATATGCATAAGCTTCCCCCCGGCCACTGCTCTGCTGCCTGCCTGATGGTGCCTTACAGCCTGACTGGGCCAAAGGAGACTGCAGCTCCAGGGGCTAATTGCCGTTCAGAGCAGAGAGAGAGAGAGAGAGAGAAGACAGGGTGTGTGTGTCTGGGGTTGAGTTAGGAGTGGTGCTTGGATTCCACACACGACCATTGACCTCCCGCATCATTGATTTCTTGGCATCTATGGCCCCAACAGCCCCAAGTGTCTTGCAGAGCTGCTGAATGTTAAAAGCGACCCTGCTATTACCACCACCACCACACACCCGCTATGCTTCGATCGATGGATGATCCCCTCTGGATGAAACCCCAACATCCATCCTGCTGCCGCCCAGCCTCCAGTCTCCCCTCCCAGAGTCACATGGAGATGAGAGGAGCAGAGGGATGAGGAAACTATGGATATAAGAGAAGGGGAATTAACCATGTGAAAGAAAAACAAGACGTCAATATCATAGACAACAGACTGTGGGGGCCTGACATAACGGCAAAAATCATTGTTTAGAATTGCAACTGTTTGTCATTAAATTAATGTAACATCTGGATTGAACTGCATAAGACAGCTATGGTGTAAAGGGTGGATATGTCACTTCCTTTCTTTATGTAACCTCTCCAAGATGCTTTTCTCTACTGATGATCATCAGTCACAGTTGTGCCTGATCAGGGCCAGCTCTGGGCCAGAAGGGGGTGGTTCTGTCTGGGATGTCTTGGTTAGCCTCTCCATGTTGCAATGTCTCTTTCTTTGACTGTCTCTTTGTCTGCTCCGCACTCAGTTTGTTCCTTTCTGCTAGCCATCCTCTTTCACTTCATCTTTCCAGCTCTCTTTCACAACGCTCTATTCACCCACCTTTTCAGTACCATCAAAGACCCATGCACTTCGAACTTCAAACCAGTTGGGGCCAAAGACACACACACACACACACACACACACACAAACATACACACACAATGTCACTGGTGGTATGCTCTCTTCAAAGAGCCCTTTCTGTGTCTGTGGTACAATGGTGTGGATGGGTTCAGCGCTCACCCCAGTAGACCCCAGTTAATACATGCCTTTTGTACTGTCTGTGAATCTTCTATTTTTTTGTGTGTGTCTCTCTGTCTCTCTCTCTCTCTCTCTCTGTGTGTGTGTGTGTGTGTGTGTGGAAGGGGGGTGATATATTATGACAATAAATAGGAGTGGCACTAGGACCAGGATAGCCACCAAAGGATCAGATACAGAGCTCTCCAGATGGACAGATGACACTCAAGGGAAGTGAAGAGTGAATGAAGAGAAGATGAGGAGAGAAAAGGAGAGGAAAGAGGGAATATAAAGGGAGGAAATCAGAGGAGAATCCTTCCATTCATTGATTTTTTTAGATTCAAGTAGAATGTCAAGCAACCGCGGTCCAGGAGGCGCCCGGGCTGGAGAGTGCCCTTTAGATGTCGAAGCTAACGGCCATGCTGAATGAGCGACACAAATCCTTTAATGGAGAGACGCCCAAACACCTTTGGCTACATGATAATGAGCGTTAGCTGAACCCTAAAATTGATCCAATTAGTGTAATGAATGGTGGGTCCAGAAGATATCCAGTGATTTGGGGGCGTCATGTGCTACGTCGGTCATATGTGTGTGTGTGTGTGTCTGTTTGTGTGTCTCTGTGTGTGTGTGTGTGTGTGCGTGTGTATACGTGTGTGACAGGGAGAGATAGTCAGTGGTGTGCCTGGGGATTTTGGTGTAATGTCCTCTGCACAGCCTGCCACCCACACACCTCCGTTTGAAACCACCGTGATGATTTGAGTTAAATCAGCCGAAAGGTCGTAAATTCGACTCTGCGTAATCTCCTGTTGTCCCAGTTCCTGGCCATGTAAGGAGGAGGGGTTATCTGAGAGCCCTCACACACGGGATTGTGTATGTGTGTGTGTGTGTGTGTGTGTGGGTGGGTGTGTGTGTGTGAGAGAGAGAGAGTGTTGGTGCCAGGTCACTCAGATGAGAGTGACACATGTACAGTGAGCACACGGGTGTCCCCTGACTAAGCAAAAGATGTTCTTGCACCATCTTGAAAAAAAATCATCAACAAAAAAAACACTGTAGTTAATAAAGCCTACCACAATGTGTCCAGCAGACAATACCTCTTGACCAGCTTTAGGGCAAACTGCAGTGGGTAGACTAGCAATGGACAAACAGAAATGGCCTTGGGCCATAGACTATTTGTGTGATTTTTCAAGTGCTCATAATTTGCTAATGATTAGACACTAGTGGGACAATGGGTCATGTAAGATTACAGTATATTACCTATCTAACCCTTAGCATCAGTATCTCTGCGTGGTTCACAGGTTTATCAGACTTTATCTGTACTCCCTGATAGTAGACCAGTACATTAAAACTCTGTGACATGACCAAATATCTCAACCTTGGCACTCTTATGTCAGTAGATAAGAGCATCCCTCTGACATTTAAGCACCAATTATTCTGCAACCATTCACCTTTGCTGGAAGAAGCTGGCTTTTATCTCAACCCAGCTATCGCCCCAGATGCCCTCCCTGGGCACTGCTGCCGGCAGTGAGGTCTAGAAGAGGCTCTGGATGGCCTGCCGGCCGGCTAGCCTCCCTCTGGGGCAGCAGAGAGGGTGAGTAATGTCCAGTGTCAGCGTCCAGACAGGGACCCTTCTTAAATAATGTATCCAGCCTTTAGACCAGCTGAACTGCCTCACCCTCCCCCCTCCCAACTCACTGCCCCACACACACACACACATACACACGGTGAGCCAGTGATGGAGACAGAGAGAGGGAGAGAGTGTGTGTGTGTGTGTGTGTGTGAGAGAGAGAGAGAAGGAAAATAAAGGAGAGAGGGGGAGAGTCATATTTCTCCTCCGCACCCTGCTGCTTTTAGATACACTGTTAATACGGCCTTCTCACTTGCACGCCTCTTTGTTTGGCTATTAGGAAAATGACACAATAACCTTTAATGACAGACCTTTGGAGGAGTCGACATGGGGAGAAAATATCAACAGGCCAGACGCAGTAAATGTCAGCCTGGCTTATTGACACTAGCTTAGAGAATAGCTTGCATCCAAAATACTTGATTCCTCATAAACCACAAATAATAATAAGCCACTGAGAACACGCCATGAAATTTGTAAAAATTAAGCGAGCCATGCGAAGAATTCATTTGAGTCATTAGAGATACCAGAGAGGATTAGCAGTCCAGTAAAACAGACTACACAGACTACACAGAACTAGGGAGACATGACTAATGCCTTCATGCCTGCATAAGCATGACTATGTACCCAGGCACTATCTTTTCCCAACAACTTATTGCTTCACACAGTTTTAAAGCTGCTTTGAGTTTCGTTAAATACTTTTTTTGTTTTGTCTGAACCCATTATATTTAATACGGCGGCCACACGTAACACAACGTGATTGCTATTATAGGAGAGCTGGACTGAAGCTACTGCAGTTGATTTGCATGCTAACTTCAGTGGACATCTGGACAATGCTGAGCTTAGGCCATTTTGACATAACATCAACGCAGTTTTTTTTTTTTCATGTATTCTGTTGCTGTTTCGAGGTCATTTTGGATAGTTTAACCTAAAAGTCTTAAGCATAGCTCCTTTTGATGACATTGGTAAAAGGTCCTTGATGTACAGTATGGGTTTCACAGTAATTCAAATGACACATTGGTTGACTGGTTGTCATGGCTGGCTCTGTCCAAGACACTTATTTTGCATTCTGGACATTGAGATATTGACATAGATGCTTGCTTTAATTATTAAATAAATACTTAATAGTTTTTATTTACAACAGTGACTCTCTGTAGCCCACCAAGCCAAGGTTCTTGTCAACCCCTGACTACAATTCAGTGGGGTCAGCAGATGTACTGAAGGTCATACACATACTCCTCTGTGGAGGGAACTAATCTAATAAGAACTAACTAACTAATAAGAGTAGGAGGAAAAGGTGTCGCCAAGTGACGAAGGAGTGAATGTGTGAGAGAGAAGGAGCCACTCCCTGTAGTCCCAAACGCAGTCCCCGCAGAGGTCATCTGCAGACACTGGCCTCTGGGCTATTAGAGTTGTTCATGACGTCCTCTATTTTTATTTAATAAAGTCCAAAGTAAGCCCAGATTCCTGTGGGATTCGGGCATATTGCACTGCAGAGTGGACTTTCTCTCAGCTTTATTGTGGTCATTTTTTGTTTTGTTTTTCTCTAAGAGAAGGAAAGAGAGAGACAGAGAGAGAGAGAGCAAGATACATTTTAATGAGTTGCCTGAGGCGTGTGTTGTGTATTGGACAGGGTACCTCCTCTTGGTTGAGACAGAATTGAAATGAAATGGAGTGTGTGTGTGTGTGTGTGTCTGCTTACTATACCGTCGCACAAGCGTGCAAATGTGGCATTGCATAAGGGACTGTTGACTCTGTGGTGATCTGCAAAATACGGCCCCATAAATATCCAACAGGGCTTAAGGCTCTAAAACGAATGGAAAGACACTGTCAACACCATCTGCTTTATTTATATGTGAAAGCCACAAATAAATTTGCTGTAACTAAATAAAATTAAGTACAAAAATTGACGGAATATATTCATTTTTTCATTTGACATCATGTGGTAAAAATAAGTTGTTAAAAAGGCCCTAGAATGGCTTGGAAATTGAATGAAAAGTACCACAAAATATGATTTTGAGGCTTTGCCACATACACCCCCTCCCCTCCCCATACACAAATGCACCAGCACACACACTTACTCATGGCCAAAACATATGACCTTATAACACCTACACATAAATCCTCAAGCACACTTCCTCTCCTGGCTCACCCCGCTACATACCCACCTATCTACTCTCTCTCTCTCTCTCTCTGTCTCTGTCTGTCACACACACACACACACACACGATACTGCACCCTTTACCACCCCCCTCCCCTTGGCTCCTTTGCCAGCAGTCTGGGGAAAGTGTCTCTGCCCCAGCTGCTGGTAGGCAGATTGTGGGGGTCTCATCGTGTGCTGGGGCCAGGAGGAGATCGACCTTCTCTGTTTGCCCCTAGGAAGCCGTCGGCTAAACATATCCATGCGTCTGTTCGTCAACACAGCGAGGCCGAGCGCCTGTGGCATGCTCCAGAGAGGGGGCCAGGAATAGGGCGAACGAGCCCCGAGTGATGAGGGGGTTGCTAACCTACTAGCAGCACAAACACACCTTGGCAAAGGCAGCAGAGATACTGATCAGGCAAAGGAATCTCCAGTATTTGTGGAAAATAATGACCGACCATCGCCTAGCGACACTTAGCATTAGCCTGGCCCAGGAAGCCAGTCTGAGAGACAATCCTTGCCGCAGAAAAAAACGCCGTGAAGATGTTTGCCGTACCACACCCGTGCATTGTTTGTCGGCCAGATGAGGTCACAATGAACAGTAATGAGGCCGGCCATTGTGGCGCTGAGACCCATCACCCCTCGTTCTGTTTTTAGCTTCATCATCATTAAAGTAATCCTACTCCTCATCATCAACGGCAGCTTAATCTTCATCACAGATGCTCATTTGAGTCCGTGCTGACAGGATTGTATGTGACAGGTCTTGGTCTGGGAGCCAAACTGTGAAGCATTTCCAGTGAAAGGGATCATTTTTTTGGGGGGGTGGGTGGGAACGGTTGGGGATGGGTGGTAGCGGGTGGGTGGTGGGTGGAGGGGTGAACAACTCGCTCGTGAAAGTTTCCTGGATGCCTCCAAGGGCAGAGCCACAGACAAGCCACTCAATTTTTTTTCTGAAAAGCAGCTCCAACGGGCTCTTGAAGGCCCTGGCGTGCGGCTGTGACTCAGTGACTCTGGCAAACACAATCATCCAGGCTGAGGCCACATCCTGACATTTATGTGGATCGCCTTCAAACTGGGGCTCATTGTGCTTGCACAAGTGATCTGTGTGTTGCATCATCTCCCCTGTGCACGACGCAGACCCCGGGCCTCTGAGAGTAGTCAGTTCTCAAGAAAAATGAGAGCTCTCACACACTCAGTGCCGCGCCTGCGATAATGAAAAACTAGTACTGTTGTCCTTCGAGCCTCGGCTGTTACTGCTGTCACCACTCGGCTTAAAGGCCCTAAACTAGATATTGCCGTGGTTTCTGCTTTAGATCCAGAGAGCGTTTAATCTCGTAATGACCGTCCTTAATCGCTTCCAAAAGTGCTATTTTAAACGGCATTCTACCCAGTACGAGAACGGAGGGCACTGGGTTTACTGGCATTCGATGCCACGTAAGGGAGGTTCTGTTTAAAGTGTGGTGCCTCTACAAGAGGGGAACAGAACCTGAGGCGAAGCCCCAATTAGGGCAGGGAGTGGCAGAGAGAGGGAGGGAGGGGGGTGGGGGCAGTCGTATCCAGAGTGAGTATACACTGGGATCCATTTCAGACTTTTCAAAGCGAGAAAGTCCCTTCGGCTCCTTTGAGAGAGAAAGGAGGAAGACCCGCTGCCCCCGGCCCATCATCCATCTCTCTCTCTCTCTTTCTCTCTCTCTACCACTCTCTCTCTCTGGGCTATTTTAGAAGTGGGTCTCACACCAGCGGTTTAGAGGCGTCTGTTATTAGCTCAACTTCTCGTCTGGGCCAAGGGCCGACACTGGCCTGGCTAGAGGGGGGCAGGGTGGATGGGATGTAGACTGGGCCGTCAGCACTTCTAACGGCAGGAGTATATGTGATCCACACCGTCGTCCCAGCTGGCTACAGAAATAACAGGACCAGGAGATAAGAGGGCCTGGGACAGAGAGGCTGGAGAGAGATGTGGGGGGTGGGGGGGGGGAGAAGTTAAAATGAAGAGGGGAAAGAAACAACACAGGATATGCAAATGATCAAAGAAAACACTAGATGTGTGAGATATTTTTGGAAAAAGAATTCACAAGGCTGTGGGAGAAGCACTGAATAATAAAAACAGGAGATGAAGGTAAGGGGAGGGGCCTTGAGGTGCATGTTTGTATACAAAGGGCATCACACAAAACACACCTCTCAGTCTTTTGTTTATTTGCTGTTACCAAGCGAAACAAGTCACTGTCTCAGCAACAAGCCACAACACATCATACAACTTCCTTTAATAACATCTCTGCTTCCCTGAATTCTGAGTGGCCTCACAGAACAGAGGGACGTGTTCCCGCCAAGATGTGTCAAGGTTTGCATTTCTCAGGCTTCTCCTGTCCCCAGGCGCAGGCCTCCTGAGCCACACTGACACAAACACATTTAGCTGGCGTTAATGGACTCGCTATCGACCAAAGCAAACCCATTTCCCTGGATGCCGCTCACCTGAATGACCAGACACACAGCCTCAGAATGGGCAAGGCGAGCATAGGTACAGCACAGGTGCTTGATACGAGTGCATAATGATAATCCGAAAAAAGGAAACTGACAAATCATAAGGCATGGGAGATTAGCCTGGTTACCACCAGATGATTTTCAAATACGTTTTGGGAATGATTGAATGCTACATTTCAAAGGTACAACCAGCAGTTAAACAGAACTTAAAGCTTTACATTAAGCTCTTAACAAATCTTCTCAAATGTACAGCAAGCATTTCTCTTTTGAGAAAGGCGTCAGATGCAGTTTCTTGGTTATCTCCAGTGTCAGTGTTGTTTAATACTGATGCCATCAGTGCCGAGCCTGGCTGAGTTCAACAGCGCTCCTAACCATAGTCCTATTTGTCACTGTCTAAAGACTGTCCCATGTGCCATTTGTACATGCCTAAATTGTCAAAATTAGGATTGATGGTGAGGTGACTGAAACAAATATAAGTAAAAGTCATATAAGTAAAAGATAAAAGACACCAGGAGGCATAACTTTATAGATTTATTTGAAATATCCATAATGTCTAGAAATAATGTCTTGCCAATACAGCTTGGGTCCAAACCTATTGCAAACCGTCC
The DNA here is from genome assembly GCA_015244755.2 of Tenualosa ilisha. NCBI lineage: Eukaryota > Metazoa > Chordata > Actinopteri > Clupeiformes > Clupeidae > Tenualosa > Tenualosa ilisha. The sequence goes on from PYXC01002106.1 coordinate 2,332,168, forward strand.
ACATTGCAAATGCTTCAGCTAGGGTAAGGCTTTTCAACGGTTACATGCGTCAACAGTAGCCGCTTGGGTGGGGCACGCAGTGTGGAATGCTCTGGCATGTACCTGTAGACTGAGATGACATAATGGGTCACTGCACCTTGTAAAAACAGAGGGATCACCGAGATGCCAAATTCAGCATCAGACACCAGCCAGAGACCCATCTGAGTTCTCTTTAGCCCAACACAGAATAATCATCTGCTTGATGATGCTGGAATCTGGGAACCAAAGAGAAAGACACACAAAGCGAGAGATGTGTGTGTTTGTGTGTATGTGCCAACCAGTTCAGAGTCCACAGAGAGCGAGATGCGTGTGTGTGTGTCTATGTGTGCCAACCAGTCCAGAGTATTCCAAAGTTGTCTTTATGCATTTTATGCCACTAGAGGTCGAAGGGGATGTTTCTCAGTAAATGTCCATCTATCACCACGGGTTGTCTTTGTGTGTGTGTATGGGGGAGCTGTGACTCACACAGTGACTGATCTGGCTAACCCTCTCTTCTCTGTCTCTCTTATCTCAATATGCTATCAATCGGCCCCTTGGGGAGGCTGTCAGATCCTCTCCCAGTCAGTCTGTCAGTCAGCCAGCCAGGGAGCTTTGGGGTGGGGGTAGGGGTAGGGGTGGGGACAGAATGTGCTGCTTCTGTGTCACTGTCAGCTGCTCCTCTTGTGACGCCCACGACACACACCAACGTTGTGTGTGCGGGTCGTTACACAAATAAAATGAGTTTCATCTACTGTAAAATACCTCACCCGGGTGAGGGAGGGGAAAAAAGCGTGTGTGTGGGCCTCTGAGTACAGGCATGAAGGTGAGAAGCTTTGACTAACCCATTCCTCATACGTAATCATTTTTAATTAAAACACTGACTTTAAGCCTCACAGGTAATTGCACAAGAAATGGGTTTTGGGAGATTCAAGATGACAGTTGGCCTGAAGAGCTTGTCAGTCATCTGATTTCACAGCTAAAGTGAAACTGAGAGAGCAAAAGAGAAAGAGATAGGTAGATAGATAGATAGACAGATAGAGAGAGAGAGAGAGAGATTGTCTGTCACAAACATTCTCTTTACACTCCAATGATGTACTCTGCCATGTCCGGTGGTCTCTGGCTAAGATTAATTTTGCCCACCTGACGACAACTCACATGAGGCTAAAGTTCATGGGTCTTTCCCCAGAAATATAATGGTGGCATTTTGTACCGTGTGGAAAATTCTCAAGGGGGTCTCACTAAATTAGACGACTTATCAAATAGGGTGAGTTCTGCTGACAGGATTTGAAGGTGGGTGAATTTTTCCATCAAAACAAAACAGCAAACCGTGAAAAAGCCTTACCACCAGGTCATCTACTCTCACACTTCACCTTTTACAATATAAAAGAAAGCAAAAAAAAACAAAAACAAAAACCAAAAAAAACAAAAAAAAACAAAAACAAAAAAACAAACAGAAAACAAAACACATAACAAACAGTGAGTGACTTAAAATATATACATTTTTACACATGCTATAATAAGTGTTCTTTGTGCATTCGATGCGAGTTAAGGACAACAATGAGAGAAGGAGCTGGATGGATCATTCTGCGTGGCCTTGTTCTTTGATTGTGGCCAGTGGTGCGCCTGAAAGAGTTGAGACCAGTTTGCCACCTCACCAAGACTGTGCAGAGCAGAGACTTGTGAGACAGGGTTACAGTCTCCAGGTACAAAGCCCGTTTAGCAGATCACACCTTGCCTTGTGTACCAGACAAGGAGCGAAAAAGAAAAAGGTTTATGTACACTGTATCAACTGCTTACAATCAACCAGTTCGTTTCAGACATGGGGAACTGTACAAAGCCAACATCGTGTTGCCCCTGCCATCTTCTCCTCCACCTGTTCAACTCCACCATCTCGCACAGACATTCACCTCAACTGAGATCACATACATATACACTCAAAGACATGGATATTCACACAACGCACTGCATTATAAAAATACATACAACAGCTGGTGAAAAAATACTGTACCATGTACACTTTTCTGAATTAATGTCATTGTGAGACCCTTCAACAGCCGATGATTAATCGATTTTTTATGATGAACACATGGTATGTAAATAAGAGTATGTATCCATTTTTATAGATAAGAAGGCAGAAGCTCTACTGTAATGTGTGGTATAAGGCATGAAATATGATATGACAGCACTGAAAATATCTGGAGAAATGTACATGTAGATGTATTGTCAACTAACAGAGGCCTTCTTCACTACCTATTTTTTTTCCTGCCACTTGCATATCAACTCTTTCAAATACCTCGCTGCCTCACTACTATGCAATTGCTCAGTTGCGATACTCAACAGAAACCCTGTTGAAGTGAGAGGACGGAGTCAACCACACCTAAAAGCTTCACCTTTCTTTTTTCATAACAGGGTGTGGATTTGCCTTTTCCTTCTGTGAAATGGAGTAGTTTTCCTCTAAAAACAAGGATAATGATTGTAAAAAAAAAAAAAAAAAAAAAAAAGAAAAGAAAAATGAAAGAAAAGATGTAGCATATTTGCACAGCGTTGCAGGGAACTCTCCAGGCTTTTTGATAAGGAAGACGTTGAAGCACTGGCCAGCACAACATGTGGCGTGCATTGCTGTTGCTTGCTGTTGTTGTTCACAGTGGCTGAGATGAGAGATGAGTCAGACACCCGAGGCAGAACCTAACTGTGAGTCAGGTGTGGCACGGATCTGAGCCGAATCAAGGTTGTATCCGAGACAGTCTATCTTACTTCAGTCCATCTTTTACCCTTTCAAGGGTGAGATTTTCTTTGGAAGTCATTTCAGAATTGTCCCATACAGCTTTAGAATTTACATTGACAGGCCATTCATAACGACTGCGTTATTGCTGTTGAATCATCAGATGGAGGCTTCGGTTAGCAATATTCCAGTCAGATATTAGTAATTATACTCGTCAAACACTGTGTGGACGGAGATGTGTTTGATTTAGTATTACAGAAAACGAGCTTTGACTCAGAGAGGTGAATCTGAACACAACAGGAGGGGGGAGGGGGTAATGTGTGGACCTCAACCAGAAACTGCTGACTGCTGGTATTCCATTTTAAAATTTCATTTCATTTTTCTGTAAGTAGCTTTTTCGTACTGTCATGTTCAATCATCGAGTGTGACTTGGGTTGTTTTAGTGCAATTCCTCAACGTTCAGCTTCATCCAGGTGAGGAGCGGGGATAAAGTTCACTTCTTTCTTCAGGGGGTGCAGGAACATTACAGGGCTTCATTGTAGGGGTAAAAGACAGCTTTAGGTTTCAGGTTTAAAAGCATGGCAAACAACCATGCAGGAGTGTTTCTGAATGCACAGGAGCAAGGTTCTGTGTGTGTGTGTGTGTGTGTGTGTGTGAGAGAGAGAGAGAGAGAGATTCTGAGAAACTGTGAAAATGCTAATTCACCGTGATATTAGGTCTACTGACAATCCCTCCAGGGTGTGTGTGTGTGTGTGTATGTGTGTGTGTGTGTGTCTGAGTCTGTGTATGTCTATGCGCAATTTTTCTCATTATGAAATAGTGATAACATTCAGCTGCTGAATAAGCACGCACAGACACCAGGGGACTGGGCCAGATAACCTTCCATTTCCAGAGCCGATGATGAGTGATTATTTAACAGATTTATCATGCATTCCATTATCTTACGGGCAGGCTAAATCAAACAAGCTCAAATGCATAGCGATAACTCCTACGGTCACTTCTGCTGACGCTTCAAACATAAGACAGTGCAAAGATTTTGGCTTTAAAACAGGGGCAGGGACTCAGACACGTAAAAAAAAAAAAAATTATACAAAAAAAAATCTAATGCCGATGTCAAAACTATTGACAGTTGACAGTGCTTACCGAGGCAAACTGTAGGCAAACTCCATGTATGTGTAGATTTGGGTATGTGTGTGTGTGTGTGTGTGTGTGTGTGGAGAGCAGAGGCAGCATCTTTATAGGTGGGGTGGGGGAGGTTGAGTAGAGGTGTTGGTGGGGTGGGGTGGGGTAGAGCAGTCCGTGTCCTGATGGTGCGTCTTTTCTAACCAGGTCAGCGGGGGATCACATGTGAGCACTGTGCGCTACGCTTTAAGCAGAGAGGAAGACAGAAAGAGAGAGACAGAGAGAGAGACAGGGAGAGAAAGAAAGAAAGAGAGGGTGCTGCCTCAGCCCCCAGGACAAAAAATGGCCAACCAGGAGCCGGCCAGATTAAGCAGCAGGTTAAGTGAGAATCCGCCCATTATACAGAGCCAAAAGCACCGACAAAAACAGACAAAAAAAAAAAAAAAAAAAAAACAAAAACAAAGAGAAAAACAAACGTAAAACACGACTCCACGCTACTGCCCAGCTTCCTATCTCAGTCCAGTCCACAACCTGTGGAATCTCACCTCCTGACCCTCTTGTGCCTCCTCAGCAGAGAAGAGAGAGTGTATTTTTGTCTGTGTGTGTCTGCGAGAGAGATACTGTGTGCATGTGTGTGTCTGAGTGTGTGTTCTGTGTGGGTACATATGTGTGTGTGTGTGTGTGTGTGTGTGTGTGTGTGTGTCAGAGCTAGAGCATGGTCCACTGAGGCACCAGGAGAAGCAGCAGGAGCAGGAGCAGTGTGATGGGGAGAGGAGGTGGTGAGGCGGCACCGGCACCCCCTTTGACCTGCACCACAGGAGGACGCTTGGGGGAGAACGCCTCTGGAGAGCTGCCCTGCTGGATCACTCCGCCGGACACGTCGGGGCTCTCCCGATGGCCTGCAGAGACAGGGAGAGTGACAGAGAGAGTCAGTCAGGACACCTTTGGGCCACTGGTTTGAAATGCATGCCATTTCCCAGCATAAACATCCAGTAGGATCCACACACAGTATATTACAATATATAGTTTTATATTAAAAAAACAACACAGAGAGAAAGAGAGAGTGAGAAAGAGAGGAAAGAGACTAAGGGAGATGAAAAGAGGGAAGCAGAGAGAGAGAAAGAGAGAAAGAGAGAGAGAGAAAAGGAGACATGTACAGACAGAGCAGGAGGACAAAGAGATACAAAGAGACTTTAATATATCTTCCTTTTATTACATTTATTGGAATTTCTCCCAGGACACACAGAGAGAAAGAAAGAGAGAGAGGGACAGAGATCAAGGTGAGATGAGGTGACCTGTCATACGACATGATGGGTTACTCAAGTTCAAATGTTCACACTGGAGGAAGAACAGCTTGAAAGTTTGGCATTACCATGCCAACATCATTAATGTGTTAATCGTGCACTGCTGGAAATGAATACCACATTAGCACAATACCACCATGTATCTTTTATACTGACGTGAGAATGAATTGCTGCAAGGAGCTAATGTCAGTAAAGTTCAATGTTATTAGAACTGTCAATATTCTGGCTAAATGAGGTCTAAGACCAAGTGCACTGTGTAGTGAAATGTCTGAAACAGGGTCCACTGTGACAAGTGCAATAGTGCTACGGAGCAAGTGTAGCCTGAGGCTGTCATGTTTTTGGTCTCCCCACACAGACATAAAAACACTCATTTCACACCAGAGGTGTGAGGAAGAAACAGTCCTACCCACCACCCCTCTCTAACTCGTCATATACACCACATTACCACAATCCCCCAACACACACATACGTGCTATTAGCCAAACACACACACACGCACGCACACCATTACCCACACAGGCAAATCTCTCTGCCCCCCCCCTTCCGTCATCCTCCTGACATCAGCGCTCCACTGGCCAACTCTACCTGACTTAAGAGCCTCACTCACTTAAACTCCTCCCTTCACCTCTCCTCACTCTCTCCCTTAAAGCCTCCTCCTCCCTCTTCACCTCTCCTCACTCTCTCCCTTAAAGCCTCCTCCTCCTCCTTCACCTCTCCTCACTCTCTCCCTTAAAGCCTCCTCCTCCTCCTTCACCTCTCCTCACTCTCTCCCTTAAAGTCTCCTCCTCCTTCACCTCTCCTCCCTCTCTCCCTTAAAGCCTCCTCCTTCACCTCTCCTCACTCTCTCCCTTAAAGTCTCCTCCTCCTTCACCTCTCCTCCCTCTCTCCCTTAAACCCTCCTCCTTCACCTCTCCTCACTCTCTCCCTTAAAGTCTCCTCCTCTTCCTTCACCTCTCCTCACTCTCTCCCATAAAGTCTCCTCCTCCTCCTTCACCTCTCCTCACTCTATCCCTTAAAGCCTCCTCCTCCTTCTTCACCCCCTCCTCTCTCATTCTTTCAGTGTAATTCTCTCTCCCTCAAAGTCTGTCCTCCACTTCTCCACTCTTTCTCTCTTAGTATAATTCAACTTTTCGGTTTCAGTTTTGAGTTAGGGGCTCACTGCACAGCACAGTATTTCTGTCATGGTGTGTTACAGATTCATGGAAAGATATCTGTGATGTGCTATAGTGCTATACATAGTGCTATTTCTGCACATTTACCCTGTTTCCTAAACATAACCTGATAGTAGCCCATGATAGTCCTCTTTGGTCGCAATTGCAATGACTGATCATATTAATAAATACTGTGTTTTTTAAAGTTCAGCAGTGTGTGCATGAGTAATGCATTTCTCCAGGGATAAATGACTTGTTATTTTGTAGAGAACCATTTTGCACTGTTGAGGTATATCATTCCTCCACGCAAATGATACTTTCTGTCTGGCAAATAAAGTTTATATCCCCCACTTTCCTGCCATGGTTTGATGCTGACTGTCACCTTATTGACTCAACTGTAGCTGCACGTCATGTAGCTATCTCTGGGTTAGAAAAAAAGTCTGAATTTGGACGTATTATGCACCTTCATGCCGTAAATTCTATGGGATGAGGTCTCTAAATTGAGAATATTTTTGTGCATGTCGTAGCATTTACCAACATCAGTTCTTTCTTATGCTGAAATTTGAGAGATACAAACACCTTCATAAATTACACGTGTGTTGAACGTGAACATGAACTGTGCTGAAGTCTGCGCAGGTTTCTACGTTTGCTTGATAATTGAGGGCCATGCTATCTCTCAGTGTAACTCTCTTTCCCTCAGTCTCTCTTTCTCTGACACTCTTCACTATCACACCATTCTCTCTGCTCTTTCGCTTTCACATACTTCTCACACACTCCTCTTCTCCCCGTTCTCCTTCACCTGTCAGTGGGCATGTGGTGGTAAATCAGGCCGATCGAAGTGCATTAGGTCTCTCCAAGGGCCTAAGGGGCTCTGCTCCTCACTGCCCAAACAGTGGATTATGGGAGATTAAACTGAACCAAGCACCTACCCACACATACACAAGCACACACACTCACAAAAGCACACACACACCTTAAGATTTTGCTGACCCAGAAAACTATCATGCACAGTGGTATTCCCTCTCTGTCTCTCTCTCTCGCTCTCACACACACACACACACACACGCCTGCACACACACACAGACACACCACTGCTGTGACCTAAGCTGACACTTTTGGAACATCACGGCAGCCAAGAAGCAGCTGTCTCAGGCTCAACTGTTAAAGGTACAGTGACCCCAGGCACATCTCAGACCCAGTCAAAGGTCACTTCCTTCACCCTCTGAAATGTTTCTCTCTCTCTTTATCTACTCTTCTCTCACTTTGTCTCTCTCTCTCTACTCCTCTCTCGCTCTCTATCCTCTACCCCTCGCTCCTTTTTTCTCTCTCTCTCTCTCTACAACTGTAGCTGAAAGTGCTCCACTGGCAAACTTTATAAATAGTGTTAATATAAGCTATGTCTGACGATGGCCGTGGATACTTCCTGTGTTCAGATCAATAACTAATTCCAAATCACTGACACTGAAAAAAAAGGCTATTGATTGATAACAATTCACAGTCTCTAATGTAACAGGGCGTGTTTTGTGCTGTGCTTTGGCGAACCTGTTTTTGTTGGACGAGCCTCCCGTACGTGTTTTGAAAGGCGTAGGCATTCAGGTCACAGCAAGTCATCTATCATGGCCGGTCCGGGCATGAATCCCAGACATGATATACCACAGCGAGTGGGGGAGTGCAGTCCTGTGCTGCTTAAAGCCATGGCTGCCGCTGCTGTTGCTGATCTACACTAAGAGTCGTGACGGGAGACTTCACACTGATTCCCCTGATAATACCACAGTGAAATGATTTCTGCCTTCTGTGTGTTTGGGTATGTGTGTGTGTGTGTGTGTCTGTGTGTTTGTGTGTTTGTGTTTGTGTGTATGATTATGTGAGTTTGATCTGTGTGCTTGTGGGGTGGTGCTTCAGAAACATTCTTGTGTGAATTTGTGTGTGTGTGTCTCTGTGTGTTTGATCAGTGTGTGTGTGCGTGTCCTTGGCCAACTGAGAGGTGGTGAGACATACTTTCCCCCCTTCTTTGAAGTGACTAATTCAGGCTTGACAAATCATAATTTAGTCAATAAGAGGACCAATTTATTGTGGGCCCTAGTGCTGAGCTTTGCGTCACGGTGAATGTTGACGAGATAAACACACTATCAGGGTTGCTTCCCTAAAGTTTCACTTCTAGGGTTTTTATTCCATCTCTGTCACATGTACTGTTATAGTAAAGTGCAACAACCTTTTTTTATGAAAGGAGAAAGGTAGCATTTACACCAACCACCCCCCCCCTCGCCCCCCCCCCCCCACGCCTCTCTCTCTCACACACACACACACAGATTCCTGTGACATGCATTTCAGCTCAAGTGGGAGAGTAGGGGAGCGGGGGGTGCTGGGTCAGTGCAGAAATCAAAGGGAGTTCCTGCCCCTTGCAATCTGACCCCAGTGTAGTGCCAGCCTGCATTGTTCCTTGGGAGCACAATAGACAAAGCAGCTTCTTTATCTCACTACAGGGTGAGGTAGTTGTTTATGCTAAGAGACGTGTTGCATCTGTTATGAGAAGTGCCTGGGAGGCCCATGAGATGATGGGCCGAGAACCAAACGCTGCCTGGGCCAATCTAAACGCTAAATACAAACAGATCTGTTCTCTTTCGTTCTCTCTGTGTGTGTGTGTGTGTGTGTGTGTGGGTGGGGGGGATACTCCTGATGCTGCCTCTCTGTCTAAGACTTTAGGGTGCTGTGCATCTTTCACAGTGTCACTACAGTGTAGTGGTTGTTTGATGTGACTGCATATTGGTAAATTCCATGACTATTTTTAAAATGTTTCATGGGTAAACCGGTACGTTTCACTTTGAATCAATGGAAAAGCATAATCTCTGTGTGTCTGTGTGTGTGTGTGAGAGAGACTGAGAGAGACAGAGACAGAGACAGAGACTGTGCAAGACACCAAGTAAGAGCGAGAATAAAGACAGAGTGTGTGTGTGTGTGTATGAGAATGCACTAGTAGTTATATGAGTAGCATGGTGCAATCCATAAAACATGGGATGAAGGTGGACATGGCACACTAGGGATATGTAGACAACTTTGTGAGCCGTGCACACACAGAGGGCCAGAATACAAATGTACCTATTGATTTCTTTTGTCATATTCCCCAACACACATGGTCACATCTCATGAGCTGACACACACACACACACACACACGCTTGGGATTCTGCTCTCTGTGTAGGATTCTGATGAGGTGCAGACACGGATAAGCGCACGTGACTGAATCAGGTGCACAGGAGTAGGGCAACCCCCTCACCCCACACTCCCCCAGCCACACATATTACACACACACTGCCGACAACTCACCTTCCTACTGGCTACTTACACCATCACACACATTCCCAGCTACAACCTACTACACCTGTGCTGCTGCTTAGTTTTTTGGTTTTTTTTCGGGTTGTCACAGACCAAAACCACTGTCAAACCACAGAGCTGAGGGTACAATGTTGAGTAGTAAATTTGACAACTGTATAGGACAGTGTATTCAGTAAGAAATGCTTTTCTTGTTTTACAAATTAGATCCCCTGTGGTTATGGTGTTATCCCAAGGCCAGTTTGAACCCAACTGAACGCACAAGTGCAAGCTTCATTCCACTCATGGTCTCACTCACACTGGGAGCTAGCCTGACGTAAAAATGTGATTTAAAATGATTTCAGTTGAAAGTACTAGTGTCTTGTAGATGGAATAAGAGACACCAGTTGAGCTCAGAGACAGAACAGGAGATGGGTTTCGAGAAATCGTCTAGAAACTATCCAGGTCGATAAATCATTTTACCCAGTGGCAAAACTACCAAGATTGCGACAGATGTTAGCGACGACACTGTTGAGAATCAGTCACAAAGGAAGCTCGGTGGATAATAACACACTTACTGGAAGCCACTGATGTGGGGAGGAAATTGTAGTGGTTGCTTGAGCATGAGATGTATCAGATATGAACGAGGCCTTTGTTGTCAATACATCCGTTTAAGCACTAGGTTAGCACTAGGTAACTTTAACCTTGAGTTAAAGTTATATTACAGCACACAATATGTGCAATGTTATCTATTAGGCACGTATACGTTTATGTATTTTTATGTACCTATTTAACATCTACGTTCACAGATATATAACAAATGCCTAGAATGGTGATTACTAATCATGGATCTGCTAGATTCGGTTACATATGTGTGCATGAGTGACCAGTCACATACAGTCATTGAAAGAGTTTCAAAGACCCAAAGTCCTCCTCCAGCACCATCAGCTGTCTTTAATCAGGACACAGTTTTAAGTCTTGCTATGAGCTAAGGCCAATGAAAGCTGACGCTATGACAGCCATGTGATGTATTATAAACACTCTATTTCACACAACAGGAAACGTCCTGTTCCTCCACAGCCCTTAACTCACACAGACACCTTATTGCTTCCCAATCAGCCACCCAGGCTTGGTTCTAGTGGTTTACCATCTTTGGGCTGGCGGTGTGTAGGTGAAACTGCGAACTCTGAAAAACAGATGATGCAATAGTTGTTCTTCCCTCTTTCTTTCTCTCTGCCCTTCTCACCCCTCCATCCTCTCTCTACTCATTCTTTCATTTTTTTTTCTCTCTCTCAATTCCATTTTTCTTTTCTTTTCTCAATTCTTTTTTCTTTTAAATGTTTTTCGATGTATTTTCTCAGAGCTGTGTACCTGTCAGATCATCTTCTGATATGGCCTACGTGTGCTACATGCAGTATAAAATTCTAAACAGGCTAGACATGACAATCTGTCACATCGGCAAAAAAAGCTGCAACGGACGAAGCAGAGGAAGGCAAGCTGGCGGATAGATGTCGGATGTAGCAGACATGTAGCAGACCCTGTGATCGATGGTAGGCGTGATGAGGCGGCCTTTTGATGTTGGCTGGCTGAGCGCTGTGTTGACGATTCTCGGTGTGCTGCAGTTAGTCTGCTGAGTAACACTCAAAACTACAACAGATTTGTTCTGAGAGAGAGAGAGAGAGCGAAGGAGGGGAGGAGATGAGATAAAAAGAGAAGAAAGACAAAGAAGATAACTTACAAGAAAGACAATAAAAGAACAGAAGAGAGAGGGAGAGGAGAGATAAACAAAATGGAGAGAGAGAGAGAAATAGAGAGAGTAGGCCATAGCTGGGAGGTATGGTGAGGTGGGGCCACATGAGGTGGGGAGTTATAAGTGCCCAAGCATGAGGCAGATGAAATTAGAGAAAGTCTATTTCCTTCATAGGCAACAGGAACCAAAAACATTCTTTCTCAGTCGGGACACACACTAGATGGCCATTAGGACTACAGAAGAGCACCTTTTTGTCATCATGCCTCCTGAGCAGTGAAACAATATTCGAGTGTGGCGAGTGGGGTCTATCACCAGGCCCAGGAGCCATCTGGCAGCCCGGTGTCTCGCTGGGCCACTGGGTCGCTAATGAGGGTCCTGACTGATAGCCTAGTCAGGGCCAGAACCCGCTCACTCATTCACTCACCCTTTCACTCCCTGCCAACACTTCCTCAGTCCACACCTCTCTGTCTCCATCCCCAACTTTCTCTCTCTCTCTCTCATTCTCCCTCACTTTCTCTCTTTTCTCTTGACCACTCTATCTGTCTCCCCAACTCTCTCTCCCCATACTCCTCTCCCTCTCTTCACCCACTAAATACCTTCCTGTCTCTGCTTCTGTCCAGGCCCATGCATTCACATTCTTGTTGGCTAGACAACCCAGCTGCCAGTGGGTGGAAAATTCCAGAATCAGAAAGTCACAACGCCATTTTTATCTTATTTTATTTTATTATTTTTTTTGCACCAGACCATGATTCCTTTCACAAGTTCGAACTGTGCATGAAGTAGCAACATTCAGATGGCTATTTTGAAAAGAGGAAAGCAAGTTTTACAAGTATTATAGCTAAAAGGTTTTTTAGGGACTTTGTTGAGGGACTCCAGAAGCTTTGGCCATATGAAAGGAAAACTGGGGAATATGATGGTCGCCGTGGCAACCATGTGATCGCAACATAGTCCCATGGTAAAAGATGCCAGCATGCCCACACTGGGCTGCACTGTGGAGATGTATTACGTGTCACTGTCTCAAGGGCACACACACATAACTGATCATCGCGCGCACACACACACACACCCACACAACGTGACAGTCCAGTTCTCTAACTCTCGACTGTCACAGACAAACTGCCAAACTGCTCACTCTTCACTATAGCACCATGCACCACACCTTAAAAAAAGAGGTGAAGAGATGAAGAGGGCTGAAGCCTATAGGCAGGGGGAAAAAAAACACAACCCTTCTGGGCTGGTCCAGGCACGGAGAACGTGCATTCCTGTGGCCAGTGCATGATTATCCACTGACTGGTGCCCATTCAGAGCTGTGACTGATCTCAGAAAGCAGTACCTCAAGGTTCTCCTCAAAGAGCTCTCACTCTCTCTCTACCCCTCTGTCTCTCTCTTCTCTCTGTGAATGGCTTCAGCAGACCATGTGCTGGGAACTGTGTGGGGGGGGTCCTCTACATGATGTAATGCCCACAAAGAGACTCTGCAGCTTTTCCACGTCCTGGGCACAGACGCTGTGGGCGCGAGCAGGACTCAGACCCTTAACGGTCTTCCCTAGAGACCAGAGGAGGGGGACAGAGAGGGACTATCACAGTAAAGGCGTCACACATTAGAAAATCAGACACTGACCAGCCTCTGTGGGCTGGACCGTGTTTGTACGGCTGTATGTGGTTGCTTTTATGTGTATGTGATTATGTATGTGACAGGGCACATGTCTGTACATTTGGGAAATGTGTGTGTGTGGGAAATGTATTATGTGTGTGTGTGTGTGTGTGTTTGTGTGTGTATTGAGAGTAAAAGAGTTACTGTGTGTGTGTGTGTGTGTGTGTGTTTGTGTGTGCGTTTTCCTAAACTCCACTGCACAAAAAAAAACAAAAACAAAACTCTCTTCAACCATGCCAAGGCCATGACCAGAGCCAGCAGTGTGAAGACAAGTGAATACACACACACACCAGTATGTCTCTGACTGAATGTGTGTGTGTGAGAGAATGTGTGTGTGTCCGGCTATGTCCATGAGTCGCTGTGTATGCACACACATAATCAAGCATAAACACTTTCAACCCACTTTCAGCCGTCAGCTGACACTCAGCTGATACACTAGCACCAACCACAGAAGCTGTTAGAATGAAGGAGGCTCTTTTTTAGCTGTTGCCTTGCCCTTGTCTTGGGTTACTTAACAGTTTGCTCAGAAACAAACTCCTCACCTATTCCTGTGAGCTATGATAGAATGCTAATGTTATTGACAAGCATGGTCTTGACTGAACAGTGTATATGTGCATGTGGGAACGTGCATATATACACAAGCATGGGAGGATAGTCTGCTACTGACTGCACTCCGGTGTGGTCTGAGTTGATCAGATTTCTGGTTTCTGTCAATGAAGTGACGTGGGTACTCTTTGGTGGGTACCTCTGCGCAGTGTGTGGAAACAGCTAGATAATGTCGACCGTGAAATGAAGAGGATTCTTGGCGGTGTGGATTTCTTCTGCAGGTCTCGCTTTAATCTCCATTCACACTTTTCACACTGTCACGCTAGTCAAACAACGGCGGGCCTCATTTAACAGCTTTTAGGCCATGCTGAATGGCCGATTTCATGGGGGATCATTGTTTCCTGTGGATGTCTATCCTGGTGGAGGAAGGGAAAGGCCAAATGACTACACACACACACACACACACACACCACACACACACACACACACACACGAGTACAAAGACACAAAGGTGTGTATATGCGAATGCACACATGGACACACACACATTTACATTTATGCATTTAGCAGAAGCTTTTATCCAAAGCGACTTTAAAAGAGGATAACATTCAAGCTACAGCACAATGAAAAAAAAAACCACACACACTTTATGTGTGTGCATTAAAGCCCTCTACGAAGAGACACCATTATGCTTGGCAAGCACCGACCCAGCAAAACGAAGACTGAGATACTGCACATCTTTGAGCCGTGGGAAGTGGATGAGAGGAGAGGAGAGGGGTGGAGAGGAGCGGAGAGGATGGCGTGAGGGAGGGGCAGAGGGCTAATCATAGGCAAAGATGACTTCATTTGTCAGTCTGCGTGCCGATCAAGCATGCAAACTCACAGCGAATCCGAAGCGGATGGCTGTGCCAACATCCCCGCAGTCAGCCATTTGGCCCACCAAGAACACTGAATAGGCACATTTCAAATGCAGTCCCGGTCAGGAGCCAATTCGCTTTACATTCATCAGAGGTCCCTCTAAAACACATTAAGGTTTTCCCCCCTTTGCTGTAATGCAGTGCAGGCAAATAATTGAATGGGAGCTGGTGGATTGTAACTCCCCTAGGGGGAAGTGTATTCCCTCATCCTGTCTCTCTGAAACACACACATGCATATTGCCCCATGGGCGCTCATGAGTGAATTACAGACAAAAACACACACACACACACACACACACACACACACACACACACACACACAAACACACACACACACACACACACACAATCATACACAGGTGGTGGTTTGACCTTGAGGCCGGTAAGTCTGCATGTAAAGGATCTGGGTGCTCAACAACCTGCATGTCTAATGAGTACTTCATGAGTTCCCATCACCCTAACACACACACGCAGACACATACACACACACCACACACACACAGATACACAGACACGGACAGACACACACACACACACACACACACAGATTACTCCATGGGCAATAGCATCTGAAGGTCTTTCTGTCACTTGTCTAGACTGCTAGATTCATTTCTCATACAGATGGTATATCTTAACCAGACTGCATCAGAGGCCAGATTGGCACAACTTTGCTAGATGGCACTCAAATTAACGTTTTATTTATTTACACATGGATTTATTGACTGATTACTGGCTTCTGTTTTTTCATTTGAAAAGGCTTAATACAGCATTCATTGTTCAGAGTATTTTATGTTTACATTTTTAATGTAAAATCCATCACAATCATAGGCATTATAAGCGAGTTTACATGCATGTTTGTATGTACACGTTGCGTGTTTGTGTGTGTGTTAGAGGATAAAAAAAAGCTGGGCAAAAATGTTGCTCTTGGCCTTAAACCAGATTACCATGCAACATTTTGCCTGTTGATGTCTTTAACCAGGGAGTTCAGAGAGCATGTCCATCAAAAGTACACTCACCGGCATCCTGGCAGATGAGGTACGCCTCAGAGAGAGAGAGAGAGAGAGAGAAGTTCCTGCATGTAGCCATTACCCTTGATGAAAACCATTTGATCATTTTGTGGAGAAGACCTGTTTCTTTTTTTTCTCTTTTTTAAATGGGACATAATTACTGTGTTCTACCAACAGACTGACAAGTTGTGACATAGCATACTCATGCTGTGGTGAGTTGCTACATATAACAAAGTGTACAAGGCCCTTCTAAGTGCTTTGGCAGAGTGTTAAGGAGAACGCCACATGATAAAATAGAGGGGGGGTGCAGCAAACAGAGATGCAGTGCCTCAAAGCACAGAGATGCTGACTCTGCCATTTAAGATGGTATGGCACATATATACACACAAATACACGAACACACACACACACGCACACACACATGTATGCAGACACGATACAGTGGCAACACATACATACAGTTGCCCACAACCACATAAAGTACAAACACACATCTATGCATGTCTGCACACAAACTCACACGGGCACATGTGCCCACACGCACACACACTCTTACATTTTCTCTCTCTCTCTCTCACACACACACACAAACACACACACACTTACACACCTTGGGCACAGGTGCTATAGAGTGTGATGTCGCAGCATGCAGGATGAATGTGGAGGGGGCTGGCTGGTGCGCCTCATTGTCCTGTCAATGGGCTGTAAAATACGAGCTCCTTGTTTTTAGCACAGAGAGACAGAAACTCTATCCAATGCACCAGGGTGCTAATCCACAAATCAATAGCTCTTACATTCTCACTTACAGGTTTCTTCCCTAACCACTCCCCCATCCTCCCTCCGACACACAAGCTTGCGCTTGCACACACACACACACACACACACACACACACACACACTCACTCTAATCTACACTCAACACAGGCGCGCACACACATACACACACACACACACACACAAGACAGAAGTGCGCGCACACACACACACACACAGACACACACTGTACATACATACACAGATCATCTCATACACACGCAAACACCTTCTACTCTATATGCAACACAGAGGCACACACATAATATATGCACACACAAACGCACACACACACAAGAAAAAGTAAAAGACCAGTGCTACTTGGCCACACTGGCCTTGTTAAAAGGGAGGTTGACCTACCAACACCTCTCCACTGTTGTGGATGGCAACTTCATTAAGCACTGATAAAGCGCATTAATCTTCTGGGCACTGATGGAGGGCAGAACGCCCCCCTCCCCCTCACCCCTGACACACACACACACCCCTAACACACACACGCACACACACACTCATCCAAGTGATGCAAGAGAGGGATTATGCCAGCTTGGGTAACAGATTACAGCCAGAGAGAGAGAGCAAAAAAGATAGATAGATAGAGAGAACAGAGAGAGAGAGAGAGAGGGAGAGAGAGGGAGAGAGAGAGAGAGGGATAGGACTCTCTTACCATTCTGCCTGCGTATCACATTACAGATTTAACACAGGAATGATTCTGCTGCACTGCAACACACATGACTGCGGCCCACTGAGGGGAATGAGGAGGACATGAGGGAGAGAGACAGTGAACATGCAAGAGAGAGAGAGACAGAGAGACAGAGACAGAGAGTCTGCAAGCAAGAGGGAGACAGAGAGAGAGAGAGAGAGAGACAGAGAGAGAGAGAGAGAGCGAGAGAGAGAATGCACTATAAAGTCCTACACAGGAAACACACAAAAGCACTTTCTTCACTAGTGCCATCATCCTGATTACCAACTCACCAGTATCCATAGTCATGCATCAAAATTTCATTGCTGAAGTTGATGCTCGTGGCCAGGATTACTATCACTATATTCTTCTTCTTCTTGTTTTTGTTTTTATTATTGCTGTTGCATTGTTACTACATCATAGTTTAAACAACCCTAACTCTGCTTCCATATTGTGCACTGTCTGGATATAACATGAGCATTTTTTGTATTGTTTGAGAGAGTGTATGAAATGCAGAGAGTGGATTGAGAAGAGAGTAGAGGACCGTAGATGGAATAGAGTGTGTGTGTGTGTGTTTGTGTGTGTACAGAAATACTCCAATGTTGTTTTGCAATTAGTTTGATCCTCTGTCCTTTAAGCTTTGGCAACACTGTATTTCAGCAACAATGCTAATAAAGCCACTTTGAATTTGAGAGAGAGATAGAGAGAGAAAGAGGGAGAGAGAAAGAGAGAGAGAGAGAGAGAGAGAGAGCGAGAGAGAGCAGAGGGGAGAGGAAGTTGGTCGGCTGTGTTAACGGTCTCTGCAGCAACTTCAATGAATCTGCCCCAACTCTCAATCGCAAAGCATCCTGGGAGTCAAAGGTAAACTGTCTCTCACAATTAGCCATGACAGATAAACATGCCATGGCTAATGTTGTTTGTCTCTTCACTGGCACTCTCTCTCTGTTTCTCTCTGCTCCTTTCTCTCTCTTTTTCCCTCTGCTCCTCTCTCTCTCTGTCTCTCTCTCTCTCACTCTGTTTTCTCTCCCTTCCCTCCCACTCTCTGTCTCTTTCGTTCTCGACAGACAGCAGAAGTGGGCCCTGTTCTGGGCAAGGGGGGGAAGTGAGTGAGTGGGAATTGGTGGTGTGCGTCTCTGCTTGACTTGTCATGCAAAGCAGAAAGCAGCCGTGTGGAGGATGTGGTTGCGCCGTCGGCAGCAGCAGCGGTGGGCAGGAGAGAACAGAGGGCAGGAGAGCAGCTGGAGATCACATGCAGGCCTCGTGGACACGTAGCCAGATGGCCCCTTCCACCGCTCAGGGCATGGGGGAGGTGGGGTGGGGCGGGGCTGTTTGAAAAGGGATTGGGGGTTAGGGGGGGGGCAAAGCTCTGACACTTGGTCTGAGGGCGAGTCCGATCAGCCCACTGGGGTAGCTATTTGTGTGCGTCCCCACTAGGGTAAGTGGTGGGATGTGTCTGCCTGCTTGTGTGTATACTATGTGTATATATGAGGTATCTAGTATATGTGTGTGTGTTCACTGTGATAAGTGGTGTGTACGTCTACTGGGGAATGTGTGTGTGTGTGTGTGTACTTGTAATATCTGTGGATATGACGTTGTCTGTTTGGACCCCAGATATGACTCAGACCTTTTAGTGTCAATCAGTGTTTGGAGCTGCTAGCAGGCCTGACTCGTAGAACAAGGAAATTCAATTTTGGCCCGCATCACACCGTACTCCCCGCGGTACCAGCAGAGTGAGGTGAGTACATAACAGCAAAGCACAGCACAGATGTGTGGACAACACCTGTCCCATAATCTGGACCGAGCGTGCACCAGAGTCCGTGGGCTGATGATGTCTGGGTCACCCACAGACACGTCCAGCTCCAGAGAGACCCGCTGGTGCTTTTATCCAATGCTCTTATGCAGCAGTATGCTGATTTGACAAGTCCTATTTTAGCACAGAATTAATATTACAGTAAAAGGTGCTGTGTTTAGTTCTGGCTAAAGTGTGTTTGATTTTTCGACTCCATAGCCAATCAATAGCCAGCCACATCCCACTGGCTGGATGGACATGTAGTAGAATGTAAGGAGAGTTTCATTTAATTTGAATTTAAGGATCATAATCAAGGGCTGCACTTTAAAGCAGAGAACTAAACATGGTCAAACATGGTCTTCGTATTGTCTACAAGATGATACAAATGCTAGTGAAATAGGCCCAATGTTATCACTAGCAATATGGACTATGTACAAGTCAAAGATGAACATAACAAATTTTGAAGACCACAGTCTAAGACAGAGGTTTAGGCCCTGTTTACATGTATCAGAATATTTTTTTATCCGTTTGAGCCATTCCTTTACATGTAACACAGTTTTAACCACCTTAAATGGATATTTTTTAAAAAGCACTCCAAAGTAGAGGTATTTCAAAACGCTGGATTCTATGGATACGTGTAAACATAATAATAAAAATAATTAAAAAAAGCGCATAAAACATCTGTTTATAAGGCATGTATAAACAGGGCCTTCATTTAGGAAGATTTATCCCACAAAACAAAAAGTCTGTGCGTGGTTGTTTTGCAGTAGGTGGTGATTTGGCAGGATAAGTCAGAGCGTGGCTCAGACTTCACGCCGATAGTCATGGAGTCTGGCTTGCGAGACTAATGACCTTGGCTTGTAGGGCTTATTTTATCTGCATGCATGCATAAGTGAGTGAGTGCACATTGGCCACTAATACTCTGCCTGGTGGTCTGTGGCCATGTTCAACATCTCTCTCTCTCCCTCTCTGTCTCTCTCCTTCCCTCTCTCTCTCTCTCTCTCTTTCTTTCTCTCTTCCTCTCTCTGAAGTTGTTGGCTGGACATTGGGGCTGTCTCAGTTCATCCCACACTCACACCCTCCTCATCCAATTACGCCGAGACTGTCTTAATTACTCATCCACTCCTGTGGCGCTCTACTCCTCACAGCCAGTTAAACCCTCCACTTTTTGTCCTTACAAAAAAGAAAGCCATGAAATGTCAAGGCAAATGAGCAACATGAGGTATATGTGGTACAAACATTCCACAAAACATTTTTTTTTTAAAGAGAGAGAAAAGAAATAAAGACAGAAAAGCATATCTGCAACAACATTTACACCCACTCAGAGCAATTTTGCCATTATTTTTCAGCATTCTAACAAGAAGGGATTTTTTTTTTGCATGACTCTGCTTCTCTGTGATGTCTTCAAAAGATACTGATGGGCCCTCTCTCTCCCTCTCTCAACACTACCACCACCGCTGCTGAGGAGTAGGAGGAGGAGGACTTCTGCGAGTGGGTTTTTTTTTTTTTTTTGCCCCGGGTTATTTTCTCATTGGAGGAATAAAATGACTGCGGGGAGTCATCACATGAAATTAGCACATCATAAACATTGCCTCTGTAGCTCCCTCACTTGCTGCTGCTTCTCACGGTTAAGCTTAACTAGTGCAGTGCAAAAAACAACAACAAAACGACAAACAAACAAACAGACAGAACCGCAGAAATGCAGCATCCCTGTTCTCTGCAATACACCCAGGGGAGATGTGTGTACTCTGTGGGTTAAATGCTGGCTGAAAAGGAAGATCAACAGAGGCTTCATTGCTTGATAAGTTTCTTTAAATGACATCTCATTGCAAGCATATGCTCACTATACTAACAAAACCTATCCCTGGTCCCTGAATATTGGTATCAAAGCAACTTTTTTGGGTAAAAAAGGCAACCACAACCTAAACACATGAGGTTAGTCCAATCATCATCCATTACTAACCTGGGAAAATCCCTGACCAGACAATAGCATGCCCATGATGGCCCAGCACAAGCGCTTGTCTCAGTCGAGAACACTTAACGATGGTGAAAATAAACTCGGAAATAAAAGTCTAATTCTTTAATGAGCCTTATCTTGGCCCACCCCCGAGGGGGGCAGACAGCGCGCTGGTGGTTCTTCGGGCAAGAGGCTCTGTTACACGAGTGTACTGAGTGTTATCGGTTATTAAGTACAATAGCATGGAGGCCTGCCTACGGCAACACTGAGGCACATATTCATTTAGGCTAACTAATTAGCTGCTTTAGCATCCGCTATAGCACTGGTAGGAAGACAGAGGCATATGTTAATTTAGGCTAACTAATTAGCTGCTTTAGCATCTGCGATAGCACTGGTAGCAAGACAGACTGCATTATTTTCACAAACAGGAAGACTGAGGGTGGATTGTCACATTGGAGTCAAAGGGCCCTATCATGCCGCGGCGCACTGTGCATTCGCGACATGCACATGGTATCATTACTATTCTGTGCCAGCGCATCGTTCATTTTTTCTGGCAAAAAATCACGTTGTCTAGATTGCAGACGACACTGCGCCGTCATGGGTGTGTCAGCGAAAAGAAGAGGTGTGGTCTGGCACAAAGCGTGCCAGATGCTATTATAAGGACGCAAAAATTAAATCCGCCAGTGACCAACAAAACCCTGGTCTGTCGTCAGTTGCGCATTGCTGAAAAGCTATTTTGGGGGCGCACAGCGCTTTGGGATATGAAAGCGTGCACAATGCGCAAACACCATGCTTCTCTCATCAGCAGGAGCGCGCAGCAGGGTTTATACAAAAGTTTTTCATGTGGAGAAAAAGATTATAGAGTCCCTGGAAATATGAAATATAAATGTACATCACATATATCACAATATTTATTAATTTGGTTTGAAAGCTTTTGTTTCCCCCATCTTCTAACATCATTGTACCGCTTTCGGCACTGTTCGGATGTTCTTTTTTTGCCAAAGGCGGAGGACACAACTGAGGATATATCCTCCCATACTTCCTTGACCCGTGGAGGTTTAGGGGGATTCTTTCCATCCCCGAAGATAACCTGTTCACGCGCTTTTACCTCACGCACTAGCAGATCGGTCTCCTCCATCGAAAAACGCTCCTGTCTTCCGAGTAAATTCGCCATCATAATAGCAACACACCATGGAAAATGCGCCGCTGGCTTTTAAAGGGAATGAGAGTATAAATCCTGATTGGTTAATTGTATGTTACGCCCAAAACACACCCATGACTAATGAAGTACTTTAAGACCAACCCTTTTGAACCATGCGCCTGGCACAATGTTCGGTTTTCCCGCCGTCAAAATATCAAATTGTGTCGGGCACGCCCCCAAAGCAACTTGCGCGACAGACTTTAGACAATGCGCATATGATCGTGAAAATAGAGCCCAAAGATGGAGTGATAGGCATATAAGGACCGAAGAGAAAGCGATTGTAACGGAGAGAGCAAATGTGTGTGTGAGAGAGAGGGGAGTGAGTGTATGTGTGTGAATGTGTTATGTGTTAGAAAGAGGAACGAGAGAGCAACGTGGAGAAAGAGAGAGGAGGAGAGAGAGAGAGAGAGAGAGAGAGAGAGAATGTTTGTGTGTGTTTGTGTTCCCATGTTTGGGGGGAGGACGGTGGGGGATTGGGGGTAAATGAGCATTTTCTTCATGGCTGGATGAGAGTGGGCCACATTACCCGTCATTCCTGCAAACCATCACGCCAGCATGCACCTGCACAGTCTCTCACCATCTGTCAGCCAGAGCCGCCCATCTGAACATCATTACAACAAACAAACTTCTCCACCTCTTAGCGTGGAAAACACAGTCAAAAACGCAGCAGACAAAAACACTCACGCCCCAGACACAACGCACCTCACCAACTGGCTTATTAAGACTCAAAAGCACTCAAAAGGACACGAGGAATTATTGGAGTGCCTCAATTAAATAAATGCTTCGCCGCAGTCATTACTGGAGTCGATCATTTACAACCACCGCAACCTGTGATAAGCATCCACCGCTGATGGTGTTCCTGCTCAGCCACATGACCTCGAGCACATTCACGGCTCCTGCACACAGTAAACACTAGGAGCTGGTTTCACTAGAGGAGGAGAGCGTCAGGGAAAAAGAAAAGAAAAAAAAACAAACAAAACAACAACTACAAAAAAAACTGATGTTGTAATTGGAGACAGATCGCAACAAAAATTTAGACCTTTGTCCAGTGTGACTTAAAACAATATTAATATTACATTATCATTAAAATTACCAGTTTTAAGTGACCTCAAACAAGCTTTCATTGTGGTTCATTTTTAGGCTGCTTCCCACAGCACACATAGGCGCACACAAACACACACACACACACACACACACACACACACACACACACATGCATGCACACACACAATGTTTATCTGGTAGCAGGGAAGACTTTAACAAGTCTGGACTTCTCTGATATTATGACTGTTGAATTTGCCCCAGATTGTCAGATTGACAGAGGGCATGGCCCACATATGAAATTACTGCAGCTCAACTTGGCATAATGGACTAGACACTTGTCCCAACTTACTCTGTTATTTGTGTGTGTGTGTGTGCGCGCGCGCGTGTGTGTGCATGCATCAAAGTTGTATTTCACCTCTAAAAAATATTTTAATCCTGTCTGAAATATGATTAGTGGATTCAAACAAAGAATTCAAATGTGTGTTTTTGTCTGTGTTATTGGACAGAAAATCCACTGTGGAGAGAGCAAGACAGGAACAAGAAAGAGAGAGAGAATAACAGAGAGAGAGAGAAAGAGAGAGAGAGAGAGAGAGAACAAAGAGAGAGACAGAAAGAGAGAGAGATATTATTATTATTATTAGTCTATTTGTCTATCTATTTTCTTGTTCTTTTCCCCTCATTATCCATGTTCTTTTTTCTATGTAGGTTTATATCTGTAAGTTCACAGACATAGATAAGGTTAAATAAGAACATTTACATATGTTTACTTATATCGTTTTATGTATCATCCTACATCATTACTTTGGCAATGCACACACTTTTTTGTCATGCCAATAAAGCACCTTTGAATAGCATTGATAGAGAGACAGAGAGAGGGAGAGAGAGAGAGAGAGAGAGAGAGAGAAAGTGGTCAGTCCAGTGGGCAAGAGCACTAGTGTGGCAATAATAGCACACAGTCAGCATGTTTCTGCCAGAGTACGTCAGACAACACACAGAGCCACGCATTCATCACTGTCACCGCTCTCACCCTCACTCTCTCTCTCCCTCTCTCTCTCTCTCTCTGCAGCCTTTTTTTAGAGCTGGCAAAACATAAGTTAACTTCCCATCCATCACTCGCCTGTCAGGCCTTTCAAGTCCCAGCCTCTCTCAACACACACACAGAGATCTGGAAATTAGGGCTGTAACTGGGTAATGACAGAACAAAACGGCGTTTCCTTTAGAGCCACTGAAGATCACCTCTCCCTGTGCTGGATGAGAGCCAAACCAGCCCAAGACTTGGGGGGGGGGGGGGGGGTCGATATTGGGGCTTGGCTGGATGAAGTGGGGTGGAGATGATTTTGCCTGTGATCTCCCCCTGGAGTAGCTGTCCACTCACAGCAGGCAGTGGGGTGCACAGTGTTGGCCAGACGGCAGAGGGTAAAGTCAAGAAAATGGAGGGTGCAGGGAGTTTCACCATAATAACTAAAGGGATGTGGTTACAGACAAAGACACACACACACACAGACCTGGAGTAGGAGGGATACATAGAGAGAAAGCGAGAGAGGAGAGGAGACAGATCAGAGTTGTAAGCAGTGGAACTATGGTTAAGGAGAGACAGATGATTAGAGGTGTCAGGGAGAACAACAACACTCAACCGCCCACCCCACATATACACACACACCCAGACATACACAAACACATACACATGCACGCATGTTTACACTTTTTGGCCTTTTCTGTTTAAGCTGATATCACCACAAAGGTGCACTGCAGCTGTTGCTTTTGGCAGCCGCAGAACATTCCGGGCTTGGGATGGGGTAGAGGGTGTGGGGACGAGGCCGTGCCTGGCCTGGCCTGGCCTAAGCAGGGATGGGACAGCACGGGCTGTGCAGGATATGGCGAGCTCGCCGCAGCGTTAGCCCGAGGATTATTCCGGATCCCCAAAATCCCATCCGAACCCTCCGCCCACTCACGCACCTGCCTTTCAAGTGTGTGTCAGCAGCAAAGCGGGGCCCAGCGCAGAGAAGGGCAGCGGAGGGATTTGCCAGACTGGGCAAGCCACACAAGGCCCCTCAGGCTCTACTCTGGCCCCAACGACCCCTGGAAGGGCCTGCTGACCAGATGGGGTGTCTCTGGGTGCGGATATTACCAGCAAGCCTTGTAATTTCCCTTTCCCTCTTTCATCTGGGGCTCAGAAGAGGACAGACAGACAGACATACAGTCAGACAGGCAGATAGGCAGACAAGTGGATAGATAGACAGACAGACAGACAGGCAGGCAGGCAGGCAGGCAGGCAGGCAAGCAGACAGGCAGACAAGTGGACCGATAGACAGACAAACAGACAGGCAAACAGGCAGGCAAGCAGACAGGTAGACAAGTGGACAGGCAGACAGATAGACAGACATGCAGGCAGGCAGGCAGACAGACAGACGAGTGGACAGATAGACAGACAGACAGACGGACAGACAGACACAGATGGATGGACTGGCACAAACACGGACAGACTCGCACATGAACTGGGAGGTGCGTATGTACGTACAAACAGACAGACAGGCCTGCAGGGCAGCTTGGGTGTGTTCCTGTGGCAAAGATGTGCCTGGCTCCCTTTACTTTCCCAAAACAGAACACTATGGTTCAGCTAATACTGTATGCTCAGCGTCCAGCTGTGTATTCCACCACGCTCACAGGCCTGCACATAAACACACACATGCATGCATGCGTGCACACACACACACACACACACACACACACACACACACACAGACACAGACACACACATACACACATGCACACACACAGGCTTTAAGCGACAGTCCAGAGTACTTCAAACCATAGCCCTGTTGGTAGGAAGAAGAACAAAAGAATTGGGTACAACAGTACAACTTTCTGTTTTAAATCTCATGGTTCCACATAGTTTCCGTAATCTGCAGTTTTGCTATTCAGTCTACACTGGACCAAATTCTCTTGTTCTTCTTCCTACCTACAACACTCTGTGAGTTTGTACCACAGGCAGGGGTACAGTTGGAGGTACTCCAGACTATCGCTTCCAACTTTATATATATAATGGTGCACACACACACACACACACACTAGATGCGTGGAGTGGTGACTGGTGAACCAAATAAAAAAAAAAAGAAAAGAAAAAAAAAACACACAACACGTCAGCATTTCTGCCTTGGCTTTATAACCCCTCCAGATGTCCACATCACAGTGGTGGCATGGCTTCTGAGTGGCCTTCTCAAACTCAGAGTTGTTTTTGGGTGCCTGTTCAGCAATATCCCTCATCCCTCAATCCCCCCCCCCGCTCCCAACAGCTGGCATCTGGCTCAGTGGTGCATTTGAGCCTATGTCTGGGCCCAAGGTCCAGCCCAGTTCCCATACGACACTGTGTCACGACAGCCCCTTTTAAATCTCAGTGCACTCTCTGAGGACAACATTAACACTAACTATGTTAGCGGTTAAGGGGTCAGTGCACCGTACAACGCTTTTATTACTCTTCCTTTCCTTCCGCAGCGGCATCTTAAAGTTTTTATATATATTCAGGTCCCCCCCCTCCCCCTTTTCTTTCTTTTTCTGTTTTTACGGTGGGGTGGGATAGCCCTATTAGTCCGCTGGGAGTGCTTCCTGGTGAGCCACAGAGCCTTTGTGCTTTAACAGCTAATGAAAGCCGAGCTGAGGTCTGTAACAAGGCACACCGACGAGCATGAGGAGTGAGAGAGAGAGAGAGAGAGAGGGAGAGGGAGAGGAAGAGAGAAAGTAAAAACAACTTCTGGTTCATTACTGTGTTGAAAGAAAGAAAAAGAAAGAAAGAGAGAGAGAGAGAGAAAGCTCCTTATAAGGTTGGTTGGTTTTGTTCTCTTTTGTTCAAACTATCACTGTTGCTCTGGTCTTTTAATTCAGACATATGAGATAACAGTGATTTGACAAGACAGAACAAGCTCATGACAAAAGAAAATAAAGCCACTGATTGTTACTTGTGTACCACAGACCATTTGTTTCACAGAAAAATGAGATTGCAATCAAGGTGAACTCAAGGTGAACAATTGTGCAACTGTGGTTTCCACATTTTCAGGTGTAAGTGCATGAATTTGAGCAAAATCATACATACACAGACAGACAAACACACACACACACACACGCACGCTGGTTCCTGTCACCCAAACCAGCCCAGTGCGTGTGTTTGTGTGTGTGAGTGTGTGTGCAGCTGGAGAGCTTAAGCCAGCGTAAGCTGGAAGTCTCATCTCATGCAGAGCCACACACTCCCTGTCTCCTTGGTGACTGGTGGGATGTATGGGTGGAAGGAGGATGACAGGTCATTTGCTGCTCTCGATTTGGCACACTGACAGTGTTATGATAGAAGAGCATCTTAGAGCACCTTAGCAGCAGGTGTACACGTTCCATGAATTAGTGACTCACTGCACAGTTATCTTTTCAGAGGTGTCTGCTAGGAAGTGTGTGTGTGTAGCTTGGGCCACTAAAATTGTTTGTGTGCCCATGCATGATCACTGACCACACATCTCTTACTCTGTTTTTTTTTTCTGTGTGTGTGAGTGTGTGTGTGTGTGTGTGTGTGAGGGGGTGTCACTGACAACCTAAAGAATGGACTAATTGCAGCTATGACTTTGAAGAGACCTGGTCCTACCTGCTCTGGGTTTCAGACAGAGCTGAATCCAGTGAGAGTTAGAATACAATGTGTTACTGAATTTGAGGACAATAGAGAAAGAGCATAACAGAAAAAGAATTTTACCCTTCAATAGACACTTTTCTAATCCACTGTATCATATCAACAAAGCACACTTAAACACCGTGTGTTTCACAAATTATGTGTCCCATTTTGTAAAATATTCTTAAAGCTATCTCACAAGTCACTGCGGCTGCTGAAAAATAGACAAAAAGAGTTAAATGTAAAAAAGTTGTGTAAAATATTGGTAAATTGGCTTAGTTTAATCCAAGGCCTGTCAATTCTCAGCGGAGTTAATTTGAAGAAAAGCCTTTTTCATACGTCCATGTCCTCTGTGCAAGGATAACAGCTATTCAACCTGGCAGACTGACATCACAGCAAGCCAGGCAAGACACCTACTGTAGATTAACAACTACATGTGTTCGTCTAACACACAGCATCTGAATAGTTGAATAATGTTTTGTTGGTTGGTTTAAACCTAATTAAATTAGAATTATTGACTCGGGTGAACGTAGGATGGGGTTATGGAAGATGTGGGTATCTGACTGTAGTCGGGGTTTGGGGGGGGGTTACACATCAGTTTATTTAGATGGGCTTGAGATGAGTGACAAAAATCAATGCCTGCCTCCCCAGGATGCACTAAGCAGGAGTGATGAGGTCAAAGCCTCGCCTCTAGATTCCTGCCAATAAAACAACCATGGCAACCCAGCTACAGTACAAACAAAGCCCAACACTTCTCTGGAACTGATGGAGGTGGTGTGATGATAAAGAGATAATTAAGCGATCTGTGATCTTCCAGCTCCAGCATCTGCAAGGATTCTTAAGATCACTTGGAAATGAGACGAACAGCCAACCAAGACTCGACCAAGAGGCATGAACAGGACAGGCGAATTCTGATTAAACATACATGACATATGAAGAGTAATGAACAAGCTGCACATTCTCATTGATGTTTTCCATTTAGTTTATGGATTTCAGTAGGATCCAATTATTATGCTGTCTAACCCTAGGTTTGGCAAATCTGTTCGAACATTCACTGCAGCATTACTGTAACTGACTTGCGTCATCAGTAATGTACCCTCTATGGGCATTACAGTAATGTACCATGTATGGGCATTACTGAAGTTATCTCTTTCCAGAAAGTAATGGTTTATAAGAAACAGTCCAATGTTTGCACTCTCACAACCCACATTGCGCTACACCCAAATCATCTAAGTGATGAAAAACAGGTTCCAAAAAAACGGGAAAAAAGAAAACAACTTGCAACACCTACACAGAAATCAACTTAGCAAAGGAGTGGCAATGGATGTGTGTGATGGTTTGAAATTGCTTCTGTGGCACCCAGAGCGATTAAATGTGTTCGACTGCTTCTCTGTGCAGCCTTATGTATGAAGACCTATAAATGCCTGACCCTGGAGGTAGGGAGTGTTAAGCAGCTGCAACAGAAAAAAAGGTGATTCACCGGCTCTTAGCCTGTCCCTTCTGTTAAATCTATCACCAAAGCACACTTGAATGACTCATGTTTCAAAACAATGCAAGGCAAAGTCAAGGGGAAAAAAAAGAAGAAAAACATGAACTGTGATTTGATCTGATACTTGGCTTGACTTGTGATATATGGATAGTTAGGATCTTGCTGCGCATCTCTGATCTTCTTTCAATTGGTTCTTTGATCAGATGGTCCTGGAGGTTAAGGTATAGTATGCATCGGCACTCCTCCGAGGGTCAAAGGTTGCGAATGTCTTTGCTGCAGGTAAGCGTCTTATTTCAGTGCAACGACACGTTTACGACTGCCAGTGAAAGCGGATTCTCCCTGTGTGTGCTTGCAGCCCTGGCCTCTGGTGTAAGGCTAAAACACCCACAAGAGATGTGTGACCATCACTGCAGCTGCTCAAGGCTTTTAATGTCGTTTCACCCAGCCGACCCCTCACCACATGCAGCTACATATCTGTCTGTCAGAATTTCAGGATCAGACTATAAAAGTGTACTTTACTGCTGTCAGTGATTGGGGTGCACTGAGGTAACAAGGGGGCCTAGTGGCAGTCCACACCATTCTCTCTTTTTCTCTCTCTTACTTTCATTTCTCGCCTTCATCCTCTGAGCTCATATCCCCTACTAGGCTCAGCATCCTCCACAGAGGATGAGGAAATGATGTCATGACAATCCAGCATGCTTTTATACTGACATTCTTTTATGGCTCTTTGCCTTTTTTCTACCACTGCAAAACTGACAGAGGGGAAGGCATTCAAGGCACAACAGTGCCAAAAAAACCTATTATGTGGCAGCAATTGGGATGTTCAAAGGCCTCCTTTGGCAGACTAACATTTCCTATCCAGGGTTTCCTGTTGAGTCAAAGGTTGCTTTGCACTTGTGCAACTGTTTTTCATCTCTTACAGAACTGAGAGGCCTGCTCAATCAGGTGCACTATGTAGTCATGTCTGATCACATCAACTTCCAACAAATCTTCATGCAGAGGGGAGTGAAGCCTGCTGTAAAGAGCAGGTGTGGGCTGAATACACCGTTCAAACATTCTTACCTGCATAGCCTATTTGCTGACAACTTAAATACAGAGTGTGCAATTCTGGCACAAGATTATATATAAATATAAAGAAATATATATATATATATAATATATATATATATATATATATATGAATTAATTATATCATTGCTTGAACAAATTTCCTATTGTGGTGTGCTATTTAGCATGTGCATTATTTTCAGATAACCGCATACCTATGAAGTAGTTCTACTTTTATGGCCGTATTACAATTACACATCAATTAGCCCAACTTGCTCAACTTAACACAGGCTTACAATTTAGCAGTCTGACTGATGAACACTGTAACTTGTGACAGAGATGGTTTTTGAGTCTGGGAAGCAGCTTAAAAGCTAAGACGGGATAGAATCCTTGGATGCGGTGCTTGACAACGATAGATAGAATGAACGACCCGCTTTTGATCATAGCAACAATCCTTTTAGAATGGCAGTTTATCCTGGTAAGTTTTGAATGAGTCAATATGTGTGGTTCTGCAAACGAGCCTGTCTTAGCTATCAAAACATGTAAATAAAATTACACAGCACAGATGTGGCAACAGTGGAATACATGGGATAATGAACTCCACGGGGTGCGTATAAATATTGCCTATATTGCCTCAGTAAATATTGCACTTATCAAGGTGCAGTTTGCATTGTGGCCTTACCACTTCGAATGTGCTATATTCACCAATATACATACACCATGTCATTCATTATCCCTAGCCAATAGCCAATATGTATGTTAAGTAACATGAGGTTTGGCTGGAATGGTTCATGGCTTGGTCCAAAGCACTATATCTGTTCCAATTTACAAGCCAATAAAAAGTATTTATCAGAGACAAAACACAGTTTTACTGCTGAACAACTGTGAGGAGTTTTTCACTCAATTTGACAAGAAGTATTTTGGATTATAATGACTTTGCATTCAGTGTGAAAACTGAAAACCGAATGAAAACAGTTTTTTTTTTAAACAGAACCATTGAAGAGTGTATGTGTTTTGCCATAGAATTAACACTGCCCCTCTTGTTTTGTCAGAGTGGCTGAGCTCATCCAGGAGTGGTGTGTCATCGATCATAGGAGAGCGTGTGACAGGGAATAATGACAGGCATTTTGGCATTTCCCAAGGGGCCAAGCTTTCAGCTGGCACTGATATACACGGTCTAACAGCAAGCACACCTGTCTGGACTTTTGGAAAGGTAGTGTAGAAGATAGAGAAAGAAAGAAAAAAGAAAATAAACAAGGATAAGATTTCTCCTCACTTCCTCCACAAGGATGATGGAAAAAACAGGCACTAGGGTCATGATCTGACAGTACTGTGTGGGCAGAATAAGTGCAGCCATTGTAGAGGCACAATAAGTAAACAGGCAGGGTTTAAAATGGAAAAGGTGACATACCACAATGACTGTGAGGGAAATGCCAAACCCTGTAGTGCCCTGTGTAAACAGTCCTTTCAGGCATCCAGTGTGGACACAACCACACTAGAATTGGCCTTGGAATCAGCCCTTAGCAAACTCATGTCTATCAGGATGAAAACAATGCTAGACACTAGGCTAGATTTGCCAGGAGAACTCTCCATTCGGCTCAAGAATCCTCTTCATCTGCTGGATCTGTTCAATCGACTGGTTCCAAACATACTTCTTCATTGCCAGGACCCATTCTCAACTTGTTTTTGCTCAACTCAAGCAAGGCAAATGATGAAAAGGGAAGGGGGGGAAAACACTCTTTCACCCTGATTCTCAAACACAGGCCTCTGTTCTGCAGTTGCCACGTTAGCCCGTGTTGCTAAGAGACCCCATAAAGCACGCCCTGACACAGCCCATCTGTATTCGAGACACATGGTGATCCTGGAAGGAGTCCCTGGCCTCAGATTCCTGGCCCTACGTTGCCAGTGAACGGGAGGTTTTGTTCCGCAGACGTGCAGGGTATGGGGAGTCTTCAGTACCACAAGCATTATTTCTCATAGAAAAAAAAAGAAAAGAAAAGAAAAGAAAAGAAAGGGGGATGACACAGGAAAGAGGGCACAAATCGGCCACCATCCTTCCCCTGGCTCCGCAGTCCATTAGATGAAGCCATTAACAAAAAGAGAGCATGGCAATTAATGGACCATTATGAGCTGTCCAAAATGGCTTCCGCATTTCTTTTGGGGGCCACAAGGAGGGAAATATATAGGCTTGCTGCATAAAGACAGTATAAAGGGAAGATTGGTGGCCAGCGCATCACCAGAACAACAGGGCTGCTAAGAACGATGGGTGGCTAGGAACTCATTGTGTGTTTACTTTCTCCACGGTTCCCTGGGAATCTGAGTCTTGGAATCCCTGATACACACACACATACACACTGTCAGCAAGAGAGAAAAAAACAACATCCCTACTTGTCAACCTCATGTGTGTGAGAACTACAGAGTGCTTTCTACACTAAGAATAATCAAGAAGGAGATAGCAGAATAGCAATATGACGATAACGAAGAACAAAGAACGATGAAGAACTACACCTCAATACAGCATTTAGGTCTATGCCACATGTAGCGGCATTCCTAGCAGGTGTCTCTCAGCATGTGACAGTGTGTATGTCTGTATCAGACACAACCAGATGTGTGACACAGGTTGTCTTTCAGCTGGATCCTTAATTGGAATGTTATAAAAACAATCATTTCCTGTTGTGCCGTGTGACAAGCAATAAGCATTAAATTCCTCTCTGGGCTATCACGTTAAATCCCCCCGGGGTGGTGCATTCTATCCTCTGCTTACCGTGCCGCAAGCACTATTAATCCCATCTCCCCCTCCCTCCTCAAATATCAAATTAAGACTTTAAGGGGGAAAAGCAAATAGAATGAACACAAGTTGAATACAAAACAGGCGCAAACACCGAAGGTGGTCCTATCCACACAGTATACATCCGTCACGGTTGTCTAATCCCTTGCTTAGCGGCACATTCTTTTCTAATAAGCCACAGTACACAGGCTCTGTTTTTTGCTGTGAAGAAAGAGAAAAAAGGAGAAGGGAAATAGAGGAAGGTGATGTTGATTCCAGCAGAAAAGTTAGGCTCTTTGCTGTAAACAAATAGCTTGAAGTTTATTGGAACAGCAGATTTTTTTAACAGCAATCCTGGGCAGTACAAGAGTGCATGGCACTAAACTGTATGCCAGATGTATGCAACTTGGAATCAGAGAAAAATCAGCACCCTTTTAAAATAATCTAGGTTAACAGTGGCACAACGTGCTTGTGAGATATGTGACTGTGCTCTGACCTTTTCACAGTGAGCCCATACGTCATCAGTGCACAGTGCTCTAATGACTGAGACATCCCATAATAACCTCACAGCTTTTGCCTCTGTATTCTCTGTGTGGAATTCATCTGCGAATGAATTAATAGTTGCCGGGGTCGGAGGTCGTAGTGCTTAATAAAATGTGCCTGGAAGGCAGGTCTCGTGGCCTTGTCAAAATACTCTGCCCATCAATCGTCCGCCTGTCTCCATGGCGACGGCTCTGCCGGGACACAGTCCCTGAGGTCAGGAAAGAAGCGTGCAGTCCCGGGAGAGCTCTGTGATGACCTCCCACTGAAATCTAGACAGACTAAATGCTCTCAGCAGTCACAAATCAAGATTGAGATGGGTGCAGCTCTGGAGAGGGCTAAGACACTAGGCACTGGCTGGCTGGTAGGAGTTTCAGGGAAGAGATGAGAGGACAGTGAGACTGCTGTTGCTGACACACACACACACACACACACACACACACACACACACACACACACACATAGAGTGTAGTGATCTGTAGATGGCCTTTCCCCCTCTGCCTCAACCCCCCCATTAATAGAAAGTGTGACAAAATACCCAAGCAGTGACGCACCAGCTATAAATCGTCAGTCCCAGCCAGTCATACAGATGCAGCTGCATTACTCAGTCACCAACTAGTGGGTGACCGCAGCCTGCACAGGCCTGGAATCTAAGCCTCTGAGTAAAGATCATGAGAGCATTACCCACCCTCTAGACTAACCGTCACCTCACACGATAAGGAATGATACAGAAGAATGGTCTCTCTCACAGCTCTAGAGAGACCATTCACGCAAACACACTCCCAAACACATACACATGCCGAAACACACACACACACACACATACACACAATATAAACTGGATCCAGTTGGATTGTATATACTGTATGATGCAGTGCTGTAACAGTACTTGTAATGTGACTGAGGTCCTATGTCCCTCTTGTGGTGACCAATGTCCCTCCCTGCTGTTGTGTGATATTACCAGATATTTTCGCTGTGAGGGTGGCCCCCCATGAGAATGCTAGCAACCCTTAATCTACATATTTTTTTGTCCATTAAGTCTTATCAGCAAAGCACAGACCATTGACTGTTAAAGAAGGGTATCTTTGTTTTCCACAGGTCTGCCAATTTTCTAAAAGCTGCATGGCAGCAAGAAGCATGGAGGCAAGAGGCAATTATTGGCACAGGGATATGCAGAGATGAGGAGAGTAAGAAAGAAAGAAAGAAAGAAAGAAAGCAGGAAAGAAAGCAGAAAGAGAGGAAGAGAAATAAAGATGGAGAGAGCGCTTGCAAAAAAGAGGGAGAAAGAGAGCAAAACCCAGATGGGAGACCAGCAGCAGGACAGTATGACAGGTGTAAGAGGAATATTCTGTACTGAAGAAAGAGAGAGAATAGAAAAGAGGCACAAGAGGTGACTGAAGTTCAATGGTAGCTATAGGCTCTAGCCACAGGAACATGCCCAAGAGGTGACTGAAGTTCAATGGGAGCTATAGGCTCTAGCCACAGGAACCCAGTGTCCTTTTCTTCTCATGCTGTTGCCTTCTGGCTCCTTTTCAATATGGATTACCACCATCTTAGTGAACCACTTTCTCTTCCCTCCTCTCCCACAACTGACTTGTTATAAAGCCCAATTTTACTAATATAAT
This sequence comes from Tenualosa ilisha, assembly GCA_015244755.2. Lineage (NCBI taxonomy): Eukaryota > Metazoa > Chordata > Actinopteri > Clupeiformes > Clupeidae > Tenualosa > Tenualosa ilisha. The sequence goes on from PYXC01002106.1 coordinate 2,367,259, forward strand.
CTACTCTAGGCTGGGATAAAACAACTGCAATTATGCTGCCAGGTCACTTTAGGAAGCAAGTCAGTTTCTGACAGAAGTGGACCTACAGAGTAGCTTTTAGTTGGAGATTGAGGGTGGAAGGTTATAGTGCCCCTTGATACATTTTTGCAGACCTGTTTAAACCAGATTGAGAGAGAGGGAGGTCATTTGTCCATAGTAGTGGACCTTTTTAATAGTCTGAATTGTGAACCTTTTTGCACCGTCTTTAATTTGACACGTTTCAAACGACCTCAATGACTTCACTCCAACCAGCCCCCCTCCCTTTGTTGCAGGGCTCTTGGCTCGTCTGCCTGGCTCCCTAAGTCATTAGCAGAGAGGGGAAAGGACAGCCATGCCTCTAAGGTTTGGTGTGTGGGTGTGTATGTGTGTGTGCGTGTGTGTGAGAGAGTGAGTGAGTGTGTGTGTATGTGCGCGTGTTCATGTCCGTACATGCATATACGCAAGTGTGATATTCAGGTGTGTGTGTTTCTGTGTCACCGCTTCCACCACCTACGGCCCATGAGCCCCTCTGCTTTACGTTTGAAGCAGCAGCAGCCGCTGTGGCACTGAGGCCATTTGAGGAGGAGAGGAGAAGAGGAGGAGAAGAGGAGAGGAGGAGAGGCGAGCGGCGGAGCCTTTGGTGTGGGCTGACTGGGGTGGGAGAGGATGATGATGGTGGTGGGATGGGGTGACACACCTTCTCTGGGGTACTGGGAATGTGTAGCAGAGAGATTTGTAGGGCTTGTGGGGGCTGCATACATAGGAGAGAGAGAGATAGGGAGGGAGAAAGAGAGAGAGGGAGGGAGAGAGAGAGGTGGGAGACAGACAGACGAGAGGATATACTAGAGGGTTGGGGGGTGGGGGTTGTGAAAGGCTTGAGACAGACAAAGGGAAGGAAAGAGGGATGAGCACAGAGGTGTGCAGTGGGAGGTCGAAGGAAGGTCAGAAAATCACCATGATTGAGGAGGATGGAGAGCTAGTGTGTGTGTGTGTGTGTGTGTGTGTGTGTGTGGGTAGGTGGGTGGTGTATGTGAGAGTGAGTGAGAGAGAGAAAGAGAGAGACAGAGAGAAAGAGGGAGAGAGATAGAAAGAGAGAAAGAGAAAGAGAGAGACAGATAAGAGTGAATATCCTTGGCCTGTGGGGCCCTGGCCCTTGACTTCATAATTGGTGACAAATCTTCTCTGTGCCTTCAGGACATGTGTGTCTTAATGAGCTCTTCAGCGCCATTACAATGAAAGATTTAAGCCAGTGGTGGGTTAGAGAACTCGTGCCAACTCAGAAGAGATTTTACAGAAGTCTACAGATAGTGTGAGAATGTGTGAATCTCCGTGTGTGTGTATGTGTGTGTATGTGTGTGCGTGCATATGTGTGTGTGTGTGTGTGTGTGTGTGTGTGTATATGTTTGTGTGTGCATTAGTGTGTGTGTGTGCAAGAGAGTGAGTGAAGGAAAGGACAGCATGTTGTAAGAGAAGCATTTCCAATGCGTCTTACCGGTGCCATCTCCAGATCCCTGGCATCCGTCTTCATCGTCGCACTCTGCACTGCCCTCCATGATGCCACTGCCTGTTTCTACCCACGCCTCCCGATGCCCCAGCCCTGGCATGCTCTCCTGTATCTCCTGCAGAACACACACACACACACACATTTATACATGCGCATAATCACACACATGCATGAACACATGCATACACTTGTACGCACACACATATACACACACTTTTATACAATCTATATCTCAATCACATACACACACATAACCCCAACAGTAGGTCCCACTTTACGTCAATAGCTTGCTCTTTGTCCTAGGCTATCTGGTGACACACAGCTGACAGTGATGAATACAATTAGGCATTGAGATTGTGACCTGGGGTTAGGTTTAGGGTGAAGGGTAGCGTAGGGGCTGTCTGATGTGAGGCTTAGTGTTAGGGTCAGGTTGAGGTAAGGGCTAGTTGACAGATTGGTTGACAGGTAGTTCAGAATTAGGACTGTTTGACAGATGCACTGGTAGTCTGTGTCGTTACTGTATCGCATTATCCTCTTATTCAATGTAGTTTGTCGTCTTTGTACTGTTCTCTGCCTATTTACTGACCCTTTCTCTCTGTCTCTCTTTTGTTTCTGAGTCTCTTTGTGCCCTCTGTATCCATTAAAACGTGGTCTGTTCTGTTGTCATCTGTTGTAAAGCCTTTGAACTGTATGTCCTTAATAAAAAGGCACTATACAAATGAATTATGATTACAAACATCCTCTGACAAGGCCATGAAATTGACTGCGTAAACAAAATGAGCATCCTAGACCTGTAGTCTATTTCCACACACTATTTCTGCAACACACTTACAGTATACTGCTTTATACTACGGCTTTCAGCACAATGTGCATGGATGTCAAAGCAAAGGGTAATTATTATGTGAGATCATCCAGGATAACATCAAAAGATTTCAGGGCGTTTTGATTTCAACTGTCATAAATGCGCACCCTAAGGCTGAAGAGTGTTAAAACAGCATTGTCTTTGATCACAGAAACAAACTGGAAATAGGCCCCCATTATTTTTATGTGACAATGCTGTAATGACGCTATGGGGGCTGACTGATGGAGCTAACCTGTCTCCTGTCTCAGAATAGAGCCAGCTTAACCACTCAACACCTCTTCCATTGAAAGAGTAGGTGTCCTTAGTGACCAAACCCTTTCAATTAGCTCTAATACAAATCTCTAATACAAAAAAGTATTAGAAGTTTACCCCTTTATGATAGTATACATTTTACTGGATCATTACAAATAAACAAATAATAATTAATTAATAATGACATAATGAAAATCACAATAATAATTAATAAATAATTCAAACAATGACATATAAATCTCAAATGTCTGACCCTGTGAAATAATACTGAGGAAAAGTCAGTGCCTGTTACACACAGTGCCTTTTTGACAGTAGTTTATTGCCCAAATTTAGGGCTGCAGACTATGTATGCATGTGTACCATACACGCATAAATATGGTAACTCACACGACCTTCGTAGCACACTGGCACAGGCACAAAGGACAGGGGGCACCCCAGGTGCTGCCTTGTAGCCTGTCAAGCTAAAAGCCCTGCTGTGTGTGTGTGTGTGTGCGCAAGCAAAAGGCTGGCATGCAAGGGCTGTTGAAGTGACAGCCAAGTTCTGTCAGGCCAACGGGGCCTTCATGGAAAACACTTTGAGATCATTAAATCGAGTGAGTAAATCTCTGTGTATGTATGAGTGTGTGTGTGTGTGTGTGTGTGTGTGTGTGTGTGAGCCACAGAGAGTGCCTGCCCTATTGTTCATCCCTGTCTAGCCCGAGTGACACATCAATCAACACAAATGTCAACAAGCACCCAAAGAAAACAGCGGTAATGGGGATGTGTGTGGACGTGTATGTGTGTGTGATAGAGCTCCAGACTGTATTAGAGTAAACAAAAGTGTGTGTGTGTGTGCGTGTATGTGTGTGTGTGTGTGTGTGTGTGTGTGACAGAGAGAGATAATAGTGGAAAACTAGACTGTCTTAGCATGTCATCATCCAAAGAAAGGGCCAGAGGGTCTTCATTAAGTGATGGACAACGGCAAAATTCATTGTGCTCTTCTCCATGCAGAAATTCAAATAAGTGAGAAGTCTTTCCTCCAAGCAGAAAGGGAGGTTGACAACTGCTGATTGTGAAAAACCAACTGTCACATCACCGTTCCAATTCCAGTATAGATCTAACAACAAATGTGGAGATTTCTTCATATTCATTAAAGGAGGCAAAAGGGGCTTAATCACAAGTTTATACCCACATACCATGATAACCTCATCAGCCAGTACAATCTTAAAGATGGTTCAGAGTAATTATTGAGCTGCCCCTTGTGAATTTGGAGGGTGTCTGCTGAGCTTGTGATGAGCTTTGTTCAACAGTTCCATAAAGGCATACCTATTTTTACCTATGGAATATTGTAATAGCGACAGCTGAGAGAGCCTTTATTGCCCCCATAATGAGCCATTTAACCATTGTGACTATGAAGACTTTTACATTTAACTGCCCTACAGCTGATCTTGAATGGGCACCACACCACCTATGCACATGCACACACACACACACACACACACACACACACACACACACACACACGCACGCATAGTCCAGTAACAGGACTCTTTAAGCTGAGACATGTACAAACAGTGAGTGAAAGTGTGATTGACAGAGATATGTAGGTTTGCAGTGAGCAAAAATCATAGATGGAGCAGCACAGGCCTCAGGGAGACCTCTGCCCTAGCACTCTCCCACAGAGAAAGAAAGCAGTAACAACAGACGACAGTGTTCACTTGCTCCCCACCAAATAACATTCCAATGGCAAATATTATCATTTCGTAAGGAATATTCCATCCAAGCCTCATCTCCACGGATCTCCAACGTTATGATAAAGCCTTGTGTAAGTCTCACTCATTTTTTCCTACATCCTCTTGGTCAAATTCTTGCCTGGGGTGCAGTTAAGTAATGCCATGATTAATAGGTCGACAAGGGTGAGTGACTGTAGAGTGAAACCATGGGAATAGTCCTATGAGAAAATTAATGACGTTTCGCTGCAACAGTCTGAGGGGCCTCAACATTTATTGACCATGAATAACAACTACATGTTTAGCGTGTATGTGTGGTCTTCAGACCTCTCATATCAAATATTTGACTGTTAATACTCCTTTGCCAACAGGAAACCAGACTGAGCTACAGGAATTTCTTATTCCAGGTTTCTTTGTTAGTGTGTCACCAAAGCAGCAGATGCTAGTTGTAGTTAGTTTTACGACTGATAATCGTATGTTTTTTCATAACAATCACGGAGTTAACTTTGGTTAACATACTGATTATAGAGGAGTTTGACCACTATAGCATGTAGATTAGCGTGAACAGGCTGCTTAAGGGTCTATGATACCTCTCTCGAGTCCAGTTTGCCACTCGCACCAGCTGACAGTCTGTCGTTCGCTAGATTTCTTGCTTTAGCTCTTTGGTAGCAACATTGTGAATTTGACCAAACAAACCTAACATTTTCATTAAAAATCAAATGACGTGTATTTTAACTCACATTCTGTTGCCCACACCTTATTTGCGCCGGGTAAGCAAAAAAAAAAACATTGATTGTTCCATAGGGATTTTCATCTCATGAACTAGGGGGAGTTGAATGCTAACACAAAAAAACTACAGGCTTCCAGGTTTCTTGTCAACTCTATACTGTGCATCCCTTTCCTGGTATATTTGATGTGATGTTATATGTTCTATGTGATGTGATGTCTGTAATGTTTCTGACCCATATGTTAAACACAAATGAGAGATTTACTATAAAGTGCACTGATTACTAAGGTCTTTGCGTTTGTGTCTTTGTGTGTGTGTGTGGTGGGGTGAAGGGGGGATTGGTGGTGTAAGGTTGTGACAATACATGCAACCTCTGCACACGTGGGACAGACTATTTATCCAAGACTATCAATAGACATCACATGGAGCCAGACAGTGTTGATGAAGTTCCAGTCACTCTGCAACCAAATTCCTCTATGTGGCGCCTGGCCCCATAAGTCACTCACACTGACACTCCAGCTAGCAAGGCTCTGTGTACGCTCAGTACACATGGACAGAAAGGCTCTTACTGAAACTTTTAGTATATATAAAAACATGTGTTATGAAGTTTCCCCTTAAAAACATAATTAGTAAAGACTAATATCTCTATTAAGATTGAAAACTAGAATTTGTCTTAACACTTTAAATCATGTGTTTGCCATTAACCCATAACTTATAAATGAATATATTAGTGAGGGTCTTTATTGTTATATCTGTAAAAACAAACTAATAAGCTGTAATCTCAATTTACATGTAGGGAGAACCAAAAGAGAACAGAAGAGAAGAGAATTAATATAATGCCTGTGAACATCACTAATAGTGTCAGAAAAGTGGTACAAAAGGCATACATACTGACTAGAATCACTGATATATTTCATTGCCCAGGCTGCTATAGCAAATAGTGTTTTGCAACTGGGAGATAGGCTCCCTGTTCTAAAGTGGAAACTAGCTCAGTGGTAGCTGTAGAGCTTCTTACAGGAGAAATATGGTGTGAATCAATCCATAGTACTGTTGTTTGAGGTCACAGACTGATGTCTGTAGGAAAAAGAGCGAGAAAATTTCATACATAGATCAAATAGCAAACCGACCACTAAAACAACCTAAATGGGACATAGGAAAAATAATATGTGAAACTGAAAAAATGAATTTCTGTGCTGAATTCAGTCAGTGTTAGCTGCTAGTTCACTATTCGGTCTATGTTGTATGAAATTTTCTCGTTCTTTTTCCCACCAGCTTGGTGACCTCAAGCAGCAGAGCTATGGACTGATTCACACCATATTTCTCCTTTAACTGTTTTCGTCATGTCATTCCTATATGATGTAAAGTAAGTCCTGACTTTAGATTTGAGAACACAGTCAGGATTAGTTAAACACATACCACATTGGTACCACTGATAGCAACATGCTTGTTATAAAGATATATCAAGAATGAAGGCCCCATTTTATATGAATAAGAACTTGTTGAATACAAGCCTAAGAAATGGTTAATGTTGCCTAAAATATATAAATAATACTGTATATACATTTCTTATGTGCTAATGGCAAACGTATGATCATAAAAATAATGTTTTACTAAATTGGTTAATGAAAGTTAATAAATGCTTTGTGTGTTGCTGCAAAAGCATAGGCTATGTTACCTGAATATGGATGTATCTATCCGTGTTTTGTGGAGATCAAGCATTGTCTTTATATTGCAAAATGATGTGACTTTAATAATATGATCCTTGCACTGTTGCTTTCCATACATTTAGCCTTGATTCCTTTGACCTTGTTTCACTGCACTTGTTGGCCCTTGGCGACGTGCCTGTTCTGTGGGAAGACTAATGGAATTATATGCTTGCCACTGACAACAAGGGAAAAAAATAACACTCTCCCTGTCCTTCGAGCCAAGCCCTTAGTGCAGACCGCGATAAGCATGTTAACCTTTCAATTATGCAAAGCAACCAAATTAAATGGTTATTTCAATAATCGCATTCATGAGTTAACAATCAGCATGGCTGCTGACAGTGGGCTGAACAGCCACAGGACTATGCCACATAACCAGCTTGGTATTAAGTTAATACAGACATGGTTGGTTCAAAAGCCATTAAATAGGAAGCTGTTTAGCCCAGTCATCTTTCAGACTCTTTAATTTGTGACAGTGCAGAGAATCAATTAAGTAAGCAGCCTTGAGGAGCCCACTGGCCATCTTTTAAGGTTTACACTCTGGCAGCAAATCAAGCCTTCACCCCCATGTTTATGAAGCCTCGCAGAGAGCCATGAGCAACAAAGCTTGGAGAAATTAAAGCTGGACGAAAGGTCTGTTAACAAATGAGAGTGAATATACATAAGTTGATGCGGTGGGTCTGTAGGGGATGATACAAAAATGACCGACAAGTTGGTTGTGATTAAATGCACTTTGTGACAGCTGTTGCTCTCACATAATCAAATTCACCTTCAACAGTGGTCACTCAGTATGATTTAGACATATTCATGGAGAGATGGCTAAGATTCTATGTTGAAGAAACGTTTCCATAGAAGCTTAACTTGCATCAGCTGTTACAAAAGGAATAACACATTGTCCACCAGCCAATATGGGAAAAATAAGTCCTGAGAGGGTGAACAGAACTGTGATGCAAAGTGGATGAAGTATATTCTCCCACTTATTTTTACAGCTTCACACAATATGTTTATGTTTTCACACAATATGTTTACATAAATATGTTACCATTTTGTGGCGGAAACAAACGCAGCTTATTTCACTTTAAATGATGTTCCTCTGGGATAAGTGAATGGCGGTGGTGTAATATAATAAAGTACAAATACTTTGTAACACAATTCTGTACTTTACTTGAGTAGCAATACTTTTACTTCAGTACATTTTGCTGCTATTATGTGTACTTTCTAATCCACTATATTTCTAAAATGCATTGTTACATTGATACATTATCACTTTTTTTTCTGAAGTCAAATAGGCCGCATGGCTGTCTCGGAAGTTTAAATAAGTTACTTGTTTACAGTTACAGTTACATTGTTTGTGTGAGGCGAGGCATTGAGGTTGCTATTCATCCCATAGGCTTTGCTATGTTTTGTTATCTTGAACATGAGGCACTCATCTGGGCCAGAGTGGGTCTTTTCTGGACTTAGCATCACCATGGTTAGCTGTCGTGCTAGCTAATCAGAGCTGGCTACCTGCTAGGTACTTAGCAGCGGTTCATAGACAGATGCATCTTACCTGATGAGTTTATGTGTGATTACTGGCCTTTTCATATGAATAAGTAGTCCAAAGTTGCTGCGAGAAGTTGCTCCACTTATATGAATTTGCATCCCAGTTTAACATTAGACTAACATTATCTATTGGTAGGCCTAATGTAACGTAAATGACTGTTGATGACCTGAGATGTAGCCTTTTCCACTTTACAAACTTTCAACGCTGCTGTCAGCAACTACAACGATGGATATGGACCATCGGATGTGGTGCAGCTTTTCATTGAAGGATGAGCAATGATCTCTCAAGAGATGTCTACTTATCTAGTTAGGATTTTGAGGCTAAAAGTTAGTGGAGTGCAGGTAAAGTTGGTATTGACAGCAGTCTGATATACTGTAGGAAGCAGCAGTCTGATAGACGCACAAGTATATAAAATACACAAATAGTATATTTATAATATACAAACAATACATACATGTGTACAAAATATATACTGCTGTTTTTAGGTTAATTTACCAGCTTCATAGTCACTCTGATGATTAAACGGCTCATTGCAAGGTGAATGAAGGCTTTATTTATTTAAGATATATTTGTTTATACGGTTATTCTTTAGAGTTCAGTGAAGGGTATTTTTCAGCTTCTTCGCACAGATACAACATGTGCATTTTGACGATTGTGTCAATTGCGACATGTTTATGGAGGACCGAGAGGCAAAAGAATGCACAGAATTCTTGTAAAGCTGTCTGAGTGGTCTCTGTATATAATTCAAAGTCATGTATTCTAAGAAAAGCCGTTATAACACAACACTCTGGACATCAGTCATCTCCTTTTGGAAGGATTATCATAATCAACATGTTTAAAGACATTTGTGCCTGAAAATCATGTGATATCATTGGGAAATCATTCATATCAATAACTTGGATAAAGTGGGCTATCATGAGCGGTGAGAGCAGCATTTAGGATTCTGAGTGTGAGTACACACGTCCTACGTTTGAGTTTCCATGGTAATATGACAGGATGCAGTTAAAGCATAATGGTGGTAAACATGAGTGAGGAGGAGGAGTGTGGGAGCAGTAAGGGCAGCACTTTATTTTTGTGTTGGACTGTTTAAAGATCAAGCTTGATGCCATTTTATTTATTTATTTATTTATTAGGTGCACATGCATTAGTTAAACCCATTGTACCAAGTCCCCAGTACAAGGATAGACAAAGGTCAGTGAGTCCAGCAATGAAACGTGTATGTGTGTATTTGTGTGTATGTGTGTGTGTGTGTGTGTGTGTGTGTATAAGTGTGTGTGTGTGTGTGTGTGTGTGTATGCATGTACAACTGAGGATGTAGTAGTCTGGTGCTAACACTGTCGCTACTCACAGAGAGTAATTACTCTGCTATCCAAAGCCAAATCAGGCATCTGTTATCAGGATGTGTTATTTTTCCTCAATGTTTTCCATGTAGCGTAGTGCTTGTTCTCACAAGCATGCAATCTATTCCCCCTTCTCATCCCTGGAAATTCCTTGCTGGGCCCTGAGCACGAAACGTCCCGCTGGAATGCATTAGATTAAATTCCTCCTGGTCCTTGCATCGTGGCAAATCCTGTGTTGCCACGGGTGACGGAGGCGCTCTCTAGTGCAGCCCAGGCATTCACAGAGAGTTTTGGGAGTGTGTGTGTGCATGCACTGTACATAGTGTGTGTGCGCGTGTGTGTGTGTGTGTGTGTGTGTGTGTGTGTAGGTGTATTTGGGAGTGATGCATTCTAGTTATTAGTGTTAGGATAACCTGTAGGAGTCTCAATGAACACAACTGTTTTATAAGTTAGGAGGACAAGCACAATATTGTGAGCAGGGCTCCGGGGGCTTCTTATTGGTGGACTACGCTTGGAATGCCACAGTGGGAGAGAGTGTTATTAGGCAGAGAGGCAATAACACAACAGCTCACCCGCAGAGCTGTCAGAAGTATATGAAGACATCCTGAAGGTACACAGGGTCATGCATGCGTGTGAGGGAGGGTTTGAAGGGTATATGTGTGTGTGTGTGTGTGTGTTTGTGCGAGTGTTACAGTGTGTGTTTGTTTTTTTGTGTGAGTGTGTGTGCACGTGTATGTTTGTGTGTTCGTGCGTGTTTGTGTCTGCGTGTTTATGTTGGTGTGTTTGTGTGTGTGCGTGTGTGTGTGTTTGCGTGTGCGTATGTGCTTTTGTCCATGTGAGTGCAGGTGTGACAGACAGGTGGAGAAACCATGAGAAACAGACAGAATGTCAGGTACAGTTGAAGGGAGAGATTTGCCCCAATAGCCCCCTAACCTGTAGGGCTGAAGAGTGATTTCATCCTTCCCAAACTTCTTTCCCTCTCTCAGACACACATATGTATGTGCATTGATACACACATACATGCACGCATACAGGTTCGCACACACACACAAACCAACCACACACAAACACACACAACCACAAACACACACATACACACATAGAGAGGAAATGTCACCGTAAGCAAGAGCCGGCCAGGGTCGGCGCCACCTCATCACTAACAGTCTAAGCAGTCTGGGACACACAGGCGCGCCAGCCTGCCAGAAGCACGACAAAGGAGCAGAGGACAGAGGGGAAAGAATGACAGCACCCATTCCACATAGTCTCCTAATGTTGCCTCTTTCACTTCGCTCTCTCTCTCTCTCTTTCTCACTCTCTCCCTCCTCCTGTCTCACTCTTTCTCTTTCTGTGTTTCTCTTTCTCTCCCCCTCTCCAAATTCAATTTAATCCAAATGGGGTTTATTGGCATGACAAAAACTCACTTTGCATTGCTAAGGCTTTTTGCTTAGACAGGTAGTTGAGAAAGAGAGAGAAGGAGCAAGGGAGTAACAGATAGACGGACACACACACACACAAGCAAAACTGGTGCTGTTGGAGTCTTCAGTGGCCCAAATGGAATCAGTTTTTCCAAGGATGCAGAAGGGCCCAGTCAGCCTCTCAGATAGTAATTAAATGTCACGCGGACTCTCTGGATTAATATTGTATAATGCCCAGGAAAGTCACCGGGGCCCTGGTAATACCAGCCAGCAAACATGCAGCAGGGGGACGCAGCCAGTGAGCCCTGTGTAACACAGCAGCTCACTAATAATTCTGCTTTGTCCCCTGCCAAAACGACAACAATTAATTAATTCTGCAGGAGCATGATCAGGGGCAAGGCAAGGAATAGCTGTCAGTTCAGTGGGAATGTCTGATGCTGCCCTAGGTGTCTGCCTGTCTGTATTTTGGTGTCTGCCAAAGCCATTTGAGTTATTGTGTCTGTATAACAGAGTGAAGAGATAATTGTGTCTGACCCCGTTTTTTTTTACTTTGCCTGAGCTATTGAGTATGAGACAGAGAGCGTGTGTGTGGGGGAGAGAGAGCAAGAGAGAAAAAGACAGACAGATAGAGAGAGAGAGAAATACAACATAAGCTGAGCCTGTGAAACCTAATCAACACTTGAAAGTGTATGGCCCCAACTGTTCCCGTTTCCTCCGAGGGGCTTTCGCTGCAGTGCTGTAAGAGTGTGTGCCAACAGGCTAGCTTCCACCGCATGGGTGCGCACTGCAGTGAGTCACACAGATTGAGACGCTCTTGACAAAGCGTTCTATCGTTCGACGAGTTTTGTTAAGCTCTGAAAGCCATCTGCTGTTGACATCAATAGAGTAGTGCCTCCGTTGCCATTTTGGGAGTGTTGTTGCTGTGGTTGTTGTTGTCATCACTGTTCCTGTCCCATTTAAAATGGGTTATGCCAAGCAGAGTGTCAACAAGTTTTGCCGCAATCAAAACCGGCTGGCCTGGGTTGTTTTGGAAATAAGACCAGGTCCTTCATTTAAATGTCATTAGGAGATGACTAATTCACAGTGAATAACAGAAAATGTGACAGCGTTGCTTTCACACACACACATACACACACAGGTGTGTGTGGGCTTCTTGTTAGAACTAACAAAAGCAAAGACCGTTCGATAATAACATGTGGTCTTTTGCTTTGAGATGAATAATTGAGTCTCTCACTGTGTCATCGTGTGTTGAAGCCCTTCTGCTGGCTACAGGTAGAGAATAATCATTATTCATTGGAGCCTTCAGCAGACTATAGGTTTCACTCTACACTTCAAACACTGAGCCTCGAAGCTTGACCCACGGGGCGCCAGTGTCCATGAAGGACTTTGACACTGAACACCACAGCATGGCCAGAGGCTGTGCTCCACTTATCAGCGGTCCACTGGGTGAGTCCCATTCAGCTGCCTGACGGCAGCCATCAATACTGGCTTCTGATCTGACCACAATACGTGAGTGCCTCACTTTCATCTTGGGTCTCTTTGTGTGTGTGCGTGTGTGTGTGTGTGAACGTGTACACTATTGTGTGTGTACAGGTGGTATTTGTGTCCGCAATGTGCTCTCATTCTGTGCGTTTTCCTTTTTGTAAGTTTCTTTCACCACAGCATCCGCACAAAGCTCACATCATTGAGCCCAACAGCACCAAACATCCTCAAGGACGACAACAACATATTTTAGAACACATTTAATAAAGAAGTAAAGATGATAGGAATGTGGATATGTGTCCTCCGTAAACAAGGGCAGCAAGCTCTGCTATCCTTGCCTTCAATGCCTTTGGCTATTAGAATTTGGAGTGGCTCTCCTTAGCTTGGGGATGAATAGATGAGACATGGTGGAGACTGGTGGCGTGAAGGTACCAACCTTTTGACTATTCCCATCCTTTTCTCTTTCTGTCTCTCTCTCTCTTTTGTTTCCTCTCCCTATCTTCACGGAATGCTAACCGCAGGCTGGAGTTGACATGTCTCATTAAATGGAAAGAATTTGGCCCTTCCCTTCTGCTGCCTGGGTTTTGGGTTCTTCTCTGGGACTGAACCACAGCCAAATGTCCCTGAGAGTGCAGCCTCCACTATCTCTCTTTCTCTCTGGCTATGTCCACACATAAACTTTTTTTCTTTTGAACATTGGACAGCTTTGGCCTTTCATTGTAATGCAAAAAGGTGCTTTAGGTCATGAACCTTTTTTTTTCTAAATCTCCCAAATACTCAGAAAATCACTTTTCTCCAATCCTCTCTACTGCCGCTTGCAATTTGTTCCATTTTTCACTTTTTACCATTTCTCTCCATCAATCTATGACCTTTGACCCCCTGCTCCACTCTTCTATGTTTAATTTAGAGCAGAGTTACTGCCAGTGCTGCAAAGAACCTCTTTCTTTTGCTCATTCGTTCAGTCTCCCATTCGTTACCTCTCAATTCTTGATACTAGTAAGGAAACCAGACCCTTATCTGTAATGTGCAAAGCCATGAATCTCTGGAAAATTAAATCACACAATGGAGTCCTTGGCAGGTTTAAGTGGATTACAGGCACACTGTGACATTACTGCTACCTTACCAGAGATGTGCTGAACGCAAGCCAAAGGTGAGGGGGGTCACGCAGGCGAACATACAAGCCAGAGTAGACTCCCTACATGTCTGCTTCCCTACGACTCTGCAAGAGCATTTTGTTCCTCTAACCATTAGAGTTCAAGCACTAATCATGTTAAGAACGTAACTCTACCTAAAATGAACTGACCAGGGCGAGCGCCTGTGATCACAGCAGAACCATAAAGCAGAGGACACTTCGGTTGTAGCAAACATTAAACTACACGATAAAGCAGCAGAGCCGAGGACCGTATGCTGGTATATCGACACAAATGGAATTTTGTGTCTCATCGACACAAAATACTATTGATTGAATTATGACTGAACTGACTGCCCATTTTCTGGATGAATGGGGTAGACTACCGGTAAGGTTTGCACTCTGGCAGTTGTTCCATTTTAAACATTGGACATCACACACTAAACTGCACAGGGACGGACTGATGTTTATCGACACAAAATGCTATTGACTGAATTATGGCTAAACTGACGGGATACATTGCAGGCTAATTGAGGAGGCATGGAGTCCAGCAGGGTCTGTGCTTTAGCAGTCGGACATGCTAAGTGAGCCGGCCGGACGAGGGGGAAAACCAGAGGATACAGTACAGTAGTCACATCATCAATCACACGGCCTGAAGCCTTTCTTGCCATTCCAGAGTGAGGGCCGTCATATGACATCGACTTTCCTCCTCTTTCATCCGCTGGGCGCACAGCTTTCAGCGGGCCTCCTGATGAGGACCAGATCGTCCATAATGACGCCATCACTCACACACACACACACACAGACACACACAGACACACGAAAAACATACACGAAAAGAAAGTAAGTAAAAGATGGATGGGCGAAACACACAGGCTATTGTGTGTCCCCACCCCAAAACAGCTGGCCCAGTGGTGCACCATCCAAATTCCGCTCTGAAATATTTACAGCTCACATTAGATGTATTTATTACGCTTTAATGGGAGGACAGTGGAAGGCGATTCGCTGTGGAGAGGCTGTAACATGGCCTATTTATTTCATGTTCCCGTTTCAAATTTGGCTCAAAAATGAGAGTGACGAGCTGAGCTGAGCTGAGCTGAGCTGAGCTGAGCTGAGTTTCTCAGCTGTGGCTCGGTCTCTGGGCGGTCCTGAGTCCGGAAAGAGAAACAGTGGTGTCTTTTTGTGTGTGTGTGTGTGTGTGTGTGCATGACCGTGTGTGTGTGTGTATGTATGTGCATGCATGAGAAAGAGTGACTGAGCTGAGCCTCTGGGTCACTGCGTGGTCCGATTTTCTCAGCACTTACAGGAAAATGTCATAGTGAGATTCCCAGCATTAAGCAGAACCTACATAGAGATGTGTGTGGGGATTGGGTTGGTGTGTATGGGGTGGGGGTGGGGGATGGGGTGGCTGTCATAATGCCAGTGTTTTCATTCCTAATACGAAAATGTCACTTTGGAGATCCTGGGGTTAAAAACAGTGTCACTCCACAGCTTGAGCAGCTCCAGTCCTCCTTCTGCTGTTGAGCACAGCGCTGGCAGGATAAAAAGCCAGAGGCTTTATTCTAATTCCTCTAGCGTTCTCAAATTTGATTGTCTCTCTCTCTCTCTCTGTGTGCGTGCGTGCGTGTGTGTGTGTGTGTGTGTGTGTGTGTGTGCGTGCGTGTGCTTGTGTCTGTTTTATGAATGTGTGCTTATGCTGCCTGGGAGGCAGGAGAGCCAACTGACACAACGATCAACCAGCAACTAACCTCTTATCAGGGACAAGCACAAAAAGCTGCAGAATGGCTTTGGCACTCCGGAAAAAAGGTGGAATTCATTTCTTAAATGTCAACAAGATTGCTGCTGACATCCATGTCTCCATGGCAACCGCCTTCCATTTTCCCAGCATGCCATGCCGCGAGGAAAAGTGGCCCTCTGCCACTCATAAGTTGACAGTGGCCATCCGTCACTGCCACCAGCAACTTGCCAGACAGTCAGAATGGAAAAATAAATAAATAAACGAAGAGAAATCAGACAGAAGAAAAGAGAAAGTGAAAAAGACATGGAGAAGGAAATCATGGGGTGGAAGGCTAGCGTTTCAGCTAAACAAAAGGAGGGTAAGGGCTAGCAGCGTTCAGTACGCCCTCCTCAGCCTCCACACGAAGCCCTGAGGGAGTCTGGGCTCTCTCAAAGTCCCTCTCTCGCCTCGGCCCATTCAAAGCTTGCCTCGCTATTTTGCATGACAAAAAATGTCACTCTGAAGAAGGCGTGTGTCATCCCTTTCTCTAGAAGCACTTAACTCCACACTCTCTCCCTTTTTCCCCTCTCGGATCTTTGATGAGCGCTCCTCCCCAGCCAGAGTGCTTAAATTTCAGCGGCTGTGATGGAGACAAACTTTGAAGGTCAACGTTCTCCAGATGGAGATGAAGGCTGAACTAAACTGAGTAAGGTATTCAAAAAGAAAAGCTCTTCTTGTGGAATGCACTCTGTTATTCAGCATGCAAGGCAGTATGATGTACAGTATATCATACAGAAAAAAAACAAGATTTAAGATTGTGTGGTTTTACATTAAAGACTATACGAACATGTACAGAGGACAGTGTACTTGGACCAGTCCTGACTGTCACCTACATTTTTGACCACATAGCATAGTGTTCTGTACATCTGTTATTTCCCCTTGTAAAATGCACAGTTCTCTAGCTGGGTCAGAGCTATGAGGCAACATATAGTATCTGACTAATACAGCCGGCGAGGACAGAGAGAGGCCAGACCCTTGTTAAACAAACCACAAAAGAGCTATAAAATCTGCAGGATGACGGCACTGAAATGCTGACAGACAGCTGAGGAAGGGGGACAGCACAAGGGTATATTTGGAACCCTTTGCTATGGGCTCATGTCTTCACATTTTATTACACTTCACTACTGAACGCTCTGGTTTGTTAATAAAGTCTTTTGGCAGTCAATAATTCCTCAAAACTGATTGGTTGGTTATTCTGATGACTGTTGCCATGTGCAACAAGTGTCTAAACTGTAAGCCATTCGGTTCAAATGCAGTTCTCAATACCCCAGGAGGAATTAAATGAAGGACTCTTTATCTAAGTGAAGTTAATGAATAGGCTGCTAGCCCTGAGAGAGTGGCCCATCAACCCATGTGGTGCCTCTTGAGATGAATATGAATAAAGGATGTGTGTAGGGGAGTTACGCAATAGCAATTTTGTTTCATCTACTTTGTGCAGCCTGTGTGTGTAAGTGTGTGCATGTGTGTGTGTGTGTGTGTGCACATGTATGTACAGTACAGTACAGTATATGTACATCTGCAGTCTGTTTGGGTCATTCCTGTAGGTGTGTGTGGTCCACTACTGTCTTCTGAAAGGCCTTGCTGAAGCCACTGACTTCTCATTCTCTCACGAGGAAAGCATATGACCAGAGCCCAGCCGCTGAGTCACCCTCTCCAGCAGTAAACATGCTCTCAACTTTGATCTCATCCTGCTTTTCGCTCCTTCTCTCTCTCTCTCACTGTTCCTCTCTCTGGCCCTGGCTCCATTATTAACAGAACACTTTGTTGGTCAAACCTCATGCGGGGGCTGCTTATATGCGATTACATCTGGTTAAATATAAGAGCCTCTTTGATATGGCAACATCTAACAATTTCTCATAGTGCTTGTTCTTTTCTTGTAGATCTTGTTGCATACCAGTTGAGTTTGGTATGCCGACCGTTGTGTTGTTCCAGAAAAAGACTAGATGTGCGCACAAGGTTTTATTTTAACTATTTCACAGTGACTCTCTGAACGGTGATTCAGTGAGAGTAAGGGTAGAATCTGTGTGGTAGTGTGTAATGTGTAGATGTGAAAAGGGCTCAAGGGCAGGATATAAAGCCCACAGTGCAGGCTGAAGACAGTGGTGTTACCTGGCTGAACTGCTCCAGTTTGTCCTTGACCTCCATTAGTCCCGGGTCAGCTCCTCGCACCTTCAGCTCTGGATTCTGCCTCTGAGCGTGCACTCCATTGCCCACCACTCTCTTAGAATAACTGAGAGAGAGAGAGAAAGAGAAAGGGAGACCAGTGGAAAGAGCGATGGAAAGAAAGAGAGAGAAAGAGAAAGAGGGATAGATATGGATAGATATAGACCAATGGAAAGAGTGATGCAGAGAGACAGAAAGAGAGAGAGTGAGAGAGAGAGAGTGAAGGGGGAAAGAAGAGAGAGAAACAGAAAGGTCACTGAGGGTCAACAATAACTCAGACATTCCCAGAGCTTTTGTGGGAGTGCATGAGACTCTCAGATATCACAGTATCAGAGTCAACATTAAGTCTTTCGCCTGGAGAATGCTGGGACCCGAGAGGGGGCACGCTAGTGTTGTTCTAAAGACGGCCTGTTTTTTGCACAGGTTCTTCTGAAGTCAGTCTGACCTCCCTAACCCCGGCTGAACGATGCAGACAATGTGCTCTCTTCTGATACCATCTGCAATGCTTTATAACACAGAGAGAGAAGGCTTGGTGAAAAGGGCTCCATGCTTTGTAAAGCAAAGCTGGTGTGCAAGCTAAACTCCACAGGAGATGGTGCATAAAAGTGAAAGAGCATAGTTTCCCTAGCCCGCCTTCATGGCTGTGATTCTTTACTGCTCAGTGCTGGCTGCAGGTGAAATGGCTTCTTGCTTTTTTAAATTGGGCTTTGGTGAATTCACACTAACAGTCCTGGCACAACAGTGGGCACCCAAAATGCTGCCATTTGGCCAAATGATACCTAGAAAACACCAATGGAAAATATGCCTCAGTGTGCATGTGTGTGTATGTCTGTGTGTGTGTGTGTGTGTGTGTGTGTGTGTGTGTGTGTGTGTGTGTGTGTGTGTGTATGTATGTATTCCATCCAAAAAACATTATCAAGCTCCATCTGTTCAAGAGAAAGTGAACATTGATGGTACCCCTTGCCCATTTCTTTTTCATGGAAAGATGGATCCGACCAAACCAACGCAACTAATTAAAAATGCATGTGTCTGGTCTTCATGACCGCAATATACGGAGAAAAAGAAAAACAATCTTCATTTTGCTGAAGCAAGTCCCCTATTAACATTAAGTTATTCTTTGCAAGGACGGTTCCATCAGTGCTCTTTGCATTGTTAATGTTTTGGTGCTTAATTGCACTTGGAAGTCTGATGGCTGTCCCGACAGATAAAATAATCAATGGTTTGGACTACCTACTTGCCTGACATAAATGATTAATTAAAAGCACTCACTTGCTCTGAAACCAAAGTTGCTTTGTTGGCTAAAACAGTGTGTATTGACCCTGTATGCATGTGATGTGGATTTAAGAGGTTGTTAGTTTAATGACAAAACAGCTTAGAATCAAAGAACACATTATAGGCATGTTTTAAAACAAAAAAACATAACCAAAAAAAAAAAATCTTTGTCTACTGCAGGTAATGGGTGATAACTTTTATAATCAATTACTTTGTGGGATCTCATTCAGATAATTACTAAGGCAAGGAGTTCCACTCTTTCTCTCTTTTCTTAAGCACAATCTCTACTTTTTACTTAACTTTCTCACTTTTTTCTGTCCTTTTTTTGTATCTGTTTGTACCTATCCCCCTTGGCACTCCATTTCTCTGACAATACAAGGCTGTGGTGGGTTTAAGATAGCATTAGTTGGTTAGCAGCAGATCCATCACAGACCTCACAAAAGACAAAGACAGAGGGGCCAGGGCTCATGCAAGAACCGTGAGGAGGTTAAATGAGTGACACTGGCAGAGAAGAGGAGGAGAAGAGAGAATGAGGAGACTACAGGAGAGAGGGATATGGAGAGAGAGAGAGAGAGAGAGAGAGAGAATACTGACAGCTACCCTTGGTGGTGGCACACTGGTTTAGACGGATTCCAGATTGAAATATGATGACCAACCAGGGAGGAAAAACATTAGTGAATGGGACTGACTGACTGACTGACTAAAGGATTCAAAGATTTTCACTTATAAATACTAACTGTAAGACATACTGAAATTGCATTCAGTTAGTCAGCCTATCCTATGCATAAGTCTGTGTGTGTGTGTGTGTGAGAGAGAGAGAGAGAGAGAGAGAGAGAGAGAGAGAGAATGAGAAAAAGGGGTAAAAAGAGAGTAAGACTAAGAGGCAAAGG
Organism: Tenualosa ilisha; assembly: GCA_015244755.2. NCBI lineage: Eukaryota > Metazoa > Chordata > Actinopteri > Clupeiformes > Clupeidae > Tenualosa > Tenualosa ilisha. The sequence goes on from PYXC01002106.1 coordinate 2,387,045, forward strand.
GAGAGGGGGGTTGACAGGGTTGCAGCAGGCTGCCCTGGCTGGTTTGCACAGAGTCAGGGAGCTCATGCTAAAGCGCTAACGAGGGCTCAGTGCTCACCAGGGAATCAATTACAGCGTCTGGAAGGCCGAGAGCAGAATGGCAGCCTGAGCCTCTCCTGTGAGAGTGTGTGTGTGTGTGTGTGTGTGAGAGAGAGTGTGTGTATGTGTGTGTGTGTGTGTGTGTTTCACCTGCCAGCTGAGTGGTCAGGATCTCCCCTGTAGGTGATTGCTCTGAGGCCCTCATCCAAGCCCTTCTATCTCCTAATTACACCCACGCTTCTCTCCAGCTCTCTCCCTCTTCTCTTCTCTTTTCTATCTCATCTAAATCTCTCTCTTTCTCTTATTCTGGCTCTATCTTCTGGCTTCTACTTCGTTGTAGTCATGCATGAATCCAAACATCTCAAACTTCTTGATTTTCTCAATAAACTTTAGCATATACAGCCCCGAGCGCTAGTTGAGTGCGCATGCTAATTATTCGCTGGTAAAGTCAGGGGTCAACCCACCCATATTTACACACACACACACACTTATGTGTTATTGATGGGCCTTTCGCTCATTGGTATTTCTGGGATCCACTGAGTGTTCACATAGGCACTGAGCCCAGTACTGAGATCAACACTTAAGTATGCTGGTTCGAATCCCATTCCCTGAGTCTCTATAGCCACTCTCAGACATAACTTCCCGTAATTAACTGAACTTTTACTCATGGACATTAGACAACATGGACGATTGAGACATGGCCCTCAAACTTCATCTCAGACAGAGGAGTTGCCCAGGCCAGCAGGGCCGTATAGACTCAATAAGCAAATGATACTTTCTGTAGAAATAATATTTTATTTATTTACATACAGTATGGACAGATAGGCTATATGCTTCCACCATCTTATCCCAATAGCTCTCCCTGATGACAGAAAGAGTCATCCCAAATTCAGGCTATTGTCCTTGATTAAACTGCTAGCATGATTCACCCAAAACGAAAACCATTCAGTGGGCTAATCTAACTCCTGGACTCATGGCACTTCAGGTAGGCACAAGAGGTTATTCATGAAATTATATTTTTGATGTCTCTAGATTGAAATTTTAAAAGCAACTTGGAAACCCCTCCACTCCGGATACAGACGAAGCTTTACTGTAACGTTAGAGTCTGGATACTAACGTTATAATATAATATTAGCGATACTAGTTAGCTGCAGTGGGTTGCTGCAGACATTAGGCTGCACGCAGACATTAGGCTCGTTCAGACTTGCGGCCTATAATTTGATTCTCGATAGATATTGAGGTTTCAGTTTATGTCTGAAAGCGGCTTATGTGTGCCCTGCAGTCAGTGGTATGTGTTGCTGAAGCATAGCAGGCAATAGCTCGGCACAAGCTCTGCAGAAGCTCTGCATCTCCCACCAGAAAACTTCTCCATTTTGTGATATGAAGGATAAGATGATGTGGGGCATACAGTGCTGGAGAGGTAGTGGAGGTAGACACAATTATACTTTCATGCTTCCTTGAGTGTGGCTAAGGAGCTTTGTAATCTATTATGCATCTCGTCAAATTCTAAGACTTTAGACTTAACTTTCACTTGTGCCCCATTTACATGCATGGATTATAACCACTCACGCTCTGCAATGGCAAGTGTTTTTCTCCCTCCTTTTGGATGAAGTTTAAATTCACCTTATGGGTAGTTAAAACTGAATATGTATTCAATGCAGCCACCTCCAGCTTAGCACAGCAAAGTTATATAACTGTGTGAAAATTGATGTAACACCAGGATAAGTGTAGGAGTCATTAGTTATGTGCGTCTGTCACCACTTGTGTCAGCACTTGTGTAAGCCTCTAGTAGCTGAGCACATCTTGTGAGGAGGGACTCGACAAAATGTCAAATCAAGCTAAATAACATATTCCCATACTGTGTTGCTGTAATACTATACTATATTCCCATACTGTGTATTAATTGGATCATTCTGGTCATTTCAACCAAACTCTGACTCTATAAGCTATATAAGCAATCAACTTTGAGAAGATCATCTTACCAAGGGATATGTTCTGAGGAAATGTGAAAGTGAAAAACTACCCACACAACCCCCACACAAGCTCTCCATGCCCAGATGGTCCCGGTGCTTCTGTCCAACAACAGATCTTTTTTTTTTAAGCTGACCTTTAATTATTAACAGCAGACTAAATCCCTGCTGTCCGAGCACGGCTAGCCTTGTGAAGAAGCTCCATGCATTATTCTCTCTGGAGCTTGGCCTGTAATGAGATGGGGAGAGGTGCAGGGGGCAAGATTGACAGCTTCAAAGCCACTTCAGTCCACAGTTTGGGGGCTGGTTTGGGGGCTGCAGGGGTGACCAGACATGCTAAGCACAGATTAACAGGCTCACAAACATCTTGTTGGTATACAGGTCTATGACCGAGTTTTAGCGCCCTACTCCAAGGTATGATTGTTGTTGAGGTGTTTATATTTCATGTGTATGGTGTCTATTGAAATACAACTGTCAGATAGGTAGGGGTTAGAGGTTGGTTTTTATCCATGTATAAAATGAGTTGTGGACTTGTCTTCTTCTGCTCTCTCTCTCTCTCTCTCTCTCTGTCTGTCTGTCTATCACACGAACACACTAATGATGTTTCTATAGAAAAGCCAGCTAAGCCCTCCGAGTGACCCGCAGCTAGCTAGACCCACATCCCTTCCTATTTCTCTTACTCTCACAGCAGCAAAACATGCAGGACAAGATGAATTCCATTGCTCAAAGAACAAAAAACACAAAAAAAACTCTGAGAAAACTATGGGTGAACTTTTTAGAGACATGAAATTCTGACAAGACCTCCCAAATCGCAATATTTTTTGGAGAAACAATACCAACCATACAGAGACTGTACATATATTGGATGTATAAGGAAACAAAGGCTAACCTTTCATACATGCCTCAACCCAGAACTTTGGCCAAAATCAGAACACCAACTTCCCCATTTAATGAGGAAACAAGTTAAAGCGGACTTCTGAAGTAGTTGTGAAGGGGAAACAAAACCTTTAAAGAGACTGAAAATAACAAACAGCGAAGTGATCATGACAAGGAACTGATACTTCAAAAACAGCTCTGAAAATTCTTCTGTGGTCAAAAGGCGACAGACTGACTGACTGTCACACTGAGAAGACATGGAGACATGAATGTGCATTCTGGAAAATGACTTGTGAAGTCTAATCAACCAAGTCATGTTACAGCCTAAAACATGGTGAATACTTTTGACAGCATCTACCTATTTATTGACTCAGCCAGTACCCATCACAAGCCTATGAGAACAATCTTACGATACTGCACAATACTCTCCCTCTTCCTCCCTTGCTCTCTCTCTCTCTCTCTCCCTTGTTCATTCACACCCTGTCTCCCATTCTGTCATCTTGACCCTCACAACTTTCTGCATTTTAAAGCATTTCTTTTATAGCCTGAATGACAATATCTCCCAGCTGTCTTTGATCTCAGGGTCCCCTTGGCAGCGAGCGGCAGCGCTGTGCTGACAGCCCCAATCAACTGCTGGTATTGATTCCATTAAAAGGGCAGTGCCAACGGGGAGCCAGCAGCAGGGCATCGGCCCGGGGATGCCAGCCGAGTCAAGGACCACTGGCACTCCCTCATGCACTTAGTGTGCCACTCCAGAAGAGAGAGAGAGAGGGAAAGAGAGTGAGTGACAGAGAGGGAGGAGAATGTGGATGTGAAGGAGGCCAGTGAGAGGGACAGAGGACAGTAGGAGACAGAGAGGGGGCTTTGCTTCACCATTATCAGTCATTCTTGCTTAATGGTAAATGGACTGCATTTATATAGCGCTTTTCTACTTCTACAAGTACTCAAAGCGCTTCACAGAGTATGCCTCACATTCACCCATTCACACACATGCATTCACACACCGGTGGCGGAGGCTGCCATGCAAGGTGCCAACCTGCCACCGGGAGCAATTTGGGGTTCAGTATCTTGCTCAAGGACACTTTGATGGGGTCAGGCAGAGAGGAGCTCGAACCTGCAACCCTTCGGTTGCCGAACGGCACCCCTACCACCTGCGCCACCACTGCCCCACTTAATGGTGGGAGGATGCAAGTCTTCTGACACTCAAAGAGTTTTAGATTTGAGATCATATTGATGTGTGAGAATGAAGAGAGAGAGAGAGAAAGAAAGAGAAAAAAACAAGAAACATGCACAGAAAACCAGACGACATGGGGCACCACTTACCACTAGAACTGAAGAACACTGTCACTAATAGTCAGTTAGGAAATGAGAGTGAGCCCCTGACAGGAGAGCTATGTGTATGTGTGTGTATATGTGTGTGTGGGTACGTGTGTGTGTGTGTGTGTGTGTGTGTGTGTGTGTGTGTGTGTGTGTGTGTGTGTGTGTCTGACTGCTCACTAGGAAGTCTGTGAGAGAGAGTCAGTGGACAACGCTGAACACATGGTTATGAGGTAGACTCATGTGCCATTTGGGGTTACTTTTACTGGTGCCTGGGAATGAGAGGAGTTAGAAGAAAGATGGGAAGGAAAGAGAGAGATGGGATATGAAGGGAGAGGGATTAAAAGTATTAATGATGAGAAGATCGTAGGAAAGAGAGAAGAAAAGAGAGAGAGAATGTGAGAACAGAAGAGGAGGGGGCAGACAGACAAATGGGAAGAGGACAGGAGAGAGACTGCAGCCCTGGCCTCTGGTTTTATAGACATTTGCTGAACATATTGAAATACTTAGCAGTGAAGACGGAGGGGGAGAATGGTGCCATTTGTGCAAAGGTCTGTTTTTTCTCACAGGGACTTTCAGTGGCGGCGTCCACAGTGGAGTCTGATCCCTAACACTGACAATGAGGTAACAGCACAAAGGCCAAACACACATCACAAACATCACATGGCTGCTCAAAACTGAAACTAGCAGACTTCTCGCACACCTCCTGATTCCTCCTTGTACATGCACAAACAATTAGATGAACTCAAGTACACATTGTAGAACACGCACACGCCAGCGCAGATCTTCACATAATCTAGGCATCACTGCGCTCTGCAACGTTCATACGATATGCCAATACAATGGTACTGTATTCATACATGCACAAGTGCACAAAATCACAGGAACACACGCACACAGATGAGTATTACATTTCCTACGTCACGTTTTGGCTGAAGCCCAGCCACTCAGCGACAGGCTTGGTGGATCCGATCCAGCCAGGAAGTGCTTGGCTGTGGCCGCAGATGAGCTGAGGCCTCAGTCACCAGGACCAGGTTCCCACAGCAGTAGAGGATTAGGCTGCAGAGAATACACAGGCCTCTCCAATTCACAGCCAGAGAGAGGGGAGCAGAAGAGAGAGGGGGAGGGAGGAAGAGAGAGAGAGACAGCAAGAAGGGGGGATAAGAGAGAAAAGAAAAGAAGAGCTGAGAGGAGAAAGAAGGGAGAGAGAAGACGAAACAGAGAGGGAGTCTGCAAAGAGTGAGGAAAAGAACAAGAGCTAAAGGGACTGGGGAGAGAGAGGCAAAAGAGAGACAGAGGCGGGGGGAGAGAGAGAGAGAGAGAGGCGGGGGGGGAGGGTGAGAGAGAAAGAGTGAGGAAGAGACAGAGTAAGAGTGAGATGGTTCAATGTAGCCAAATGGAAGTGACCCAACTTAACAAGGGGGGAAAAACTGGCAAGTGGTTTTACAAGTCGGATATCCGATGTCTTAGCAAGTGCTGATATGTGCGGGCGAGATATGTTTCTCATTTGGGAGTCTCTTTTTGTACTCCTGCAGTTCCATTAACACGTTCTTTCCTACGTAGTCTGAGCCATGTGTTTTGAATATTCTTCAACCTATTCCCATGTGAGACAGGTCTAGAATACATCCACCTCCCTTGTATAGCCACGAAAAGCAGTTTGCTGAGCTCCAATCCCATAATCACATGCTTCTCTACAAAGCACACAGCGCCATCAACAACACACTCTCACCGAAAACCCCTGAAATTACCGGTTTTGGTTCAAAACACAGATTCCATTCAGACTGGAATGGCAGAAAAGCATCGCTGAAACCTAGAAAGGCAGAGCGTGGTCTTCCTGAAACTGTTAACCGTGGCGCCAATCTTCTGAAGGACATGCCCTGTTGGTTATGAGTGGGCAGAGTTTGGCTTCAAAGTTTTTCTTTTTTTCTGTTTTCTGGTTCGTTTTTTTTCCCCCCACATTTCCAAATCAGATATGCCAGGAACTCCCAACGAACAACAGCCTGGCTGCATACTTTTCTTGCATCAAAACAAACAAAACAATCTTGGGTCTCCATGAGAGCAGGGCACCAACATCCCTTGGGAGAAAAAAATGTTAGGGGTTGCAGAAAGACCATGACAGGACCTTTGAATGATTTAAAAAAAAAAAATGTCACTAAGCCCAGCTATAGCACATCAGAGCCGAGCGAACCCCAGGGAACTGATATTACAAGTAAAGCACTGCATCTAGTCCCAGGGGCTACTGCAAGTCTCCCAGCAACTGACAACTTTGCTGTGAATACAATGCGAGTGCATACACCACAGCAAAACCCCAACAACAGAGAGTGGAGAGTAAAACTGTCAAAGCTCTGTGTGGTTGCTGTCCTCTCAGGGAAAACAACGAGTGAGAAAGAGAGAGGAAACAGGGCCAAGACAGGCAGGGAAAGGGAGAGAATAGAGAGAATAGGAGAGTTATATACAACAACACAGACAGCAAAGATGCTGAATAGTAATTAATGGGGAGGAGAGAGAAGTCAGACGAAAATGAAAAAAAAAAAGAAAAAAAAAACACCAGAATACACAAATCCAATCTGGTAGAAAATAATAGGCTTGCCGTGATAGTTGCTGGCAATGGGCACAGCGTTAGAGACATGGAAATTGCTAGCTAGGAATCCTCGTACTGTTGTCGAATCGTGGCCTTGGAGTTACATGGGACGGGTGGAGTTGGGGTGGTGGCTTCATCACACAAACACACACTCACGCACACACAAACACGCACACACACACACACACACAAACATGCATATACACACAAACACGCACACACACACAAACACAAGCAAGTGCCATCACTGTTTGTGGGGGGGGGGGGGAATAATCAGGGCCTGACAATCAAGGCCAGTGGGCTGCATCGGTGGAGTAATAAAGGGCAAGAGGGGAGAGGAACAAAGGCGCAAGAGAACACTCACCCCTCCACCCACCACGGTCTGACCCTTCTCTGGGAGGCGAGAGTGAACACAAATGGGGCCCATCACTGCCTGTCATTTAGTGGGATTGTCAGACAAGGGAGACCACCACTGACACCGGTGTCACAGAGGAGCTGACATCGCTAAAACAAACAGAGGATGCTACGCGCTGTGCACTTGAGAGAGCTTTGCAAGTAGGCCACGTCTGAGTGCGTCTGGCAGCCACAGAGGCGTGCTTATGTTTGCATAGTTTTCAAAACCCTGACACACTCACGGCCAGCACAGGTGCTTTGCCCCAGGTCAAACAACGTCAGGTATCAACTCAAGCCTGAAAAGCCGCGGAGGGGAGGAAGGAGGAAAACAAACAGGTTGTCTCTCAACTGCGGGTGACTCGCATGGGAAAATACATTTGGTATGAGAGACGGTGCAGCCTTTCCAATAAGTCCAGGCAGGCTTTTTACGCTGCCTCTGAGCTCCCTGCTGCAATGCACTCACTAACCACCACCCCCTCCCCCCACCCAAACACACACACACACACACACATACTCACACAAGCGTTAGCACACACAATCACACTCCGAGTGAATAGCAGTTATTACCTCAATTTAGTACTGCGATAAACATGAGCATCAGCAGTATGTCATTATTCCACATAGGAACTAATGGGGGGGGGGGGGGGGGGGCTGAGATTTCCCTTCTCTCTCCCAGGCCTTCAAGCGGCACAGGCAGCCCCAGCAACTTCAGAGTAAGTGGAATTACCTGTATCAAAGTGCCCTTGATAATGACCCATAATCACATGCCTGTCTGGGATCCATTATTTCGCAGGTATTTAATTTAGCCCGAGTTTAATTGCCAGATTGTTTGGCTTAATAGGTGCATCTGCGCTGACCCGATGCATTGCTGTTGGTGACACTGGAGGCAGGCAACGGCTTGACTCGTGCCCCATGGCATTGTGGGCAGAGTGCCAAGTCATCTTCTCTGGCTTCTCCCTTTTTTTTTTCTCCACATTTTAGTGTGTTATTGCATTTTGTGTTGCACTGTGGTCATATGTACAATTTGAAATGCTGTTGCATCACACACATATAATATGTGTATGTAGGAAAAAAAACAGCAAAAAAAAAAACAGCTGTTATTTATTTGGCTTTTCTCTTGTTGTTGCTGCTGCTGCCATGCCAGATGGCCTGGGTGTAGACGTCTAGCAGGCAGGCCAGAGACGTCTAGTGGAGGAGAAGCGTTAATGACTTGTCTTCCCTGAGGCACTGCGGGAGTGACACAAGGCCTGACTCCAGTGGTAGAGGCATACGGGAAGACTGAGCAAGTAAGCCGGTGAGAAAAAAAAATTCAATAAAAAAAATAAAAAAATAATAACAGTGGCCAGCTTACCGTAAGTCAGCTGATGGTGAAGGCGAAAACCATGCTACCCTTCATCCCAGCGCTAAATCCCAAATGACACGGCACACAGAGAAAGTTCCGGAACTCTGAAGCTACAAACCGAAATGGAAGGGTAGCTCGAGGTCAGCAAATTTGATGACACAACACAGAGCAATGCATGGGCACAGTGAACACTGAGTTTGTGTGTGTGTCTGCAGTAAGGGAGGATGTGTCTGTGTGTGTGTGTTTGTGTGTGTGTGTGTGTGTGTGTGTGTGTGTGTGTGTGTGAGGAGGGGAACCATTAGGCACAGGCAAAGTGAAGACTTTGGGAGACGGGTTTAGGATGGGATGTGCCCTTGCACAATGCCTGGTCAGGCCGAGTCTTCCCCCAGAGGGTGCTGGGAAGGATGTGTGTGGTGGCCTGTGGCGGATGCCCATGTGGCCGGCAGCTGTGTGGTGGTGGTGTGGGAGAGAGAGCAGAGCGGGAGCAACATTCCTCTAGGGAGCGTCACAAAGGGGACGTGCCCTTGCCCACTGCAGCCCCATTACCCGCACACAGAACATGCTTTCGCAACATACAGATCACAAGTCACACTCATCTAACAACACACACACACACACACTCACAAAAAAACTCTTATCACAAACTGTACACTCACAACCGTACTCTTTACATAAAACACAGAGCACCTTTATCTTCACACACACATTATATTTTCATCTTTCCATCACACACTCACACACAAGGAAGTTGCTTACATCGCGCACACATTTCCCACACACATCCAAGCTTTCAGTCAAATGACCTTCATCAGCCTGGAAGTAAACGCTTTTGCATGGATCTAAATGTACAGAGATTTTTCTCTAAATATCTTACATGTGTTCCTCTGGCACCTTAGTGGCTGAAAGTGTGTTGTACAGCTTTAAGTTATAGCCATATTAAAAGCTTATGTGTTGCATGACTGTTTTTATTCTGCAGTGTATGCATGACTGCAAAATAAAAAACATCACGAATTGAACTGGTGTAGGACAAAATCAGGGAGCTTGACATCATGGTTGCATAATTTCAATCTGCACAATATATGTGACGTGACATGACAGAGACAATATCATAACCACATGCACACACGCATGTATGCATGTATGCATGCACGCATGTACACATACACACACGCACACACACACACACGCACACACAGACTTTCCTGTGCTACTGGTACCTCAGGGCAATATCGGTCCAATAGCCAGTCATTAGATGTATGATGTTCCATTATGTTTCCATTCTCTATCTGGGAGGAGGTCATGCCTGTTGCACTTGATTCACTATCGGGCCACTCTACTACACCACCCAGACGGCAGGAAAACAGCAGCCACCTCTCTACACAAACAACTGTTTCATTTACTCCCCACTTACTACAAATGAGGGCGTATCGATTGGCAAGGACTCAGGGACGTGACTTTTTTTGGCCTCTTTCAGATGGTTAAATGACTCTAAATGGTGTTAGTGGGCTGTAGTAAAGGGCTTCAGATGCTCTCTCAGTCTCTTTCCCACTCTCCCTCTTTCCAATGTAGCCTTTTAACCTGTGAAAGTTTTTTTTTTTTTTTTTTCGTTTTTTCCCCAAGGGCAAGCTGAAGAAGTCAGCATTTTTATGTCCTTTTCCTTACTGATGAGGACTTGTTGGGGGGGGGAGGGGGGGGCACAGACAGGAAGCAACCTTTGGAACAACCCTTGTGCAGCTACTGTCAAAGGCAGCGATGGATGTACTGAATGGCTCCTCGCTGCTCAAATTGAAACCACCAGCCGTTCAAAGAGGTGGCTGCAGCGCGCGAACAGCTTTATGCGCACATAAAAGCGCGAGCGGCACAGAAGAATGGCCATGTCGCCCGTCGCAATGTGACATTAATTGAGCGTGTGGTGGTGGTGTTGGGGGTGGCAGTGGGGGTGGCGATGGCAGCGCTGCAAACTTCCTGCACTTTGAACTAGTTCAGTATCGCGGGCCTTTATTGCACCATTGCTTTAAATGCGCTTTACAGACTGTGCTTTATTTCAACCCCCCCCCAAAAAGGTGTTGGCAGAGGTCAGAGCGCATAAAAACGCCACCGCTCTAAACAGGAGCTGAGCAGAGGTACCCAGCCGCGTGTAATTTCTGGCAGCCTCGGTAATGAGAAAACACACACACATACACACACACACGAAAGTCAGGCTCCTCGGTAAAAGACCTGAGAGACATGGACTCAATTATAGTGGCGAACGAGGTTCTGTATGCTCAAGTGCATCAATTATTGACATGTTGCTGCAGCTGTGATTGTGTCCAGGCCTTCATGGCACCTCTCTGGCAACTAGACTGTCTCTCAGCTAGTCTCTTTTTCAGTCTCTCTCATTTAGTTTCTCTTCCACACTACCCAACATCCCCCTGAGATGACGCCAGAGGTGACAAGCAGTTTATGCTGGAATAAAATGAAGTAGCAGAGGAAGGGACAAGAGGAACAGAAAGAAAAATAATAATAAACATAAAAATGTCTCTGGGAGTTTGGAGTGTAGTCCCACCATCCATCATGGGGCTGAGTACCCTGGACATGGGAAGGAGGTGCCACCTCACAAACATAATGTCTTTTTTATAATGTCTTTAAAATAAATAAATAAATAATGTCTTCTTTTTTTTTGCTTTATTCGAGCGATCTACAGGTCGATTTTGACATTGTTCAATTCAGAGTTAAACAAGGATTCACACAATATACATTTTAAGTTAGTACGACCTACCAATCTGGAGTTTTGAATATTTCCCCATTCATTTTGATAGGGTCTTAATCCCAAATAGCTGCCTGAAGACGTTACAGGATGGCAGCCAAATGAAGCGACTTGCCTATGAAGGACTTTGTTTTAGTACACTGTACTATGTCTATCATGAGGCAGAGAGAGACAGCTAGGCCACAGATATAATCTATCTTCTCTTGTGCTTTCTTTCTCTCTCTCTCTCTCCCTGTCTAGTCTTCCCCCTCTCTCCCTCCTCTATCTCCAGCCCCCCTCCCTCCATCCCCACCCTGGGCTCTGTGCTCTTGTCCAGCACTAAGCATGGGACATTAGTTATGGGACATTATGGTGAGTGTGTGATTGAGCGCACAGCTGGGATGATGTCACAGGTCAGTGATGGACAAACACAAAGAGAGAGACACACTGACTCACACACCACCCAGAGGAAACACACAAGCACGCAGATAGGATTACACACTTGTTCTGCTTCCCTATCTACCACCACACACACACAAACACACACAAAAAACACATATAAACATCTGAATATAACTGGCTGACCGTAAGTGAGTCAGACTAGGCGTTTGGTAACTGTGTAAACAGCATTTCAGCCGGGCTTGGGCTCTCAGCTGTCCACCATCTAAACAGAGTTTGATTCTGCTGAATAATGTCCCATTCCTCATCTCTATTTGATACACAGCCATAGATGTTCCTGTCCACAGACCATTGACAGTATCCTCTGCACAGCTGTGGATAAACCATGCCAGCATATGCTTTCAATTCTGCCCTTGTCTTTTTAAATCCAATGCTTGATTTGTCATACTGACGCCACAAAATGCACAGTAACGGACTCTTCTTACTTACTGTGTAGATGTTTGTTTTTATTCAAGATGATCCTATATATATATATATATATATATATATATATATAGAGAGAGAGAGAGAGAGAGAGAGAGAGAGAGACCTATATATATATACACGCTCACAGTACTGTGCAAAAGTCGTAGGCACCCCATTTGTTTTGTTTCAGGATTGCCTAACACATTTATTTCTCACTTTCATTACTCAAATTTAATAGTAAAATATTGAAAATTTGTACAAAGTATTTAAGAACAGATAACAGTCTTAGGTCACCCCCAGCGGTGTTTCAGTGACAATCACTAGGGGTAAGCTGTAGGCCGAGTCACTGTTCCATCACTGATAGACAAGCCTAGCCTGTCATAAACTGTTAGATTTGATAGGGGTCTCGAGATTAGCTGCTGATCTCAACTTGGTCAAAATGGGAAAAGCCAATGGCCAAAATAGTCCCAATGAGGAAAACTACGGCAGAATTACCACCTCGGCGTACAATGAAGAGGGTCCAGAGAGACCTAAAGCATGTTTTGGGTGGCCCCAACTCATTATGCCTTACCAATATACTTGAGACACCGCAGCTTCTCTTTTGGGATGAGCCAAGGTGAAGTCAGCAGCTGATCTCAAGACACACATCTGTCTGTCACATCTGGATCTGCCAACAGTTTCTGGGAGGCGAGGTATGCCCATCAGTGATCTGGGTGTGGTCTGAACCCAGAGTTAGAGGTACATTGAATGTGTTCTTGAATACTTAGTGTGAATTTCCTATATATTTCCTTTGTTATTATATCTGCATAAAGAAAGTGAGATGGATAAATATGTATGGTAATTACAGCAAAACATGAACATGTGGGGTGCCTATAACTTTTGCACAGTACTGTATGTGTAAGTGTTTATGTGTTTGTGTATGTGAGCATGCAACTTCCTGCATGTGTGACTTCTTGGTATGAGTGTGAATCTGTACTTTGTTTGTTTGTGTGTGTGCGTGTGAGTGCGTACATGTAGATATGCATGTGTGTGTGTGTGTGTGTTTACAACAAACGAAGGTGTGTGCATGAGCCAAACAGCTGGGAGTATCTCCATGTGTTCTCCTTGCCTCTCTAGGCTCTCTCTCGCTCCTGCTGAGTCTGTTTTTGGCCCTGCTCAGCATCTCGGCTCCAACAGATCCCCATCCAGGACACCATTGTGACGGCCTGGACCCCTCAAGTCTCAGGGGTACCCCTGCGGCCTGGCACGGCCTGCTCCCACGTGTGTGCCTGCAGGGCTGAGGGAGTGTGTCGGGCCTGGGACAGCTTCTCACGCTTCTCAAAGCTAGTACTGCTAGTACACTGCTGCAAACACCAGCAAACAGCCACACCCATAACAATAAGGACAAGAACACTACATAAAGCACACACACATGCATGTAGGCATATTGTGAGGACGACTGCAGGATTGTATGTAAAATATAGCTCTGAATATTTGTAACGTCACAAAGTGTGTGTGTGTGTGTGTGTGTGTGTATGTTTGAGGTGAAGTGGAGGGTTTAAAGAGTGAGTTTGGAGCCACTGCTGGCCAAAACACCATGCATACTTTGGGTGCTTGCTAAGCTGGAGAGACTGCTTGCTACTTGCTGGCAGGTTTTTAGTTTTCTAAACACTGAATACTGTGGAGCTGAGAACTACATTCTTTTATAGCCTAACTTTTGGAAGTGTGAGTCTGAGAAGATCTGAGTGTGTGTGTCCATGTATGTATGAGAGTGTCCATGTGTGTGTGTGTGTGTGTGTGTGTGTGTGTGTGTGTGTGTGTGCGTGTGTGTGTGTAAGTATGAATGCGTGCATGTGTAATGGTATGCATGATGAAATCTGGAGCAATGGCATTATTTGATTTGGACGGATACATTTGTGCCTCATCAGTAGACCTCTTCTCCTCCTTCCTCTTTTCTACTCTCCCTCTTCTCTCGTCCACCCTCACATGCTGATCTTTCGCTCTGATGTGTGTCCAACGTGCATGCCTTCAATTTGACCACAGCAAAGGAGCCCAGACTGCCTCAATCTGCTCAACAGTGCAGGGCAACATAGACGGACAAAAAACACATGCATGTAGTAAAATAACTCAGAGGCATTCATCCCATCAAAGATCACTGAATACTGATCAAGATAGAGCAGCATAATATGCCACAGTGGGAGCAAGCGTAAATAGTGCCAGTCTGCACAATTGGGAGTGTCACGTAACATCACAATATCAACTTTTCAATGATATTCTGTATCAGTGCATGACGACTCGACTCTGGTCTGCATAAAAGGGGATTTTCCCCCCTCCCCCTTGCCTCTCCCTACGCTTCACACCCTCTCTGATCCCGGGGAGTGGAGGGACAAATGGGATCCCTGCTGTCGCCCACTGCGTGATGGAATCCCCCAGAACTGCTTCTGGGGGCCAGATGCCACCTGGTGGTGGTTTGACAACACATAAATATTTCACAAGATACAGTAAAGATCAGAAGGGATCAGCAATATGGGACCAATATGTGTTGACGTGCTACTGATGGCTGTGTGTTATGGGGATGGGTGTGAGTGTGTGTGTGTGTGTGTGTGTGTGTGTGTGTGTGTTTGTACGTGTGCTGAGCAAATTGAGTGTGAAAGCCTTTGTGAGTTAGAAGTGCTTTGCAGGACAGTTTGCAGTCTTGCAAAACAGAGGACAACTAAGGCTCATGTTGTCTTAAATCTGCCAGGGTAGATCCCTGTGTCCACACTCCCACAAAGATAAACACACACACACACACTGCAGGACACAAACAAGGCCGAATGAATCACCATGGAACACCCTGTGCAGCATGCTATGCTAACTGCTTTAAAAAAACAAAAACAAAAACAAAAAAACAAGTGCAGACACACTCGCTCCCCAAACTGAATACACCCTTTCTAACAGCCCTCAGTCCAAAGGCACAGAAGTGAACCAATGACTCAAAGCTAAGCATGGTCCTTATTTAAACAACATGCAGACATCACCACTACTCTTAACACCATAACCTGCATTTGTTCACTCTGGCGGTGAGACTACCCAGCCGCGCCAGTATGCTGTTTTCTCTGTACTCTCTGTCACAAAGCACAGTGCTGATGAAGGACACGGCTTCCTAACTGGATAATGGTGATGGTGCATATGGAGCAATATGGATGGGGGGGGGGGGTGGATGGAGAAAGAGAAGAGATTGGAGAAAGAAATAGAAGAGAGAGAAAAAGAGAGAGCGAGAGGAGGAGTGGGACCCCACACAGTCCGTAGCTATTTTTCCTGAACCTGTGAGGCAGAGAGCTGGGATTTGGTGGACAGGCAATGTCTGCCATTGTACATTCTCTGGCAATTCAACACCCATATATAGACACACAGACACACAGACAGACACACACACACACACACACACACACACACACAGGGCAGGCCACAGGCTGGAAAAGTAGGAGTATATGGAGACAGTGGTGATTGCCTGGCACAGTGCTCTACATGCCAGAGTCTCCCACATGCACAGACTCATCTGCCACCACACTCAGGCAGCAAAACACACAAGCCTCCATTTTCCATAATCCAGCTGTCTCCTCATGGGTCTGTACATATGTTTGTGTGTGGCCATGAGTGCATACATTTATGGAAGTGTGTGTGTGGTGTGTGTGTGTGTGTGTGTGTGTGTGTAATTGTGATGCCCATGACTGTGTGTGTATGTGTGTGCATTTTTGAATGACCATGTGGAGAGTTTTGACTGAAGCTTGTTGTGTGTGTGTGTGGTGTGTGTGTGTGTCCTCGTGCTGTCTTCCAAGGCCATACTAAGTGTGAGATTTAGCTAGTAATATACATTACACATTTAACATTAAACTAAAGTGTATCATTAAGTGCAAGTCTCCCCTCATCTTTCCACCCTGAGCTGCAGACTTACTGAAGAGGGTAACCCCTACTACCAGCCCACCAGAGCCTCCCTGTTTAGTGATTAAGTTTGGCAGGATAAATGGTCCATGAGGATGGGAACACATCCAGGGCAGACAGCGTATGTAGCACAGGCCTCCTCTTGCCACTGGAGAGCACCCTTCCACCCTCACCCACCAAAGCAACAGATACCCTCTCCAACTTCAAGAAACTCTTCCCAGCTCTTCCAAGAAAATCTCCTGGCTTGAATTTCTGAATACCAGGAATGCACTTAACCTCTCTCTATACTGCACTTTTATTACACTATTGCAGGTTTAACTTTAAATACTGCAAATTTTATGTTAGCAATATGCACTCTTTGTTAGTTTTTCATTGTGCTGCAGCTTGAATGTTATCCTCTTTTGTAAGTCGCTTTGGATAAAAGCATCTGCCAAATGCATGAGTGTAAATGTAAAGTGTAATGTAAAGGTAAAGTAACCACTAGAGCCGTGACACATCACAAACAACACAAAGTTAACTTGTAGCACCCGAGCAAACAAGAGACAGGTGAAATTATGACATCACAGTACATGTGAGTGGCACAAGTGGCTGAAGGATGCTGTTACTGCTGCTAGTGTTGCTGTTTATGCATCTTTATATATGCTGTTTCTATTGGCCTGGATGATAGTCACTGGTTCTCTGTCAGAGGAGGAAGAGCGAGGCTAGAGAGGAGACGGAGCACCTTTCCACATATTTTTGATTTGACTATTGCATTTACTGTGTTGTGTATTGTATTATGTGTATATTACGACATGTTTATATGTTAGGTGTACAGAGAGCTAACATCTACATCTACCGGAGTCAAATTCTTTGAATATGTAAATATACTTGGCCAATAAAGCTGATTCTGATTGTGATTCTGATTTGGAAGAAGGCTTTCCACTCATCCATAAACCAAATGTGCTTAATATACTGTACACGGCCTAATCAGATACCAATGAACTCAATGCTGGAGGTTAAGCTAAGAAGTACCATCGGTTGGTGGTCCATCTACAGGAGGAAGGTACTCTACATGTAGGCATGGACTGCCAATACATATGGATGTTACACTTTTGATGACTCGTATGTGTGAAAGTCAGTGTGCATGTGTATGTGACTGCATGTGAGAGTGTGTAAGAGGGAGCGAGAGAGTATGTGTATGATGTGATGCGTGTGTGGTTACACGTTTGTCCCTTATGCTGGGTCAGCTCAGTGTTGGAACAACACGTGCAGAAGCACGTGGGAGCACCCAATGTGTCTTTACTGGGAAAAGCCAGTGGAAGAGAGCTGCATCTGGAGACTGTGTGTGTGTGTGTGTGTGTGTGTGTGTGTGGGAGGAGAATGTTAGTCAACCCAGATGAGAAGAGAGGAAGAGAGCTCGCTGGCGGATGTGTGTCCCAGCCACAGACGAAGAAGAATGCCTTGGATGTTTCAACAAAGTGTGTGTGTGTGTGTTATTTTCAGAGGCATGTGTGTAGGAAGGGTGTTTATTTTAGGGATGTGTTCAAGTGTTTATGTGAGTGCGTCTGCAAGTTGTGTGTACTTTGGGCATATGTGCATTTTTATGAGATTCTGTGTACTTGAGTGCACTTGCCTATGTGTATATGTGTGTGTGTGTGTGTGTGTGTGTGTGTGTGTGTGTGTGTGTGTGTGTGTGTGTGTGTGCCTGTGTGTGTGGTGTGTGTGTGCGCGCCTGTCTGTGTGTGTGTGTATGTGTGTGTGTGTGTGTTTGCAATCCAGGCATAACTGTAAGAGTATGTTATAATGTGCTAGTAGAATCACCATTATAGTGTCTCCAGAAGTGTCAGGGTCGTTAAATTAGCATGTTTATGCACTAGAGTTAGTGAGTGGGTCAGTCTGAACAGTCTGAACTGAATCTATCTCTGCACTGATGTGCTATCAGGATATGTTGACTCAGTTTACAGTTGTTCCTCTTAAGCTTAATCCCTTGTAAGCATTGGACACTAAAATCAAAATAATAGTTCTTTGCAGTAAGAGAGTCATCAATTAATTTCCCTTCCCACAATCAATATCACCATGTCCACAAATCTATTTATCAACAGTAATATCAACAACACTTAAGTCTAACTTTATTCAAATAAATAAATACACACACACACACACACACACACACACACACACAGACAACCGAGCCTACCTCTCATATACCAATGCGCTTTCCCTTTCCTCTTCCCTCTTATGGATAAATTCATCTATTTCTATACACTCATCCACGTGCAGTTCAGCACACACTGTACAGTCCGCATCCCATCTACTGGTCCTAAAGATGAAATAGTTTTCAGACGCAGTCCCCCACCCTTCACCCTGATGGCTGAGATGTGCTAGTTGGCTCCAGAGTGAGGCTTTCCCCTCAAACTGCAGGAGGAGAAAAAGAGCAAGGAGCCAGTAAAAAAGCATACAGCCCTCTTTCTCCAGTCTGGTTAATTAATCCTGAATGTGCTGAGTAAGAGACAGCATACTCACTTCACAAGGCTGTGTGTGTGTGTGTGTGTGTGTGTGTGTGTGTGTGTGTGTGTGTGTGTGTGCGCACCAGTGTGTGTGTGTGTGGATATAAGGGAGAGTGTGTGAGAGAGACATCAAAGCACGACGGGACGAAAGTGAAAACGAGGGCCCCTCGAGCTGTTACCATGGTGCTCCTCCATCGCATTTTGTATTTTAGTTTTTTTTTATTTTTTATGATAAGCAGCAGGTGCCAAAACCACATTTCACTCTCATGATGCACCTCAGTATGGTCCTTAGGGGGCAAAGGAGGAGTATGTTTCTTTACCCAGATGCACTCTGGACAAATGAACACACTGACAGAACATTCTAGTTTAGCTCAGCTATCGCTGCAGTCCACTGCTGAGTACAGCATCTCATGCTATCTAATCCTTCATCTCAAATAACCACACTAGGGAAGATCACAGTCCAGTATCCCCTATGGAGATGCACTTTCACTTCCTTCCGCACCAAACTATGCCTCTTTACAATTACTACGACAATCCACTAGGTGGCGATATTGTTCTGAGTGATGCATACTTTGAGTCTCTGATGAGTCTCTCCTGTATTGCAGTGTTCAAGTGAGCTTTCACAATACAGACCTCACCAGATCTAGGAACTACCTGGGTGCTTTGCGTAGATTTTGAATAGAGGCTGCAGAATCTGATGCTGGAACAGACATCAAAGGCACCAAATAAAGCAGGCGGTGAAACCAGAGTTTAACCAACACCTTCGGATGCCCACCACTAGACACAGCCTTTGAAGGTGTCAGTGCAAGACTGGGTCAGATTCAACACAGGAGCCTTGACCCAAAATCCTGATCCACTCTCCCTCATCAAAACTATCACCACCACCACCATCAGCACTATTCCCCCACCCCCACCCCCCAAGGCCACTCTAGCCCACCACCCCCTCCTAGTCTTGTTTTACAGGTGCCCCCACCTCCCCAGGGCATTCCGTGCAGGGCAGGGATGGTTGTGGTCTGGGGTGGGTCTGCTCGTAAATGCAGCCCACAGGGGCCTTGGGGCTGGATGGGCCACCTGTCTGCCTGTCTGACCGCGCTACGCGGGCCAGACGGAGCGTGCTCCACATACAAACACACACACGCGCGTGCATACGCACAGACAGACAGACAGAGAGACAGAAAGACAGACACACACACACACACACGCACACAGAGACGTGCTGGAAATGTCGGAGTGTGCACTCAGTGCTCTCCACCACTAACCTCTCCTAGTAGTATAGTGTCCTCTGAGATTCTGTGTGATTACGCTCAAACATACCAGAAACACACACACACACACACACACGAGCACACAAATACAAACTCATCTTGTGACACAGCTTTGGTTATGCACATGTAGACACAAACTCACAGAGATCTTATGATTAAAGAAGCCATATGCAATGCCTACACTGATGCCTTCACACACACACACACACACACACACACACACACACACACACAGCTACAGAGGCCATGTCTACGGCTTATACTCATTTACCACACACACTGAAAACCACAAAATTCAGTCTGGTTATGCCTTAGTACATACACATAGAGTGCATGTGTGTGACATTAGGTGGTCTGATACACATGTAAGCACAGGCTGTCATCTCCCTGTGATGCACACACACAATGGGGCTTTGGCGGGGGGTCTGGGTGCTGAGTGAGAGGGTCATGGGGGATCAGGCTCTGTCAGCTGCTGCCACTGCAGAGGAGAGGACGGCTATACAGTTTCATACCACAGCTCTGGCCCGCTTGCTGCCTAACAGACACACACACACACACACACACACACATACAGACTTTCTCTTTTACTCTCATTGCACACACACACACGCACACACACATACAGACTTTCTCTTTTACTCTCATTGCACACACATGCACACACACACACACACACAAAGTCTTTTATTCTCATTACACACACACACACACTTTTTCAGTTTTGCCTGTATATTGTATGCGTAAAAGAAAGCCTCTTTCCAAACACAGGCAGATACACATACTATCTTTACTGAGAATAAACATAGAGGAAGAAATGAGTGTGTGTGTGAGAGAGAGAGAGAGAGAGAGAGAGAGCAGACAGACAATGGAGGGCTTAGGGGAATGGGAACATATGGCTGCAATCGCACTGGGGTCAATTGACAAACAGGTGACACATTGACCAGGGGCAAATTTGGCAAGACTTTCTGAAGAGCCAAAACTAATGACTGCACTGTCACAAATAGCCACAAGCAGCAGAACTGCCCTGTGACACAACTATTATAGGAGGCGTCAAAGCAAGCACTGCACTGGGAACTGGGGTACTACACACTATGTGCTCGCATGCACTAGCACATAAACATACAGATGGATATTACTGTACACCATGCATTTTCCATTCATAGGTTTACAGGTTGATGAAAGAATATTAATAGAAGACTGTGGTCATGCTCACAGACACACAGACGCGCTCGCAAATACACACACACACACACACGCACACACAGACATGCACGCATGTGCACGCAAACACACACACACACAGACGCATACACACACACAAATCTGCCTTTATCCCTTACAATCAGAGCCAAAGACACATGATCATATGCAATGCTTTGCTCCCACACATGTCGTACACGGCACTGATAACGCAGATACAGATCTGACACTCTCCCACACACATTCACCCTCAGTGTTCATACAGAGAGACTCCAACTCTATGAATGTATGTAATGTATATGTCATGCAGGGACACACACACACACACACGCACACACACACTGTGGGAAGTGGATAAAAGGCCTTGTGACTGGCCTGCAGCCGCCAAAGAGGCTGAGGAGAACATCTCTTGGGAAGGGCCCGCACTTCAACTATGTAATGGCAGGAGCGCTGGCCTGCAAACTGCCTTCACCTCACTATGTATCACATTGGTCCCTGGTTTTGTCAATATAGCACTTCATAACTAGAGAAGCAGAGTCAGGCAGCGTAAGAACAGAGAGAAAGATGAGGTGACAGAGAGAGAGAGAGAGGAAGATCAAGTGCGAGAAGGTAACACACGAACAGACAGAGCAAAGAGAAAAAGAGACAGCGGTAGGTAGATAGAGGGAGTGAGAGAGATGGCGAGAAGGAGAGAGAGAGACAGAATGAGTGAGAGGGACAAAGAGAGGGAGTGAGAGAGCGAGTCAGACAGACAGACACAGAGAGAGTGCATTTTTTGGATTGCTCTGACTGGACGGTGTAAGGTGGAGGGAGCTCCATGGTGGCGACGGTGGGTCCAGCAGTGTGTGCAGGAATGCGGCCCTAGTGGAACCCATGTGTGGAATGGCTGAGCAGTCACGTCCCCCTCCTGCGATGATACCACTGCTACTACTGCTGCTGTTGCTGCTGCTCATGGGAACCTAGTACAGGGCATCAGACAGAGGTGTCCCACACACACCCATTGCAGTGTGTGTGTGTGTGTGTGTGTGTGTGTGTGTGTGTGTGTGTGTGTGTGTGAGAGAGAGAGAGAGAGAGAGAGAGAGAGAGGGAGAGACAGACAAAAAGAGAGGAGAGAAAGAGAGTAAAACAGAAACAGAGAAAATGACTGAATACCTATGTAAGTGAATGAGTGAGCGATTCAATATGTGTGTGTGTGCGTGCGTGTGTGTGCAAATCAGAGTGTGGGCTGTGGAGAATTGGGCAGTGGGGAGAGGAGAGACTGAGTCAGTAACGTGTGTGCGTGTCTGTGTGTGACTGTGTGTGTCTGAGAGAGAGAGAGAGAGAGAGAGAGAGAGAGACAGAGAGAGCGAGAGAGTATAGTACATGAATGTGAGTGTGTGTAAGTTAGTTGGAGTGATTACATGTGCGAGTGACAGTGACTGTCATGTGTGAGGGTGTTGTGTCAGTACGAATAAGTGAGAATGTGTGCGTGAGTGATTCATTGAGTATGAGTGAACACCACACCAAACAGTTGTGCGAGTGTCAGAATAAATAACAAATCTATGAGAAGAGGGAAAAAAGTGAGAAAAAGCGGGAAACCAGAAGATCGAGGGGTGTCTCTGGAGTTGACTGAGAGACAGCGCTTTTGGGGGGTCAGGGGAGTGGAGGTGGCTCTTACAGGCATTGCCTCATGCTTCACGCTGGGCCTGCCTTCATTCCTGCACACTGGCGAGTCGTGACTTTTCCGTCATGGTGGATTGGGGGTGATGTATGGTATAGGGATGTAGGGAGCTGACCCCGGGAGTCGCTTGCTTAAAATCAGACCTGACAGGCCTTGCGCTCTCTCCCTTCCCCCCTCGCTCTCTCCCACTCGCCGAATAGGGCCCCAAAACTGGGAACGTGGACCCAGTTTCTGCCCCTTGTGTCGAACCGAGTAGAACCAAGGCTGTCCAAGACCCACCCGGAGTGCACCGCATACAACCCCAACCGCCGTCCACAGCTAAGGGAGAGAGGCGAGGGCTTTCAACTCCCTCCAACAAATCCTGAGCTTATTTGGAAAGCTGATATCACATTGTGTTTTCTGGGTCTCCCAGGACTATTTGTTTGATGTTTTTGAGAGAGAGAGAGAGAACACACTTGTTTGCTTTCTAACGTCTCTGTGTGTCTCTGTTATCTAAACTCGTGTTTGTTTTCATTGTTGCTCAGCCCTTTTTGCTGAACGAGGTTCCCTTTGTGCCTCTGTCCTATATAGACCACTGGCTAGCAAGCCGTCACAGATACATGCAATGACATGGCAGAGCGCTGTGCAAACTGATATCATCCACGCCAATTTATACTCAGTTTCTGTGGAAAAGATGAGCTAAAGGGCCAGGATAGAGAGAGAGGAGGGGGAGGGAGAGAGAGAGAGAGAAGAGAAAGAGAGAGCCCTCCTGCCCAGCGATGATGGCAAGACTCAGCCGGGCTATGGGTGAGGCTGGTTGGCCTGGCCATGACACTCATGGGTAGAGAACCTATAGTCACACCCTTCCCTCAGCTTTCAGGAGACCTTGATGGGAGACTGTGGGGGGGGGGGGGTCCTTAACAACTGGTTGAGCTGGGCAGGCCTGGGAACAAAGGGTGGGTTATTACTGTAATGTCGGCCTAGCCGGTGTGAATGTGGTTAACATGAGTCATACACTCGGAGGAAATGGCACAGACTTGGATGTGGGTGACGGTCTGTAAAAAAGGGCCAGGGAGGGAGACAGAGAGAGAAACAGAGGGAGAGACAGAGGGAGAAGAAAAGGGAAAGACAGATTAGGGACAAAAAGATAGAAAGTAGGGGCAGAGAATGTGAGGCAGGGATAGGCTAACAGAAGAGAGAGAGTGAAAGAGAGAGTGAAAAAAGATAGATATATATAGAAAGAGAGAGAGAGACAAAGATAGACAGAGAGCAAGAGATCAAGGGAAAGAAAGACAGAAAGGAGATGGGATATTAAAGAAAGAATTGAAGCCAAGAAAGAGAACCACAGAGAGAGAGAGTGAGAGAGGAGAATTTTGGGGCGCATGCTTTGGGGCTCTGGGCCACCTGCTGGTGCTGTGTGTGTGTGTGTGCCTCAATGAAATCCTTCCCTCTGCTTCTCCCAAGAGATGGGAACTGTATCTGACCACTAAGTCATCCTCTACACTCAGGGACTCAATATTTGGTGCCACACAATGGAAAATGACTCACACCCACAAGAAAAGGAGAGTAGAGAGGAGAAAAGAAAAGAGAAGAGAAGCAAAGAGAAGAGATGAGAAGCAAAGAGACTCCCTTGGAAGAGAACAAAAGGTTTCAATTAAGCTTCATGAGTGCTGTGCTTAAAAACACGTTGGAAACACTATGGAAACTTAACGACACTTCACAGAGCCGAAGGACCAGTGACTACTCATGTTTAGGTTTCCTCATCTGGGATCCAATAATCAGGGGAGGAGATTTTCATTACGAGTCCCACGTTTCCCACGATGCTTTTCAAGTTTGTAACTCAAAGGTGCATTCAGTGATGCTGGTGGAAATCATGTTTGTTTACGCTTGTGTTTGTGTTGATATTTTTCAGCAGACATTGTTGACCAACAAAGCCTGCATTTTATTTGACCCGAGAACCGAACAAAACATGAGGTAGCTCACCCCTGCCTTCTGTCCTCCTGGAGAGGCTCTGTGTTATTGTTTTGGGGGGGGGAGCTGTCCCCCTTTGTTTGTTTGTTTTCAGTTTGTTTCGGAGCCTGGGTCTCATAAAAAGACCAGGTTATTTTTTTAGGGTCACCCAGGAGAATGGAGAGCGAGTGGATTCATGAAGAGATATTCTTATGTTATAAAAAGTGTTCTGTGTTTACAAACTGCGTAGCATCACTGACTGCACCTTTTACACATGAAACATTCAGAGCTGCTCTGTTGCACACCACCACAACACAAGCACAGAAAATGTCCTTTTAACTCAATTTTAATCTATTCTAATGTTATAATAAAATATAAGATATTAATTATGTCATGCTGTGATTTCTGTTCATCATTAAGATGTTTCAAGAAGCTGTGCTGGGAGACAGAAATACTTCATCACAAAGTGACTGGCTTCACTAATGAATGCAATGATATTCAAGCAGACATTCATTATGTGTTTAACTTGTTTTTTTCCCATGTCATAATTTAGTCATTTGAAAGTTCTCTGCTGAGCCAGTGACACAAACACATCGACATAGAAAAACAACAACATGATACTCCACACAACAAAATGAGACTTTTTCACGGTGGCTACATCGCCCTACCATTAATCTAAAGCAGAGCTCTCAGGCCAACTGTGGGAGATTTGTATGCTGAACACACAGCCCTCATACGTTCACTCCCGTCCACAAGGAAGAGCGATATAACTGCAAATATTTATGAGACATCGTTGTTTGTGTTTGTTCCCTTGGGAGGTGCGGCTGCAAAGGCAGAACACAAGTGGAACACAACGAGCCTGCACAGCTAAGGGACCCCACACAAAACCTCACCGCTGCCCTACTTCCTCCTATCCCACCCCTGCGTCTGACCAACCCTCAACCCTGTCCTTACCCCAAGCCAAACCAGCTGAAACCGTTCCCCAGTCCATATCCCCACCCATCAACCAGGGTTTGGGGGGGTGGTTAAAGAGATCTGGAAAGGGCTAATTACCAATATAATCTCACACGTATTAGCATGCATATTATAACTGCACATAATTGGCTGCTGGCCCCACAGTTTTTTGGGCTCTCTCGGAGAAACGGCACAAATGATCTCTGAGCAACACTCACTGCTAACATCAATGAGGAACCTTCCCCTGCAGATTTTCAAAACCTCTGGAACAGGGTGGGACATGAGAAGACCTAATTGTGCAGTGCAACAATGACAGACATAAAGCTCTGCTGGCTGCACCAGGACCAAAAAGAAATGTTGCAGGTAATTAAAATGATTGTCGTTTCGCAACAAAGTGTTCTGCTAGTGATATTTGAGGTACGTGCGGCTCTAAAATAATACTGCAATCGTCACTCTCCATTTATCTGTTTGCTGGCGCGCAGGGAGAAATATGCTGTGCTGGTTTGGGGTTGTGTCTGTCCCACATAATCAAATTCAGAGCCTTATATAAGATGAGGGGTTGTCAGGGTTGTTTTTCTCCCTCGCTCTCTTTTTCATTTCTTTTTTCCTGCTTTGCTCTCTCTCTCTGTCCAGTAGCACATTCCAGAATGTTCTCTCACAGGCTCCAGAGAGCAACAGGGGGCCAACAAAGATGGGAGAACAATGTCGGCCGCCGCAAGTGACCCCGATACCCTTGACACAGTGGGCACACAGCGGAGCAGGCAGTGGGCACCGAGACGCCAAGCCACAAAAGAGGGCACCTCTCACAACTCCATAGAGCCAATTAAGCCCTGCACAGAGAGGGGGGGGAGAGGGGGAGGGCCAAGCGCAGATATACTGTTACAGTCCAGCAAGTCCATCTCTTCCCTCTCCCCCAGCCCCTTATGAACTTCACTACAGCCTCCATGCATCTCTGTGTGTGTTCACATGTCAAAAGATATAACACAAAAACACAGTGGATGTGTGTGTCTGCATTCTGATGGTGTGAGAGGCTAAACGTGAGACTATGTAAGCGTATCTGTTAAAGACTAGCTTATTGATATATGTGTGGCGTGTGTGTGTGTGTACTGAAGAGGAACCCTCCACATATGCAGTATAAGTTGACAATGCGTGGCACACACGTGTGCCATACGGATGGAGCTGTCACACGCCACTCCTGTGCAAAGGTCGCGGTCACGTATAAAACGAATCACAAACTGTGCCCCCTGTGAGTGGGTGCACGCACACCGCATACTCGAAACAACCACGTTATGGCAACGATGGGGAATTCCATTCTCTCCTTTTGGCTCACCCACGACCAGAACAGGCATGTGTGCATACACACACACACACACACACAACACACACACACACACACACACACACACACACACGCTGAACATCCTGTTGTTTCAGTGCAACAAGCACAACTCTGGAGTGGCTGAAATGTGATCGCACTAATCAATTCCAGTTACAATCACATACACGCACGCGCACAAAAAATACACACTTGCACACAGACACACAAACACACCATAGCTAACGCACACCAAAAAAGACTAAACACACACACCCATACATAAACACACACACCATGTAAGGACAAAACAAACACACACACACACACATACACACACAAACACGCACGCACACACACAGACCCACACATATTGCTTCTTGTTCTCTGTGTTCCTGCTGCTTGCACCACATTTGTGGCTGTGTTTCTGAGACAGAGGGCAGGGGTTGATGGGAAGACTGTGTCAGGGGTGGCGAGCCAGCAGCAGGGGGTGATGGGAAAAGGGCTGGGCTGGGGCTCAGTGCTGGGTGACTGCTCCTCACTCTATTCCGCAGCTCGAGAGGGGTTAGGGTGTGGAGCAAGAACCAGCCCTGTCTGACGCCAAAAACACACACATGCACCTACATACACACACCAGACACACACACACACACATTGAGACATGGACGAACGTACTCACACACACACACACACACGCGTGTACATACACACACATGCACACTCTCTCACTTTCATGTGCACACAGACAAATACAAATACACATGGGCAAAAATTCCCTCTGATGTCCAGACACCATGACTTACCATGTATAAAGCCAGGCATGTAGTAAAGACACAGAGTTGAAGACATGACAGGAAGAGAAAAGAAGAGAAAAGAAGAGAGGAGAAAAGAAGAGGAGAGAAGAGAAGAGAAGAGAAGAGAAGAGAAGAGAAGAGAAGAGAAGAGAAGAGGAGACCAAACCCAGAGCCTGCAGGCATTCCCACATACTCTGCACTGTCCTGTCCTTTCCCTTCCTGTCCTGTCGTACTCATTTCCTCTTAATTAGGATGAGGCTGGAGAACACTGTGGTACAAAATTGTAGAATTGTTCAAAAAGACACCATGGGAGAGAAGGGACCCCCTCTAACATTACGCATGTGTATGCCTGTCTCAGAGGGTAAACGTGTGTGTGTGTGCGTCTGTCTCTCTGTGTGTGTGAGTGTGGGTGTTTGCGTACCAGATATACCAAGTAGGCTCTTCTCCTCCAGAGAGTCAGAGCTTCAGACAGCAACCGGCACGTCCCCACACTGTTGCATGGTCAGGACTGCTATGCACTGGCTTCTGCCGCTGCAATAAAACTCACAGGCCACACAGCAATACCTGGCAAGCATCCCTCTTAATTTGCAATCTCCACATATATCTCTCCCTTATTCGCTGTCTTTCTCTCTCTCTCTCTCTCTCTCTCCTCTGTGTCTTCCCTCTCTCTCACTCCTTTCTGTCATCTCTCATCACTTCTTGGCTTTCCTCTTTTTCATTCCCATAATAGAGTTTGGCTGGGCCCCAGGGGGGACGGGTTTGCCCCTCTACAGGCCTGGGATCCATGTGGGGAGCATCAACAGCACTGCAGCGACAGCATCTCTAGTGTGTGTGTGTGTGTGTGTGTGAGAGAGAGAGAGGGTGCTTATGAAAATGTGTGACCTTGCCTAAGTGAGTATCCATGAAAATATGTGTGGGTGTGTGGACGTGCGCCCATGTGTGTCTGTGTTTGTGTACATGTGTATAGCACGTGTCAGTGAGAGGTATTTATGTGCTTGATTGCAGTACTTCGCTGAGCCATTAACCTTGAGTGCCTTCATTAATATCTTTGGGGATTCTTGGCAGCTCTGTAAATTCCAGTGGGTGTACAAGCACGTCCCTGAAACTCAGCACACACATATATATATATAATCAACTTGACTGTTGATTACTAAAACGCAATGGCATGTATAAAATCAATGCTCGAATGATAGGTTGGGATAAAGACCTTGGTGAGTGATCACATACACACACACACCGCAGGCGAAACCATCTTCCTCTTGCCTCTTCTCTAACCCTCCACCTCCTCTGCCACCACCCTCCCGCCACTCCCCCCCAACCCTCTGCGTTCCCCGAGACGCCAAAATAGATTCCAGATGTCGGTCTGATAAACAAATGGATTGTCATAACCTTATAAAAATGCACGGCATCCAGAAGCCTCCCCTGACTGGAGCGCCTTTGTCCGGCGGCAATATGAACGCATGAGTTACGAGCCAGGCCGACACCAGCGCTCGCACACGAAGCCTCCCATCGCTCACCAACAGCTGCTACTGTCTCTGTCTAACCTGCACAGGAGCTACGAGCTGGAGGGTGTGTGAGAGTGAGAGTGAGAGTGAGAGCATATGATGTATGAGTT
The DNA here is from genome assembly GCA_015244755.2 of Tenualosa ilisha. Taxonomy (NCBI): domain Eukaryota; kingdom Metazoa; phylum Chordata; class Actinopteri; order Clupeiformes; family Clupeidae; genus Tenualosa; species Tenualosa ilisha. The sequence continues at coordinate 2,416,312 of PYXC01002106.1, forward strand.
AGTGTGTGAGTGTACTGTATGTGTATGCATGTGTGTGAGAGTGTGTGTGTGTGTGTGTGTGTGTGTTTGGGAGGGATCAACTTCGTTGACTCAGCCAGGGAGCAGCGAGCTAAGGCTGTGAGGCTGTGGGTGAGTGGAGGTGCTTATGTGCATGTGAGAGTGTGTGAGTGTGTTTTGGAAGAGGCAACAGACCGATATTTCAGCATGTTTATTTTCTCTGGATGCCTCCTCGCACTTAGCCAATCGTTCACACACAATATCACACACACAGACACACACATACGCGCACGCACAATGAGAATAAAATGACACTGCATCAGCGCCCAACTTCACTGTGACCTTCTGCTTGGCTCTATCTACAAGAGCAGGGCTGCTGTTTTCTGTGCTGAACAAAGACAGACACACACACACACACACACACATTCCACATCTATGGAGGCGAACATGCTGCCTTTGAACTTTTGCTTTTGAGCACTTTTGTGTAAACATTTCTAATTGTTCAATTTTAAAGTCTTCAGTCCTTAATCTAACACTCATGTTTGTTTGCTGAGAGCTACCTCCTCAGACCATTTGTTTGTTTGTGTTCACAAAAGTACATTGTGAACTCAAAGCGAAGCAAAAAAAACGTTTGTGAATGTCCACTACTCAGATGTTTGCTCTGGCCTTCTCCTCTCTCTCCTGCTAGTCATCTCTCACTCTTTCACTCCTCACTGAGACTCACTCTGTCACTGTTTCTGTGTCTGATTCTCTCTCTAGCATCCATATATAGGGGATCTCTCTCTCTCTCTCTGTGTGTGTGCGTGTCTGTGTGTTCTTCTATTCTCTCTTTCTCTCTCTGACTTCACAAGAGCAAAGATCTCCTCCCTTATGAGAAAAAAAGCTCCTTTCTTTCAGTACAAGGACAGACATCCCCAATTAAACTTGTGTTTTCAGTTATGGGTTATGTTTATTTTATGTTTCGTGGGTTAATGTGCATTGCAGTGAAGTTGTTGTTTACTACAGTTTCTGTCATTATGCTGATTTCATTCATTACAGTTTTAAAATAATTGCTTTAATGACGATGAACATTTTGCAGTCATTTGACATTTTTCAGCGCCTCCTCATTCTTGCCTTGCTTTTAACTCCAGCTGTTAGGCTTTCTGATTTCACTCTCTCTCCGTTTTTAATCACATTGTTTAGATGTGGCTTTGTACTGATCATATGTCGTTCCCCATTCAGCCTCTTCTCTTTTTCATCTATGTGATATTATGCACACTGGCTAAACAGTACTAACAAATTGTTGTGCATATTTTCAGCAGGGTGGTTATGGGCGTGACAACATGGGAGAATTAGGAGGAAAATCTGTCAGGCAATTCAGCCCTGACTGGTGTTCTCTTCATTTCCATTCATTACTACAGTATAATTAATACGTCCAATACAACTCCACACTCTTTACACAAAAGTACTTCTCTGGGCTTACTGACATATGAGGAAACATGTGCCCAGTAAGCACGCAAGCACACACACACACACACACACACACACACACACACACACACACACAAACACGCAGGTACATATGTGCACATGCCCACACACACACATTACACAAGTTATGAACATATTAACTTTGCAACATATGCTAGATTCATGTTTCCAGAACAGCCTGCTCCCACACTGCCATCAAATGTAGCAAATGAATACAAGAGTTCTTAGTCCCTTTGAAGTCTTTTGAAGTGTGTGTATGTGTGTGACGTGAGTGTGTGTGTTCATGTGTGACACTGTGCGTATGTGTGTGCATGCTGCACACATGTGTGAGGGAGACTTCCAGCTGTTGAACAACACATGTGACACTTAGCGAGCCGAGCCAGCTTCATTGTATCTGCCGTGTGGCATGTGCGTGACATGAGCTACGATGCTGGTGAACTCCTGTTTGCAACATTCAGACATGAAAGGGCCATTCCTGATTAGAGCCTTGCAAGCTCTCACCCAGCACAACACCTGACATTGTGCTTTATGGCTAAAATGTACACAGCGAGGGCTTTACGTGTGAACGTCACAAGGTTAATCTTGGATTTCAGAGGTAATAGGACTTCTTTCAAAGTGTCTGGTTTACATTTTACAGCTGACTTTATCTTCAAGTGCAGCAAAATATTGGCTTTTTTTTGAGATCACAGGCTTGGGCTGGTTTAATGTATCTGACTCACTGTTACGCGTGCTTGCACCTTAATCAAATTTCCCTGCTTGTGGGGGTAATAGGCAAGATCATGGGCTGTGCGTGCTCATGTTGGTTTATCAGTGTATGTGTAAGGCTCATCAAAAATGTGCGAGAGGGAGAGTCTGTGTGTGTGTGTGTGTGTGTGTGTGTGTGTGTGTGTACATGTTAGGCCTAGCAGTGGGTGTTTATGTTGGCCTCCAGCACTCTATATTTACTATCCTCTTCATCTCTCTTCTTTCGTTTTTCACAAATATCTTCGGCTCTCTTTCCACTCTTCTCCATTGCTACCCTCTCTTTGGAACCCTGACTCTTCTCTGTCCTCACCCCTATAGAGCTTTCCTCTGCACTGTATGCTGTAGTGTCTCCTCTTCATCCATGTCCTCTCATCAACCTCTTCCTCTTTCAGAACACTTTAACCTTACCTCTCCTCTTTCCTCTGTGCCATTCTCTCATTCATCCTTTCCTCTCCCCATCTCCTCATTTGTCGTCTCTCCCCTTTCCTTCATCCTCTCGTCTCTCCATTCCTCTCCCCCTTCACCCCCCACCCCGCCTCCATTTTCTCCCTTCCTCTTCCCTCCTCTGCATCCCTCCATTCCATTTCTCTCTCCTCTCATGTGTGCTCAGCTCTCAGTCCAGCATTCCCGGGTTGGGTGTGGGGGTGCAGGGGGCTACTGCTTTCCCACAGAGCCCACATAGGAGAGCCATTGTTCATCCCCCCTTCACCTCCCTACTCCCTCTCTTTGGGATCTAGGGGTCTCCACGGCAGGACAGCAAACCACTCTCCCCCCTCCGCCCCCCACAAAGGGCCTTTCTTCAGCCGGCCCGGCCCAGTTCGGACCCTGCAGACGTGCCTCACCCACACATCCAAAATGGACCTCTAGACCCCTGAAGGGTGAGCGAGGCATCGCACCACCCAATACTTCCAAAAAGAGTAAGGGCAGCTTGTCCATTCTTTTTGTCTTTCTGCTGTCCACCATTGTGTTGCTCTTTCTAGAGTTCATGAAAACATGGCCATGCAAAGGCTCTATTGAAAGTGGACACATTCTACAAACATAAACACACTTGCACACACACAGATCAATGAACACACACACACACACACACACAGAAATACTGCAGCCAGTCTAAGAGCTGTGATGTGTCACATATGGTCCCCACAGCGCTTGGTAGGCCTAGAACAGAGCTCTGATGTTGAGGCTCCACTGCAGACACAATAAGGCATCGTTCATATGCAGAAAGACAGACACACACATACACACACAAATGCACAGTGTCTACACTGTAAATATCACATAAAATGTACACCAGTTTGTGGACAGTGCGTCAATGTGCATAAAACAAACAGACCCCCCCACCCCCTCAACACACACACACATACACACACACACACACAAACAAAACTCTGTCACTAGCCAAATCTCGTCCCATTTGAGTGCGGAATTCATTTGTTTTGCTTAAGTGTTCCCGAAAACTCTGGGCCACCTCATGTGTTGTTGATAAAAGATGACTCAAGACGCCACCATCCCCCTCCCTCTCTCTCTCTCTCTCCTTCTCACTCACTCACTCTCTCTCTCTCTTCTGCCTCTTTAGAAAATACAGGATGTGTCAGAAGCGGGTCGACATGATGAATGGGTGCCCCCTCTTCCACAGCTGACATAACTCTGTCATTAAAAAGAATCCTCGATGAGCAGGCCAACAAGGCCTCGGTTCCTCCAAACAACGTGTCTTCATTGCTGACAGGTCAGTCCTTCCTCTCTTCCTTTTGGCTTCTCCTACTGTGTACTGGCCCGTCTTCTTCTTCTTCGCTCTCTCTCTCTCTCTCTGCTCTCTCCCTCACTCCACTTGCATGACAAGCGTGAATAATAACTCACAATGAAAAGTTATGACTACCACAGGGGATGAACGTCGACGTCAACAGAGGTAGCGCAGACGGCAGTGATGATCAGTCTGCCAAAGAGGACACGGTCATTATCGGTGGCGGCGGTGATAATTCCAATGTGGGTGGCAAGTCATGACAACATCAAGGACAGGGAGACAGATGATAAACAGAGGCGTGAGAACGGTTATTGAGATGTGCACGTGTGTGTCTGTGTGCATATGTGTTTGTGTGAAGGCTCAGACTCTCCCAGTGCCCTGTGCACTGGCAGAGTCTGAGCTTGACACTTATGAGGGTGACGAGGATGACGATTAGTCAGCCGGGTGGTGCCTGGGTGTCCTGTCATCCCATACCCATCAGCAGTGCCAGACACTATATCATCCATCCTTCCGTCATCTCCTGACTCTTTCATCCAGTGGTTCTTTTTCATTTTTCCTCCAGTCAGAGGGGTTTGCTGACAGTCCTCTACAGGGCCCCACTGAGACACTTGGGGGACAGCTGGGGGAGTGAAAACAAAGACGCTAGAGGCAAAAGAACAAGAGATGGGCAGGGAGGAAGAGAGGGAGAGATGGGCAGAGAGAGAGAAGCAATGAAAGAGCGAGAGAGAAGGAGAGAAAAGGATAGATGGGCAGGCAGTCAATGAGAGAGAGAGATGGACAAAGAGAGTAAGAGATGGGCAGAAAGTCAGAAAGAGAGAGAGAGAGAGATGGGCAGAAAGTCAGAGAGAGAGGAGAGGTAGAGTTGGGAACTAAACCCTCTATGTTGGAGGAGTTGTGGTGAGCGTGTGTGGAGTCTGGGTCCTGGGCTATTAATCAGAGACTGACAGGAGCCACGGCAGGGGAATAACCAAGACTACGGGCAAAGAAACATTCTGTCTCTTTTTCTCTCCCTCTCTATTCTTTCTCCAGGCCCTCTCTCTCACACTCTCCCTCTTTTCCTCTCTCTATCTCTGTCACTCTCTCTGACTCATTTGTTCTCTCTCTCCTCACTCTCACTCCTCTCTTCATTTCTCTCTCCTGTCCTCTAAGTTACTCTTCCCTCTCTCTTTCTCTCTTCTTCTCTCTCTCTCTTTCTGGGCTTTCCCATGTAGTACAAATGGTGAGTAAACGGTGAATATGTAATGGATATCACTGGCTGGATAGGCTAACGAGAGACAGAGAGGCTGTCATGCAGTCAGTGCTGCAGTCTTGTCATGTGGGAAACCTCAGCGCTATTTCTGAGCTAAGCCTGCCATGCACAGCGCTGGTGTCACCAGGCGCTTTTCGAGAGTTGAGATCACCATGGAAACCCTGGAGAACTTGTGTCTTTATGTTCAAGTGTGTGTGTGTGTGTGTGTGTGAATCACTGCAGTGTGTCTATATTCTGCTTGCATGTGTGCATTTGATATTTGCATGTGTGTTTGTGCAAGTGTGTGTATGTGTGTGAGAGAGAGAGCGAGAGAGAGAGAGAGAGAGAGAGAGAGAGAGCAAGAGTGCAGCTTGTTGTCATATTTGTGGAGTGAGCCGCGTGTGATGGAGTAATGGGAAGCATATCCGGCGGGGGAATCCGGGCGCGGGCCGGTGGAGCCATGCGTGACGAGGAACCGCAGGCGCCGCTGGACCGAGCTGGGCCGAATTGAGCCAGGCTGGATGGAGTTCAGACTGGATCAGCTTTACTCAGTCTCACAGACCGCGAGCTTCAGAAAGCCCTCCACCCATACGCCCATCACAACCCTTGACCTTTCCTCGGGCCACTCAATCCCTGCCCCCAATTCCCATCTCTGTCCCCACGGTACCCCTGGCAAAGAGATACAAACATCATAAATATAAAGAGGTTACCTACTATAAACACAATGTACCAATGTTTTTTCTCGTCACTGTTTTTTTTTCCCTTGAAGCCTTTGTCTTGAGCTTGCAATTGGAAGTCGTAAAAAAGGGAGGGAGGTTAGGGGTGGTTGGGGGGAGAAAAAGGCCTCCCATTTATCATCTGGACATGGGCAACCTCTTCTTTCACGCTCCACGTGATCTGAGAGGGAAGTACACACCAGATGAGAGAAGGAGCCAGAGAGAAAAGATAGAAGGAAGAGTGTGATAGAGAGAGCTTGAGAGAGAGAGAGAAAGAGAAACAGAGAGTGAAAGAGGACATCATCAAGATGCGAGAGGGAGTCAAGAGGAGACTGTTTGTGTGTGTGTGTGTGTGTGTGTGTGTGTGTGTGAGAAAGAGAGAGAGAGAGAGAGGACATCATCAATGAATAAGAGGAAACTAAAGAGGACTGGGCCTGCTAGGGCTCCAGAAGGAACCAATCCAGATCCTTTGCCTTGCTGCCTCCCTCTCTGCTCTGAGAGGCCGAGACCAGATCACAGCTTTCACAACCCCCTCATCCCCCTCCATCCATGCACATGACAGATGCATCACCAACGTCTCCTCCACTAAACATCACATCCAGAGAAAAAGAAAGCGAAGAAAACTCCAAACAGGCCCAACGGCAACCAACCTTTGGAACAACCCACCTTTGGAGCCTGCACACAGTGATGTGTGGCTTGCTTGCGCACATAGGTGCACGTCAGTCAAGCACAGTCAGAGTTTCCACATCAGCACTGATGTGTCGTCCAGCGTTCTTGAAATGTGCTGCATCTCCACCCACATCCACACCCATAGAAACAGCCACCCGGCTGATCTAATTCCTTCCCCTCCCTTTTCCGTTCTTGCTCAAGCGGCATCCACCGGGGACTGAGACAAAAGAAGTTTTGGGGAAAACTATGACTGGATCAATAGCTGCTTAAATCAAATTCTGTGGGGTTTTATTAATGTTATAGTATTACAAGCAGCGTAAGCATAGAAGGTCACTCTGGAGGTATCACACAGACCTAGAGACAGTGAAAGATTACCACTGCTACTTATTGGAAGCGACCAATAATATGAAAGCGTAGTCAGTCCAGGAATAAATGAAGCATGACTGCTTAAAAACTCAGTTTGTGCTGTTTCACTACCTAAGGGTTTGCATATCCAATCAGATGGGCTGTCACATGACCAATGACTTCAGCATGCCTCTTAGTCTATGGTTTGACATCCTCACCCTACCCTAAACTTTCACCCCGACCTTTGACCTTACAGAGGTCTGTGCCTGCCACACTGGCCTCTTGACCCCAATGGTGACCTCTGTCCCTCCCTACCTAGCCTTAACCCCAGATATAAAGTTTACAAACACTTCATTATTTAGCTGTTGGAGGTCAAACATCAAGGATTGGGCTAACTGCATAGAGGACATATTGCAGCACCAGAGCAATGCAAAAACAGATGAGGCTTTAACATGGGTCGCTTTTGATTCAACTCAAACAACAAATGATATATCGCAAAAGTAATCAATCAGGAGACTGCTTGTGCATTACAGGACATACAGTATAAGCAGACTGGGCATAAGTTTGGTGAATTGATCGTCATAGTTCGCATTAGTTTGCATTAGTAGTCTCACAGCTCAAGAGGTCATTTTGCTATCTGACCAGCAGGAAGTAAATGACAGAAAGACTGCTTTGGATCTCACCTCTCCACCACGCCATCTCCGCTCCAGCATGAGGACTCCGTCCCCATCTCGCCCTCACACAGCATTTCTGGCAGTGCCCCGAAGAAGGTTTTGTATCGTGGGATGTAACCCACAAACTCCCTGGGTGGGAAAAAGCAAAACAAAGCTGATAAATCAGTCCCAGTTCACAGAAAAGTGTCTGTGTGTGTGTGTGTGTGTGTGTGTGTGTGTGTGTGTGTATATCAGACAAACTGAGCTAAATAAACAGAGTGGCCAAAAAATACTGCTATTTCAGTTTTCCAATTCTCTGTTTCAGGTCATGTTGCTAGGGGAATCGAACTGGAATTTGTGGAAGCAGTGATTCCCCACATAATCTTGTAAGGGAGGGCACAGTTACAAATCTCCCATTCAGTGCAGGTCAACCAGCTCCATGAGCATCCAATGTCTTTGTTATATAGCCAGGGTCAAAGCGATTAGCAGAATCGGGACCTTTGGGTCCTGAGCCTCTGTCTTGAATCCAGTTGATTCTGATCGGGCACTTGTTAAGGCCACCCAGGGGTGTGTGTGTGGGGGGTTTACAATGTGAGGAGTTCAGGCAAGGTCATATGCTGAGTAAGAGGCCCATCAATCAGGCTTGTCATCAGAGGCGATTCCAGCGCATGGGCTGCAGGGAGGGAGAAACTAACCACTGCTCCAGGGGACAAGGATGGTCTTTGGAAGAGGTTAGACACACCATAAATCACCCAAGGCATCTGCCTGACAATCGCACACACAAACACACACACACACAGAGCTACACACACAGATACAGAGAGGCCATCAAGATAACAAGCATCTACAACCAAAACACAAACATACACTCATACACACACAGAAACACACTGATAAATGCTTACACCAACAGACGGACGCAAGCACCAACACACAGAGACACACTCAGTGTAAGGGGTTCAGGGTGTAAAACACAAGGAGCCAGTTGATGCATCTTTATCATCACACAAAACCCATGGGATGCTATTGTATTTACTACTGAAGAGTGCATGGGGGCATCTAGAAATGCCACTTTTTTTTTTTACTTCCAGGTCACTGGCTTATCCTTAAGTTTGCATCATCATCATTGTGACGTGACGATATCAGTTCAAAAATCAGTTCAGTCATCCAGGAAAACATCTTGTGTCTGACCATTTGTAAGTAAAAAAAAACACAGTGACGTGGAGTCTGTCACTACATCCCCAGTAACCAGTTAGCAACGTTCTTTGACTTGCGTAAATGTTAGTTGCACATGTGGAGACTTCATTATCAAGAGTTAAATCCATCCTAGATTTAATCAACCTGAAATTTAACCTGAAAAACTAAAACAAAAACCTTTTCAACATAGCAGCAGTTTTCTGCTTTCATGGCCTTAAATACTTGGGAAGTGCTTCATTTCAACAGCAGAGCAACGTTAACCACAGTCTTCAGCACAATCGTGCACTACACATCTTAAAACAATAAATTTTTCACCTTTTCATTACTTTTTTTGTAACGTAATCAAAACTGACATCACTGGTTTTCCATTAACACCCTCCTGTTATTTGTGATTTGATATAGATAAGATGGCGCTGATTAATTATGAGTCATTATGGCTGCAAACTATGTCCTTAGGGAAGTCAAATTCTGAGTAAAAAAAAAAATTATGAAATTGGAAAGCTCCAGCCTAAAATCCTAATGTTGTGCTGTACTTATACTCCCACCCTTTTTACATGCATAAAGACAGAACCACGCAAGGATACAGCAACAAACCCACACACACATACAAACCCACACACACATACAAACTCACACACACATACAAACACACACACACATACAAACACACACACACAAACTCACACAGAAACAGATATAGTACTATAGTGCATAACCACAGACCAATGGATAAACTATACTCATGATTATTATATGTTAACATCCACATTCCTGTTCATATGTAACAACACTCCAAATCACAATGAATGAAGGAGGAAAGACAGACAGAGAGACAGACCTAGACAGACAGAAAGAAAGACAAGTAAGAGAGATGGAGGAACTCACAGTCCAACAGAGGCATGCTTACCTAGATATCTTTTTCAGACTTTTAGGTTTATCGTTCTTGGAGGGTTTCAGAGGGAGGGAGCTGGGGAGAGTCGATACCCCCAGGATAAGACAGTGGAGGAGTCCAGGGGAGATGGATGCAAGCAGGATTGGGGGGGGGGGGGGGGGGGGTTGAATGGGAAGGGGGAGGGAGGGGGTCAGACAGGTGGGAAACAAAAGGATAATATAACAAAGGGGCAGGGGAGGGGAGAGAAAGAGTTATGATCCTGGAGGAAAATAAGTCAATCATGCACATGCAACCACCCCACCACCGAGAGGAGGACAGCACAAACATCACCATGTGTGTGGTGTGTTGGGAATATACTTGCAGTGCATCACTGCATCAATAGCACACATTGACAAGTACAGTGCAACATCACAAACACTTCTCTATGATCCTCTTCTATTATATCTAAATACTCATGAGAGTATTGGAATCAAAATGCATGTTTGATTATTTTCAGTCGTTTGCAGTTTATGTCATAATGTATGAGCTAGGCCTGACTCAACTGTCATTCCACATAAGACATGACTGTTTTTGTTTCATTCTGTTCATTAGAGATAAGGTGGGACATCATGCTCTTCAGTTCAGTTTTGGCGCTTGTGCTGTCTAGGTTTGTCCCCTGCGTCAGTGGCTATCTGCTCTAGCGTACCACGCTGGCATTAATCATGGACAGATTCAGTGTGGGCCACGTCAACTGGGATGACCAACGCCAACTTCCGTCAACCTGGTGCAGTACTTAAAGCCAGGCTATTTCCTTGTCTAGTTAGAGCGGCTGATGGATCCTTATGTGAAACATGCTGTCTCTCCCTTGATGCGCATTACTGTAAACAAAACTCTGTTCCTGATTTTTCTAACCATTGTCTGACTTGGTCTCCTGCTCTACTGATACTGTAACCTATCACTTTTTATGCATGCTCTGTACGTTGGAAACTTCTCTACCATAAAATGGATTCCCATAGCCCAGACTACTCCACCATGACTCTGGCAGAAACTATTCAAGCGAATGATGGTGTTCCTTTAAGGGAGCTGGCTACAATTCCTGCTTTACCGTTATGTCTTCATTTGGCTACCTGACTGGGCGTGGGAGAGCTTTTTGGCTTTGGGAGGGGCTGCTGACCCAGCACCTGCTGTGATAATCAAAAGTTGAGAACATTTTCTTTCATTAGGGAAAAAATTAGGTAATGAGGTTGTTAGAGCAGCGCACCACTACGCCATGCTGAATGGCACGAGTGGATGCCCTTGTGGTAGATGCCAGCTGTAAGTCAGCAGCAGTGTGTGGGTGGGTGGGTGGGGGGATGGATGAGTCTGTATGTGTGTGTGTGTGTGTGTGTGTATCTGCGTGTGCATGTTTGTGTCTGTGTGTGCAAGTGTGTGTATGTGTGTGTGTGTGTGTGTGTGTGTGTGTGTGTGTGTGTGTGAAGTGGGCAGGCTGGCGGACCCAACAGGAAACTGATGAACCCTCCTGATTAATGTCGGCATGTCTCGTCCTGCCCTTGTGCCCTGCCAAGCAGACCACCACACACAAGCCCAGCTGCCCGCTGGGGCCAAGTACAACATCCACACAGCCACAGGCAGCAGCGCAGCGGGTCGTTAACTAACACGCCCCATCAGGAAGATGCATGGGGCTAGAACGAAAGCTCTTTGCCCTGTCATGCTATCCAAGCCCCTGTGACACATGTGGACCAATGACATCAGTGGGAGGCCTCTGTCAAATCACACCCCCCCCCTTCCCCCCCATGCCCCTATCACCCCAACTTTAGCCCCCTTAGCATGAAGACAGGCCCACAGATATGTCCTTTAGGATAGGTCAATTTCCCGGCGGGATTAGCCCCACTTACAGAAGGAGCCAGCATGTCTGCGGGGCAGAAGAGGTGCTTGGGGAGGGGAGGTGGGGTAGTAGAATACTGGAAGAGGGGTAATAGAGGGCTGGGGGTAGTGGAGGGTGGGTGGGAGGGCGGGTAAATCATCAGCCCCTGACATTTGTAGTGTGAGTGGTCCAAATCAGCACAGGCAGAGACTTCCCGTGCCACCACAAAGCCCCCGGCTCAGCTGGAGAGGAAATGTCATCAACACCAGTGTCCAATACTTGGCACAGCAGACACTTATAGACAGAGATGGACCAGGTCTGTGCACACGTAAGAAACCCGATCTCCACTTGACTCGGGCTTCCATTCCCATGATTCTGTGTGTGTGTGTGTGTGTGTGTGTGTGAGTGTGTGTGTGTGTGTGTGTGTGTGACAGGATTACTTAAATGGGACCATAATGTGGACACCTCTGTGAAGGACAACAAGCAGTATGTCACTGGTGCTGTATATAGTTATGGGTCAGACATGATAATCATGGACAGGCTTAAGCTGAGGGCAAACTCTGAAGAGTCTAACTGGAGCACTCTTCGTTGATATCAACACCACACAAAATAAAAACCTGAATCTGAGGTACTGCGGATGTTGATGGATCAGAAATGGGGGGTTGGGGAGAACTCTTATAATAATCAGGGTCAAAAGGTCATGGTCTCACCTTCTCAAGTGAGCGAGCCGTCCCCGGAGTTCAACATCTGGACCCTCTGAGAAAGGCGTTGAAGCTGGAGGGGCTGTGGCTGTGGCCGTTGCTGTTGCCGTGGAGACAGACAGGCGTCCATCCGTTGGCGTGTGTGAGCTAGGTGCCTCAGCTGTGGATGGGCCACACACTTTATCCACCTGTGAGGATTTTTTTCAAAGGACACCAGAGAGATAAGTTAAGATGAGACAATGCTAATTGGTTAGGAGACGTGGTGTCTATTTCAGCCGACCATAAAAAATCAATTCACTTGTAGTGCTGTTGAGCAGGCCAAATCACAGAATAGTGAAGGGTATCGTTTTCACTTCTAAACTGGAAAGGTAGTGATAAACAGAGACAGAAGGGGGTGAGGCAAAAAAAGAGAGACAACAAGTGGGTGAGTCGGAGAAGAGAAAAAAGAAAAGAAAAGAAAAAAAAATAGAAGGAGAGAGAGAGAGAGTGAAGAGAAGAGAGAGAGAGTGAGAGGAGTAAAGGCATGGGTTACGCACATAAGGGAGTTTGAAGATGCATCTGCTCCCTGTCTGCTATAAAGCTCCTCTAATGGGATTAAACACAATCAGAAGCCCTTAATGATGATCAGTGCATGCTGCAAGCTATCGACAGGCTGCACTGCTCCCACCCCTCCCCCCGCCCCCATACTTACCCCCACTGCTGCTCTCCTGCCATAATTAAAAGTCAGGCAGGTAATGAAAAAAGCCCAACGATCCCACCACTGCACAATCAATGCCATCTCATCCACTTAAAAGCTTTCCTTGTTCCATACACACACACACACACACACACACACACAATCTGGCTTTCAATCAGACAAGCTATTGAATAGACAGTGCATTCTCTGTGATAGTGGTGCTAGATGGGAGAGTAGAGTAGGTGTGGGGGGTGAGGGTGGGGAGGAGAGTGCTGAGGGCAGATACTGTTGCATCTACTGTCTAGTCAGTGCTGGGAGTGAATTGTACCCATTGCGTCATACTCAGGCTGTGTGATTAGTAAACATGAATGTTACTCGATAGCGTGGCACTATGCGGTTTACGGTTTCATTCTTTTGAGATGCGTGGGGCTCCTTCTGACGGTAAATTTGGTGACAAACTGTCCACCCGAATGAGTGAATAAAGGCCCAGTAAAGGTGAAGTGAGCGCAGTGATGAGTGGCCAGGAAAATAAACACGGCTACTGTGGGGCGCGAGCGGCAGGACTGGAGTGAAAAAGGCATCGCTTTCTCGAGGCAGAGGCCCGGGCAAACTACTGTTTGCTCAAGGGCCTAGATCAACAGGTGGATCGCTTTGATTCGCCAGACCCCTGAGGCTCCATAGTGTAGACATTTCTCCCTCTCTCTCTTTCTGTTTCTACCTCTCTGGGGCTGCAGCTCTGAAGCATTCCTGTGCAGCCCTGGCCCTAACTTCAGAAGCCCCTGCCCACGCCAGAGAGAGAAAGGGGGTGGGGGGACGAGAGGGCGCTGAGTGAAGTGGTTCCACCGATCGGACTTGGGCTGGGCCCTGCTCATGCCACCGTCAGCCCCCACCTGTTTACCCAGTGAAAGTTTCGGCTTTTTGACGTAGTAAAAGCCCTGTGCAGAGAGACTTCAAAAGTACCAGAAACACACACACACTCTCACACACACACAACTCACAGATTGGTGCTGACATGCACGGCCCCTCAGGGTGGGCAAACGTGTTTTGGAAGAGTCCAGGGAAGTACTTTGAGCGTAAAATACACACTCACACACACACACACACACAGACACACGACACCTACAGTGCTGAATAAACACACCATGGGCAGGCGGTGTGCGGAAGCACAGCCTCGGTAGGGCAGAAATATGTGTGACAATTGTGAAACCGCAGGTCATGAGGGCCCATATGCCAAAGGGCTAAAAATACTAGTGGCAGCCTCAAGGGGGGGAGCAGTCAGTCATCACTGGCGGTCAGTAGACGCTCTTTAAACGGAGGAGTCAAAATAACGGCCATCCTCTATGTCAGAGTGGATGTCAAGATATTGGAGTCCCTAAATGAGAGCTGCTCACTCACAGACACTCTGCATTATATTTCTTGGAAATAAATGAAAAGATGAAGAACCAAAGGACCACTCAATGGGAGAATTCAGCTTAATGTACAGCTTAATGTACAGATTAATGTACAGATGATTCTTAGCCAGACTGAAAAAGAAGAAAATACAGTAATATTTTCCAGATTCTAAATTATATGGTTTAGTAGTGAGGAAGAGAGTGGGGCTTGCTTTCACTGATTGATTTATTTTACATTACCAGGAGAAGAAATAACTATCAATCACCCCAATTCTCCATCAACTTCTCTCCTCTCTGCTCCAGTCCATTTTCTACTGCCTACCATTCTCTTCTTCCTTGCCTAATCTTCATTTGTTTTCAGATCTTTCCATCTCTCCCCACTCACTGTCTATTTATTTGCCTTTGTCATTATTAATCCAGACTTTTCCTCAACCCATTTCCACCCCCTTTAATTCTCTTTCCTGTTTGCAGTCATATTTTGCTGCACACTATCATACTCAGATCCACATTTCCTAAAAGAAATGCTAGTGGACTGTATACAAATCAAAGTCTCCCAAAGCCAATCTAACAGATACTTTTTATCATTCTTTCCTTTCGTTCCCTTGTCTCCATCACTCCGTCTCTCTCCTCACCTTCATCCATCCATCCATCCCCACCCTTGTGTGGAAGTCAGGGCTGAGCAAGAGGGGTGTGGGGCCCAGGAGGCAGAGACAGGGAAAGGGAGCTAGTCTGGCTCACGCCAGCGGTGAGGCATGAGCCTCGGGCATGGTGGGCCCGTGGATTAAATGCAGACCCTCTGTCTGGAGACACAACCACATGGCAAGGCCAGAGGAGCAGTGCTCACAGGGGCTTGCTCGCTCACTCATTCCCCTGCTCATAACTCAAACACCCTCGGCCCTTCAAGGGAGTCCAAAAAGCCATAGGCACAAGACTAGCTGTACCCTGCGCTTGTGAACTAATCATTCAATGTAAAAAGTAGTTTAATCATCCAATTTCTTACTCCCCCATTTGAGACACTTTTCAAACACAACGCAATGCTAAAATGTAATAAAATTTCTTTTCTCATTTGAGTTAACTGTTTTTCAGTGTGAAAAAAGCAACACTCTATGCTCTACTTTTTGTTTATCCAGTCTTTTGCTTATTCTGGAGTACCTGAAGCCAAGAGGCATTAGGCACTTTGAAGCTGGATGAATAAAGCTCAAGTGGGAATGGTGGAGAGGGTTGATTTATTAAAATGCTGGATCTAGATGGAAATGTGCTGAGGCTTTAACAGCAGATTATAGTTATGTATGTAGAGGCCTAAATTTCTGGGTGTTCTGGTGTGTGGGAAACTGAAGACGACTATCATCCAACAGGAGGCTGGCTGCTTTGCTCTGTTTGCAGACTAACTGGATGTTAACATTAAGAGTGTAAACTGCTAAGGAGTCAATTTAAGGGGCCTGCATTACTGAGGGTGGGAGAGCTGTAGGTGGCTTGTTAGCTGCCGAGTGTGGCACGTCGCTAAACAGCTGTATATGGATGGCACAGGGTAGTGGAATGCCAAGCACACTGGAGCAGGGAAATACCCACACACTTGGTATTAATAATCAGGGCTATTATGGGGTTTGGAATGCCTGGGGCTGTCTGACACAGGCTGACTTTAGTCTGGCTGGGCTGGAGGTGATGGGGCATGAATGGATGGAGGCGTCCCACACACAAAAGGAAGAATGGACACTGGCCCTGGAGCCAGGACAACCCCCCCCTCACACACACACACACCCAACACAGACACACACACACTACACTTCACAGCTCCTGCCAATGCCATCAGAGAGGCTGGGGATGCGGCTAGCCCCATGGCCCCATTCAACCAGTCACACACAAACCAGTACTGTCCAGAGCCAGGGCTCAGCAGGGGCTCAACAACAACACGGTGCAGACCTGAACCACTGCCACCACAAGCCCATGATATCTTACTTGCTTCTGACTTCCTGGTTCATTCTGTTACACTGGCCAGTACCAGTCCAATGGCATAATGTTCATCTTCAAGCAATGCTAGCTTTAAACAACCTCTTAAGATAGTGGTAATATACTGTTACATAGTAATATACTGTCTATGTACACGAATGTTAGGCTAGCAAATGTACACCACCATATCCCAAATGAGATGATGGACTCATGGTTGATGAGTTGATGAGCATACTATGTCAACTCATATTTTTGTTTACAGTAACAATGTAGGCAGGTCTATGATAACAAAAGTAATGAAAAAAAAAGCACAATGTACTGATGTGAAGCTGACACAGTGCGCATGTGGCAGATGTTGGTCCACAATCTTTGTTGACATTTTCCAATTGACTGAAGAAGCCATCCAACAGATTTATCGGTAGTGTGTAGCACTGAGGGCACAAAATGGAGCAGGGTCAGTTTGAGGGCATTTTAGCAGACCGGATGGAGATTTTGATCAGCTTGGTATGATCCTTGAGAAAGTATTTTGGTTCGACTGGACGGACTCAGTAAGTGAGAGTGCCAAAACAACAGCACCCATCCCAACCCCTCCCTCCAAAAACACAACCTATTTAAAGGCTACTGTGGGAGACAGGATGGGGATGTTATATTTCTGTTCAACAGTTGTTTACTGTTGTGTTTATTGTTCATAATTTATTGTTTATTATTATTATTATTATTTTTAATATGACACTGCTGCTGTCTTTGTTGTTCTTTTGCTAGAATATGGGAACATGGGCTTGTCATACTCCTGTGCGTAGACCCCATCTCACAGCCAATAAGTATCAGCTCAAACGCACTGAGAGCTCCTGTTATCTTCCACCGACAAGTGCTTGGCAGAAATGCTCCCCGCTGTGTCAGGGGCTGTGAGTCTTTCAACAAAACTCTGACACTAGCTAAGAATACCACGGTGATAAAAACCGGAGCACCGCAAATACCCAATGAAAGGGCAATTTAAAAGCATGACATTTCCACGTCTACAAAAAGAGCTTTATACTTGTGTTCATGCTTACACATCCTTAAAGAATGACATATTGTATTGCTTCTACAGAGAACAAGGAATCATGACTTATTGCTAACATCAGCCTAGTAAAACCTGAGACTTTTGATGTCATTTCTGTAGACATGTCACTGACTGCCAAGACAGCAGTGAAAAAAACAAAAAACAGGAGGACCATGTTTCAGCTGTACAACTTGGAAACCATGCAAATGCACTCACATTGTGGGACCAGACATTTGCAGTTGAGTTTTGTCTGTGTATTTTAGTGTGTTACTGTTACCATTTCTAACTGGCCTCAAGCATGAACAGAAAAGGGAAAAAAAAACACAACTGTTTACAAAAAGAGAAAATATGCAAACTTTGCCCGTAAAGCTGAAAATTTGTGGAGGTCAGTTGTGGTGCTATTTGCTCTAAGTCCCCCCTTTAAAAGCAATATTTACAGCAGAACTGCACAAGAAAAGCCTCAGAGAGAAGGAGCTTGGCCATTACCATACCAAGCCAATGGGTATGAGAGCAAGGCACGTTAAACAAAAGGAGAGTACAAAGCAGTCAGATTCCAAACATGCACACACACACACACACACACACACACACACACACATTCATCAAATGAAAGCATATGCGAAGCAACACACTTGAAGCGTGGGCGTGGGCGTGGGCTCAGGATGACAAAAAAAGAGAGGAAAAAGTGAGGAAAAGAGAGAAATAGCACTGAAGAGACAAAAAAAGGAAAAATAAATAAAAACAAAGAGGATAAATGGAATGATGGCTGCGTTGGCCTGACGATCTGTCAAACACACAGGGAGATGAACGGAGAAGGGGAGTGAGATACAGCACTCATCATCCTCCCTCTCCGCTTGGCCCTGAAGAGCGTGAGTCTCTGATCCTGTGATCCTGTGCTGACATGTGTGGACTGCCTGCTCACAGCAGGGAAGATCTGGTATGTTCTATAGTACAGATCTGTGTGTGACTGACAGAGAGAGAAAGTGTGCATATGCGTTTGTGTGTGTGTGTATCAATGTGTGTGTGTGTGAGAGAGAGAGAGAAAGATAAGAGTGTGTGTGTGAATATGCAAGCCTGTGTGTGTGCACGAGTGTGTGTGCATGAAAACATTTGTTTGTCTCTCTCTGTCAATGTGTGGGCATGTGTGTGTTTGTGAGTGTGTGTGTGTGTGTGTGTGTGTGTGTGTGTGTTCGCATGTCCATGTGGCAGGCTTTCACAGACCACCTGTCCATCCTTGTTATATCTTTAAAATCCCAGCTATTCCATTTCAGACATTCCTTCGGTGGTTGACTAAGGGATGGTGCCGCTGGCTGGAGACACACTCTCAGTCTTTGGGGAGAATGAAGGCATGTGTTTTCCCTGCACACACACACACACACACGGCCACATCATGAAACAGTCCTTGCTCCCTGAGATTGTGGGAAGAGCGTGCATGGTTGTCACTGTCAGTTTTATGCAAGTTGCCATTATTTGTGCTTGCATGATTGTATCTGTTTTGCATTTGTGGTGGTTATGGGGCAGGATTCTGTCCATCTCCACTTTTTGTGTCAAAATGTGTGTGTGTACTTTTAAGTGCGTGTGTGTGTGTGTGTCTGTGTGTCTGTGTGTGCGTGCATGTCATGTTTCAGCACTTATTGTGTCCGTATAAGGGCAAGTGGTCCTAGCTAAATGCATGTATGCTGTATCCTCATAAATATCTACTATGCTTTTTAGTTGCATCTGTGTACATGTTCTGGGTAATATACATGTGTGTGTGTGTGTGTGTGTGTGCATGAATGTGTGTATGGGTCCATTAGGAGCTAGCCAGAGGGCGAGGGAATCTGCCTGCCATGTCCGAATTGTCTCTCCTCTCTGGGAGTATTTCCTTACAGCTAACAGTGGTGGTCCTCTAAAGAGGTTTATTTGTGTAAGGATTAGTCCAAAATGCACAGGAACTTTCTCAGCTAACCCCCCCCCCGCCCCCCCCCACCCCATCCCCATCCAACCCCATAGTTTTGGTACAATGCATTCTGGGAGTGCAGTGCCTGGCCGGCTAACGCCAACTCCTTTGTTTGTTCTGGTTTGCATTCGGTGGGGACCAAACAACTACAACAACTCCTAACTACACACATACACTCCCCCACACACACATACAAACGTACGTGCACACAAACACACACAAACACCCTCACAGCATAAAGAAGACTACTGCTTCTCCTCCTGCCTTTGCCAAAAACCACAATACAGGAGTTCAGAACCTCAAGCTCGTTTTGATGGTCAAGACTCTTCTCACGACAAGCACACAAAAACACACTTTCACTTGGACACGTCTCTCTCTCTCTCTCTCTCTCCCTCCTCTCTCTCTCTTCAGGAATACTTTCCTCACCAACTCCACTGCATAACACTATGTTTACAGTAATTAACAACTGTCATGGATTAGCCTTGGCTGTAATTAAAATGTTCGCCACAGACAAGAGAAAACACCAAATTGCTTTTCTGCATAAAAAAGGACAGCACCAGAGAGATTGTTTTGTGTTGCCTGTTTTGTCTGCCAGAGGCTTGAGGTGGCATGCAGATCAACTGTGAATTACATAGATTCCCATCCTCCCTCAATGACTTCTCTTTATGAGAAGCGGTCTGTCTATATTTATCTCATAGAGTGCTGTCTGGCCTTAAACTCCCTTCTCTAGTTTTCCTCCAAACTTTCTGTGAGAGCTCTTGTATGAATTTGTATAACATATGCATAAGCATGGGATGAGAAAATTAAAAGCATCATTTTACTCCAAATCAGCATAGTTTTTTGCTTGTTAGCATTCTAGTAGCCTAAGTGTTCTTGTAAGCTTGTTAGCATTCAAAAGATGACACAGGCTGGACTCCTGGGTAAAGCGTTGAGAAAAGTGCTGGCCAATCTCTGCAGGAATGTGGGTCTGAGTTTTAGCAGCAGGCTTGCCTCTGGCTTCCTCACGGGTGGGAAATGTATTTCATGGATGGATGGATAGATTGAACACACACACTCACACACGCACACACACACAGATATACACACAGAGATAGAAAAGATAGGAAGATAGGAAGAGAGAGATGAAAAGTAAACACTCAAGGTTAATGTTTAAAAGTGACAAGGAGCCCTTTTGCCAACAACACTTTTGACAAATTCTCTCCCCGTCTCTTTTTCTTATGTCTACTTCTCTCTCACTTTCCTTCTCTTTCTCACTATCCCTTGCTCTTTCCTCTTATCTTTTCTCTCTCTCACCTCCCACCTCCATTTCTCCTTCTCTGTACACTCCCTCTCCCCCTCCCTTCTGTTCATTCACTGTCCCCATTCCCTTCACTGTTATCCCTGCTGTGTGGTGCAGAGTGATAATGCTTTCAGAAGCGTAGTGAGGTGAAGATGACCTCATCGGGAGAACTGATGGACTGCATCAAGAGTAAATGCCCTCCACCCACAGCCTCTCACTATCAATCTCATTTGCCCTGCAACCGACCCTTCATCTCATTTGACACTTCAGTATAGCAAGCAAGCCATGAAGTGGTGTCAATGTGAACTTCTATGACGAAAGGAAAACTTCTTTGGCAGTATTTTAATTTGATAGCAATTACTATTTCAAGACTGAGAAGTAAATGGATTACAGAGGCAAAGAATGTGACACAAAATAAGCATTTTTGCTGAAGATTTCCACAAGGCAGTGATTTCAGAATATTCTGACACAGGTTATGTGTGCTGCTGAGACACATATCTACAACACTAAAAAACACACACAGCACAACTGTATCCACAGAGACAAACTGAAAAACTTAAGGAGCTCAAACAGCACATGATTTTTCACAGCACAGGATTTTTCTCCTCTCCAAACAGTTGCTCTGATTTTTTGCAGTTACAGTCTGCTCCAGCAGCCACTGCCCAGCACACAAGAACTTTATTTGCCTTTCATTTGCGACTAGAAGGGAGTCACAAGGGCAGGGAGTGAGAGTCTCCAGGAGTGAGGTCTATCCATTTGTGCCTCAGAGACAGAACATGAAGAGCGGAGCCCAGAGACCACAGCCAGCCCAGGACTACAGCCACAAAGCTGCTGCTCATTAAATAATATGAACTGTCTGACTGATCCTTTCCAAAGTGAAATTCAAAGGGCTTCCTGATCTACACATACAGAGACAGAGAGCGGGGGGGGGGGGGGGGCACTAAGTCATGCTAATGCGCGGTCTCGAAGATACATCCAAATCAAATGTCTTTGGATGCAAGTATTTAGAACGTTTGAAAATATGTTTGATACTGTGAGGGGAGCACAGGGGCTGGTTTTGCTTCCAGCCATTGATTCCAAAAATGAGAACCCTTAGCCAACGCTGCACAACTTATTACCACAGAGGAATGTCCTCAGCATATTCTCATCCACTGCATCAAGCACTATAAGAAATGGCAACATAGTCTTGAGATGGCAAGTCAACAGGTCTAAGTAAATACTGCAGCTTATTCGATCTGTTTTCAGCAGGCTTTTTGTTTTTTTTTTTTTCTTTTTTTTAAAGGTTTTACATAAACGATCAATTCAAACAAAAAAAACTCTTTAAACAAAAGAGTTTCCAGTTGTGCTGTAGACTACACACTGTGATCTGTCAAATCACATATTTGTCATAATGCTGAACAAGAACAGGAGATTTTGCGGATCTCTAATTTAAGCCATCAGGCACAGCACAGTGGAAAAGTTCGGGACTCATCACAGCAGTGCAATGATAAAACCCCGGAGCCCTCGCCTTGCCTCCTCTGACAGTCAAACCTGTGGCCTGCAAACCTCTAGGCTTCCTGAGGGACTTCCTTGATTGACTGCCACCTGATGTCTTGTCTTCCACTCACATGCAGCAAAGCGTGTCCCCACTGACGCAGATCCAGAGGAACTGACTGCAGACAACCTCACTACCTGCCTCACATGTGTTTTGCCTGCCCATAATCCTTCTCTCCTTTTCCTATCCTGTAAACCCCCCAACAAAGCGGTCTCTCTCTCTCTTCTCTTCCCTTCCTTTCTTTACTTCTCCTTTCCACTCACTTTCTTTATCTTTAGTGCTACTGTATATCTTTTTCTCTTGCCGTTAATGTCAAAGCAAATTCCTTCCACTCCCATTCTGTCATGGCAAAAATACTGATTGTAATTTTTTTGTGTGTGATGCTTTCTTCATTACAGAGAGCCTCTGCCTATGGTGCGGACCTGAGCCACAACAGGTCCAGCACCATTCCAGTCTCACAAAGTCAGACCTGCCTTTGTCTCTTTTTGTTCCCTCTGCTTTATAATCCACTTGACCTCTTCTTACCTTGTTTCAATTCTATTATCTTTCCCCTTGGCCAACTTCCATCTAGTTCACCTCTCACTGCTCTAACGTCTTTTCTCCCTCCTTTCTTCATCTATCCATCTTTCCTCTCCTCTTCTCTACTCTCTTTGACTCCCTCTACTCCCTGTTCACTGACCTCAGCTCACACTATGACCTCCCTTTTCATTTAGGGCTCCCAATTTCTTTTTCATTTTCTTAAATCTGTCTATTTTATTTCTCCTCTTCACTCACTCTGCATCTTGCTTTCATCCTTGAGATCATTTTTTCCAGCACCTCATCTTTCTCTCTGTCTGTCTCTGCATTCTACATGCTTCAGTCTTTTATTGTTACCTCCGCCAAAGAGGTTATGTTTTCACTGGCGTTTGTCTGTCTGTCTGTCTGTCTGTCTTTCTGTCTGTGAGCAAGATAACTCGAAAAGTACTGCATGGATTTGGATGAAATTTTCGGACAACAAGGAACAAAAGATTAAATTTTGGTGGTGATCTGGAAGACTGTCTGGAATATGTACTGGGTCTGTGACCCTATATTGCCTTGGCAGAGGTCTGTGCTCTTTAGGTGCTTTTCTAGTTGTTTTTTTTTAAGTGATGTCAGGGCAACTTTCTATAAATAGACCTTTAGGCTCTAGAGTATAAACAAAATCATAAACATGGCTCCAACCTTGTGTGATAGTTGTTTGCCATAATTAAAATCATCAGTGGATGATTTGCAGCTTGGTTCGCCCCCAAAAAAACAAATGTTCTTGACGCATCTCTGTCTTTTTAACCAACGCAGTAAACAAATTTTGAAAATACGATGTTCAATCTGTTCCAGGATCTGTTCCCACAGCAGAGAAGGAGATGCCTTTCTGAACTGATGCTGGGCTTACTAGCAATTAGCAGTACACTGGAAGAGATTAAAGTTTCAGCATCAGACTTTGGATGAGAACACTGGGTGAGCTGCGGCCAGTGCCTGAGTTCATTGGCAATACCACTGCGTTTCTGCTCACAGATTTTTGCTTTGTCTTATCATTTTATTTCCACTGTGGCTGCCTGTTGGCTGTTAATGTAAAATCTCTTATTCTTCCATTGGATTCTTGTCTGTGCAGCAAGTTGACAATACAGTACTTTTGTTTTGTTTTTTTGCCTTAATTTTTTAGGCAACATTTTTTTTCCTTAATTTTGTGTATGCTAACAGACACACACAATGGATTGATGACAGTCAGTACAGTTATTCTCATGAAAGGTACCTTGGGGACACTGTGGTATGGACCTAATATCAATATTAAGTCAATGACTTGAAAAGGAGAAAACTCTTATGACATAGCCTGTGCTTGTCTTTCCCTAACTGAACATTTCCATTACCAAACAACTGACACTGATAAAGTAGACAGATTTATTTTAACCAATGTTAGTCATACATTGCAGTGAAACATTTACTTTTTCACATAGCCTCCACTCGAGAGGTTAATTTATTATGTTATTAATCACCTCCATAAATTCAGCCCTAAACCGAAATGATTATACAGCAGAGGAGAGATGGAGAGCCCATTCAGCACATTCACACGGGGGAAGAGCTGGCAAGAGCCAAGGACATTAGCAGGGGATATGTAACTGCGTGTGCATGTGTTTGAGACAGAGAGTGAGTGTGTGTGTGAGTATGTGTGTGTGTGTGTAGAGAGAGAGAGAAATGGAGAGATAGAGAGAGAAAGGCCACTGAGTGTGTGTATTTGTATTTGTGTGAAATAAATAGCAAGGGCAAACCACTGAGTGTGAGGGCTGAGGGTTAAGAGAGTCAGATTATGACTTTCTGTGTGTGTGTGAGTGTGTGTGTGTGTGTGTGGATAAGTGTGTGTTAGAGACAGTGAGAGAGAGCGTAAGAAGGTTAAGGGTAGGATCTGAGCCATGCAGGGCTATGCATCAGCTAATGGGGCCCAAACTTGCTGAGATGGGCAAACTCCAGCAAGGAGTGGGAATCTGTGTTTGTGTGTGTGTGTGTGAGTGTGTGTGTGTGTCTGTGTGTGTGTGTGTTGGGTGGGGTAGGGGAGTTCAGACTCTAGAGGAGCAGCAGAAAGAAAGAAATGGAAAGACAGAGAATAAGATAAAGGGAGAAAAAAGAAATCGAGAGAGGAAGGAAGAAAAGAGAGTGAAAGGAAGAGAAAGAGAGAGAAAGAGATAGAGAGAGACAGACAGACAGAGAGTAACAGAAAGAGAACGAGAGAAAGAAAGGGAAAAGCTGACCCTCTGTCTCTGTGGGCTCCACAAGCACTGGCTCTCATGTAGAGTCCTTGTCCTCTTTCTCCTCCTCCTGCTCTTTCTCCTAGACCTCCTCTCCAGGGCCTTGTTTCCATTATCTAAAAGTGCAGGCTACTATTAGCATTCCTTCATAAGACTGTAATTAGAAGGCTCTGTTAAACCTCAGAGGAAATAAGGTAGAACTGCACATTAAGTCGCCGAAACTGACTAACTCGACATTTAATGCGTTTATGATTTCTGCCCCTGCACTCTCTCTTTCTCTCTCTCTCAATCTGTCGTTCTCTCTCTCTCTGTCTCACCCCTTGTCTTTTCCTTTTTTCCAAAGCTCATTCTTTCCAAAGTCACATTTCTGAGATGGTTGCCTGTCGTCCCATAAGCGAGTGTGTGTGGGGAAGCTATAAATCACGTCTGTCATGGTCGGTCAGACGCCTGCATGCATCCCACCGGGAGAGAGACTGCTGAGACGCTTGTTAGGGCAGACTCCAGAGCTGCACCACCTACCCAAGACCCACAGCTAAGAGTTCCTGCCTCACAAGGAGGAAGGTACCAGGATCAGGGAGGACAAATGGGTCAAAAAGGTCACTTGGCATCATACAACGCCTGTAGCGGCCACTGGAAAACCTGCACACGCTACAGACAGTGTGCTTCTGAACATGAGGGAGACATGGAAGAAAAAGACATGGAAAGAGAGAGGGGGGGAAGACAGAGGAAGAGAAAAAACTGAGTGGGAGAGAGAGAAGAAAACAGAAGACAGGTGGGAATACTAAGGAAGACCAGCCACAAAGACCCACATAGAGGGGAAAACATTAGAAACTTCATTTGAGTCCCTGATGAATATCTCTACGTCTGGGTTTCGTTCGTTTTTTTTCCTCCTCTAATTTCACACTGGTTTGTCCTAATCATGTCAGGGCCATGTGTCTGGTCCGTCATGTGCCTCTGCTCCAGCGCTGTATACGGGGAGTAGAGCAAGGGGCAAGGAGAGCTCGTGAGACGCCGCCCCAACACACACACACACAAAACTTAACCCTACCCCACCTACCCCCACCCTCCTCACCCCCGGAGCTCAGCAATGGTAAAGTGACCCTGTGCCATCCGAGCCCAGGATAATGCCGTGTGAATAACACTTGATCTTTAAGGTCTGGGCACTGTAAACACTATGCTGGAATGGCATGGGTGTAAAAGGATCTGGCCATCGTTCGGGTGTGCGTGGGGGTGGGGTGGTGGTGCTGGTGGTGGTGGGGTAGGGGTTCTAGTGGAGGTGGTTGAGGGCTCTTGCTCCCACCATGACATCTTAACCAACACACATAACACTCATTCGCTTGTCTTTCTTCTGGTTGATCTCTTTCCTTTTTTTCTATGGGAAAGTGCTAAAATTCAATCCCCTCTGCTCGCCGGTCCTCCAACACAACTGTCAATGAGTGCTTTTCACGTTCACACAAAGCTGCACAGCATTGTTTTAGAGTGTGTGTGTGTGTGTGTGTGTGGGGGGTGGGGGGTGGGGGGCCTAATATGCTCGCTGTTTAAGCCCCCTAAAATCAGATTTGTGCCACGAGACGCAGGGGTTGAGGGTGCATGGGATGACCATATGTGTGTGTGTGTGTGTGTGTATGTATGCATGTGTACATACAAGTAGAAGTATTGTGAATGTTTTTGTGTGTGAGTATCTAGACTTTGTGTGTGTGGCATGTTTAGTTATTGTGCCTGTTTTTGCTATGTGTGCATGCATGTCGGGTAGATATGCGTGTGTGTATGTAAGAATGTGTGTGTGTGTGTGCATGTGCTTGTGTCTGTGTGTGTGTCTGTGTCTGTGTGTATTGTGTGTGTGTGTGTGTGCGCGACTGTCCTTTGTTGGACCCCCTGTTCCACGTGCACTGCAGGGCAGTGGGCTGGTGGCTTTGTGGTGCTGAAGCGCACAGGGGGAGAGAGAATGCCAACCACAGCCCCATTTGGGAAAACATCCCAGAGAAAAACCACACCATCATAATAATTCCTCCAATAACAACCCAGCATTACACACACACACACACACACACACACACACACACTCACACACACACACCCACACACACACAAGACACTCAGCCAGCTACTGCAACGCATTAAACGTATAATCTACGGAGACAGAGAGGAGCATGGAGAGGGACTGTTTAACAAAAACATTTTTGCTTCTTTTTATTGAAATGAGAGAGAAAATATGGAATAAGAAAAGCAGAGAAGAAGGGGAAACGATACCACTGGTTTGGAATGAAAAAAAAAAAATGAGAGGGGGAAAGAATTGTGTGGGGAGAGCCAAAAGTGACATGGGAGCCGTGCGGTTGGTGCTACCCTGTTTTGCTTCACGGCCCATGAGGACCATGTTTGAAGGGTGCCAGCGTTTCAAGAGATGGGGGAGCACTGGAAGAGGCAGGGCCAGGAAGAACTCAGACCAGGCCAGGCCTGCCTATTCCTCAGCTCACTGACAGGGAGAGACAGACAGAAGAGAAAGAGAGAGTGAAGGAACTGAGTGAGGGTCCAAGAGAAACAGAGGAGAAAAGATACAGGGAGGATGTGTGTGTGGGGGGGGGTGTTACACAAAAAAGTGGACAGGAAATGGAAGACAGAGCGATTGACAGGAAAAGAGACAACAAGAGTGGCAGAAAGATCAGAGAGAGAGAAAAAGAGAGAAAGAGCCAGAAAAAGACGGGAAAAGAGAAAGGAACAGAAACAGTGACAGAAAGAGACGGAGTGAGAGAGAGTGAGAGAAAGACGGAGGAGGCGAAAAAGACGGAGAGAGTGACCGGTCCTGCTGCCCTGGGCACAGCTCCTCCTCCAGCCAGGAACAGTTCTCTGGCCTCTTGTCCTGTTTCTAGCTCACTGGCTGCTCTCTGCCTGGATGGCTGGAGCTCACTCAGCTTTGTCAAATTTGTCCCTTTCTTCCCTCTCTATGTCTCTTTCTCTGTCTCTCTGACTCCCTCCTCCTCCTCCTTTCTCTCCTTCCTCTTGTCCACTCTCTCAGGCCCTAGCAGTTTTTCAGTCTCTCACTACCTCCTACTTACTCCATCTCTCCCTCTCCCCCTCGCTCTCCCTGTGTATTTTATCCCCCCCCCCCACTTCTCTCCCTCTCTGTTTTCTCCCTCCTTCGTTCCCTCTCTCTTTTCTCCCTCCTCCTTCCTTCTCTCACCACCCCCCTCTATGTGTGCTAGGTCTCGCTTCATGAATACCAAACAGTGGATCCAAGCCCCCAGCCCAAGGTCTGCATATTTGGCCCGGGTCAGGCTCCCAGCCTGGCAACCTCTCCTCTGCTCCTTCGCTTTCTCTCTCTCTCTCCCTCTCTTTCTCTCTCTCTCTGGGCAGCCAATTAAACCAAGGGCAGTGCGGCGTGACAAGAGAGACAGAGAGAGAGACAGAGAGAGAGAAAGAGAGAGAGAGACAGAGGGAGGCGTAAGCGGCTTGCGAATGCCTTCAGACCCACGGGGACGAGAGGCTCCCGCACCCAATGCACACAAAACCACCAGAGCTCTTCAGGAATACAGAGGGGGGGGGGGGCTTTAGAGAGAGGAGAGGGAGATGGAGATGGAGAGGTGGATAGAGAGAGAGTGAGAAAGGAGAGAGAGATAGTCAGTCAGAGAGGGAGGGGAGAAAGTGTCTGAGAGGGAGGCGAGCGAGGAGAGGGTAACTTGGGTGGAGGAAGTGAGTGAGCAGAAAGAGGACAAAAGAGAAGAAGAGAAGAAGAAACAGTGACAGACTGTCAAAGCCATGGAGTGAGAGAGAGGAGAGAAGAAAAAGAATGCAACCATGAGCCTGAGACAGAGGAAGGGAATTTGCATGAGCCATAGAAACTCATTGCACGACACGAGTGGGACTGTGCAACAGCAAAGAGCAAGAGCATGTCATACGCAAAAATTGTTTGATCCCAAAAATATTCAGATTGACTCTATTGGCTTTTGAGGTAGGGAGCTGTCCTGTCCTCAATGGCCGGCTGCCCTGTGTGTGTGTGTGTGTGTGTGTGTGTGTGTGTGTGTGTGTGGTTAATTGACTGGCGTGGATGTGTGGGTGGGTGTTTTGCATCACAGATACTGCTGGCCTAGAGATGGGACCCGCTAACCTCAAGAGAGGAGGGGGGAGCGCTTCCAGATCAGTCATTGCTCATCCGTGCCCATCCATTAGTGGTTACAGAGACCTCTGGAGCTCATTTGAGAAACAAGGAGTGAGAGAGCGTGAGAGAGAGAGAGAGAGAGAGAGAGAGCGAGAGAGAAAGAAAGAAAGACTCTCCATTCCTGAGAAACAGATCATGTTGATGGTTTGCGTGTTCCCACCATAATGCATTGCACCCTCAAGTCCATGGAGACAAACTTCAGGGAGAAGGAGAGAGAGAGAGAGAGAGAGAAAGAGGGGGAGAGGGAGAAAGAGGGGGAAAAGGAGAGAGAGAGAGAAAGAAGGAAGAGGAGAAGGAGAGAGAGAGAGAGGGAGAGAGACAGAGGGAGAAAGAGAGGGAGAGGGAAAGAGAGTTTGCATGAAAGCGAAAGCAACAGAAAATCAGTTAAACTGTAAAACTATATGTTACTCGGAGGGTTTATCCAATAATAACCTTGTATCCTTGAAATACTATGAAGATTTGAAGATGTGAAGGGGTAGGATGGGCGATGGGACAGGGGCTAGAGGGTGGGTGGGAAGAGAGAAGACGAGCGATTTAGCCGGGTGTGTTAGCGATTACACGTAATGAATATAAAAATTCCTCATCCTTTCCCATGAGATCACTGGGCATTTGGTTGCAATGTTACTGCAACCGTGTCTGTCTCTACAACAAATCTGACATTCAAGCTATCTGGTCTCCTCTGGAGGATAAAGACCCAACTTTTACAGCCATGCCAGAGAGACATTCTCACTAAGCAGCACAGCGAAAACACTCCATCGAGGAACATTTGTGACCAAGACTGTTGGCGTGCAAGAGAGACAGACAGAGACAAGGGGGGGGGGCATGGCCCAAGCCAGTGCAAACGCTGCCTTTGTCAGTCTGTAGAAAACACATGCGGTGCCATGCCATATTATGTGCTCTTCACTAAGCCTTCAAATTATCAGGTAATCAATGTCCGCTATGGCCCGCTACGGCCCGATGAGGTAATTGCAGTGCCAAATTAATTGACTGATTCATTAATTCAGTTGCAAGCATAGTTGAATTAATTAAGTTAGGAAAAGCAATACATGATAATGTGAATAAGTGTTTCAAATGAAAAAGTGCATATGTGTGTGTACATGTGCATGCGCACACTTGACTGAGAGAGTGGGTGTTTAGCGTGTGTGTCTAGTGTGTGTGTGTGTGTGCCTACGTGACGTGTGTGTATGTGTATATCACTGACTTGCCAATGAACACAGCGAATATGTGTGTGCGTGTGTTTGTGTGTGTGTGCGTGTGTGTTTGTGTGTGTGTGCGTGTGTGCATGTCTTTGTGTGTGTGTGTGTGTTTGCGTGTGTTTGTGTGTGTGAGTGTGCGTGTGTGTGTGCGTGTGTGTTTGTGCGTGTGTGTGTGTGTGTGTGTAAGCAAATGTGGCGGTGTGCGCAATCTAAGATATCAGTGCTGAGCTGGCACTTGTAGCAGCGGGAGCACACTGATACTGCTGGATACTGGCGATACTGCTGGCACTTGAGTAAGGTTGAGTAAGGGAGCGTAGGGGTGGCGAGGGTGGAGGGGATGGGGGTAGCTCATGTTACCATGCCGGGCAGAGCAGGGCCCACGGGGGGTGAAGTTCAACTAAAGGGGGGTGGTGGTGGGGGGGAGGTACAGGGTTGTATACAACCCACAGTATGAGAGAAGCCAGCATTAAGAGGAAAAAGAGATAGAGAGGGAGAGAGAAAGAGAAAGACAGAGAGCGCAACAGGCTGTGATAGTAGGCTACTACAATGCACTCAGGTCTGTGAGAGAGAACTTCCAGACCCACAGAGTCAACTGGGGTGTCAATGCACCAATGAAAGTAGAGTCTTTACAGTGGAAACGTTAACTGTTCCTTTGGGGCCTTACTAGCCATTGTGCTGATATCTAATAGGGTATAGGGGAACAGCAGTTCTCCTTCTAGGATCTGGATCTGACTCCTAGTCTAAAACAGGAGAGAATCATTCCTTTCACATTAGCAAATATGGCGAAAGTTAAAGTCTACTGTAACGTATAATTCCTGTGAGAGGCAGTTTGCATGAGTGTACGCATACTGTACTTTTCTGCCTTAGTAGAACAGTTTTGTACTATATATGACAGATTATAGATTACATCATAGGTTATGTATTAGTATTCCATCTTTTTAGTGCGTCTCATTTTTTCATGTGACTGTGACTTATAGTACGTACACTAACTTATGCTGTTTCTATATGTATCTATCTCCGAATGTATCTGAGGCAAGATGTAGTTTCTATGACTTTTCATGTGAACATATTAGCGAGTGGATATGCTATGTGTATATGTATTTGTGTGTGCGTTTGTGTTTGTGTGTGTGTTCCTCTCACCGTAGCAGCGAGCCTGGGCCCATTCAGCTGTGCGTAAAGGATGGCGTCGTTGACCTGGCCCTCCACCCCGAGCAGGGCGAGCTCCAGGCTGTGCTGGCCGGCCACAGCGTGGGTCAGGTCCTCCAGCAGCGCAACATGGCGGCGCCAGGGCAGGTTGAGTTCGGTGAGGCTGGCCAGGCAGCCGCGCAGCACATTGAAGCAGTAGCCCTGGCATGGCTTGATGAGCGTGAGCCCGCGGCAGTGGGCACAGTACTGCATGCGGACGAGAGCGCGCGTGCAGTCACGCGTCAGCACCGCAGCATCTGTGGCATTCATTAGCTCCATGCCCAAACCCAGCGCCTGCGTCAGCGCCCGGCCTGCCCGCAGAGCGGCGCCGAGCTCGCGGGCCAACGCCCGCGGATGCCCGCCAAACGGGTTCACATCCTGGCGCGTCATGCGCAGGCAGTCCAGGCGATCGCCGGACAGGCCCCCCGCCGCCTCACCAGGGTTCACCAGACGCCCGTACACAAGCGGGAAGAGGTCATCAAAGAACTGGTGCACGGCGGTCTCCACGGAGACGTTGCCTCCACGCACGTACAGGGAGAGCTGGGAGAAGAGCCGAGTTACCAGCGGACTGGCATCCAGAGACAGGCTGGTGTAACTGCTCTCAAACAGGGAGCTGATGTGGGTCATGGAGAACGTCATCAGGGACTGGAACGTGTCTGATGGAAGGAGAGAGATGAAGAGAGAGAGAGGAGACAGGCAGATGGTGAGACAGACCCAGGCCTCATATGATTACACCACTAAAACAAACATTAAACTTCCACACACTCAAGCACTTCCTATAGAGCTTGCCAGAGCTCATTACGGGCGAACCCGGAAGTCAGTTCAAAGAAAGTAGGTTTCCATTCATTTATTTATAGACATTAACCAGCTATGGGGTACATTATATGATTATATCATTCTGAGTGAAAAAAACAACGAAAAGACAAAAAAAGGCAAAGGTAGGTAGGTAGTGAAGGAACTACTTGTCCCATAACTCATTGCGAGCGATACAATTTCTAACTTTTATAACCTAACGATAGTTCACCAAGCCCCGTATTAAATTGAGAACATCACAATGACTAACTTCCTTCAGTTTGCTGCAAGCAGATTTAACTTCAATTACGTGAAAAACATGTCAACAAACAATCTGATAATTCCTTGCCCTGCTGCCATTTTTCCCTGCCGGAGTTGCTATTAAACAACTTTTACAGCAACAGGCATCTCCACCAATCAAAGGCACCGCTTTACGCTGCTTTGCACTTCAGGATACTGGGCAGTGTAGTACTTCCCCATGAAATTGCAAATAAATTTTTGTTTATATTAAAACAAGATTGATGCCATATGAACCGCTGGCAGTTTTATGACCACAGACAATCATTTTGTCCTGCCGTAGCTAGTTAGAAGTCTACCTTGTGTAGTTGAGAGAGCTTGGGTTATAATCAAAATCCCAATGGCGGAAATGACTGGCGCTTTCACTTCTGAAACCACACTGGCCAGCTCTATACAATTCCCCCTTCTCTCCACACACACACACACACACACTGTCTGCCTATCATCACAAACTTCATTCCATCTCCTTTAAAATCTCTGCAGAAACAACTGAACTCATTTCAACAAAAATGAGAGACAGTGAGACAAGAATGAGGGGAACAGAGAAAGCAGAGATAGGGAATTTGAGGGAGAGAGAGAGAAAGAGGGGGGGGGGAGATAAGGGAAGCGATGAATGCTGCTGACGGATCGGAGGGAAGAGTGGAGGAGAAGAATGCAGACGAGCATCTGTGGCATGTTTGCTCAGACAGACTGTGAGGTCACAGAGGAAGAGAAACATCAGAATGTTCAGTATGCTCCTCCAGGCCCAGCACACAGAGCCAGCAGCGTAATCAACTCACACTGACATTCACACGCAAGTCCGTAATAACAATCACACACACACACACACACACACACACACACACACACACAGAGGTAACATTTACTCCATTGTTTTGGACAAGACCTGATAAACATAAGAAAAAAGAGTAAACAAAATCAAAACAAAAACGGGTGGTTGTGAAGAGAAAATGTAACACATCTCAGCTCTCTGTCTTTATGTGTATTTATATGACAGTGTATGTGTGTGTGTGTGTGTGTGTGTGTGTGTGTGTGTGTGTATTTGTCCCTGTGAGGTGTGTTTGTATATGTGGTAATACGCATAATGTCTAGCATGTGTGTAAGTTTGAAATATGCAAATTGTGATGAATGTGATCAGGTGGAATCTGCTGTTGGTGAAACCTGCTCCGGCCTCACAGTGCGCACGCGCACACACACACACAGACACACACACACACACACACACACACAATCGTCAAACATGCACAATCAAACATATTCACAAAGACCCCTACAACGTCATGGAAAAGTTAGAGAAGATATAGCTGTCTGTCTTGTTGTCAGTTGAATGTACACAAACTGAAATAAACATCCGAGCCCTTCAGCACTGTATCGCCACCTCTACAGACAGAGAGGCAGAGAGCATTCAGTCAAAGGTCAGCTCCACGATCATATGAGATGTGGCGGATAGTCAATTTCTACCAGCACGCAACCCTTGTGTGTATGTTTTTGTGTGTGTGTGTGTGTGTGTCCATGTCTCTGTCCATGTATATTTGCAGACAAAGCCAAACAACCTCGAGCTGGAGGACGGGTGCCTATATAGATTCAAGAGCTGGAGGGCATTCTGGGTTAAAGGTCACGCCTGCAATCATATAAGCTAGGAGGCAGGAAGTCAATCAGTGGCAGCGCTGCCTATGGCGGGAATGCCCTCTAAGCTCTTTTAAAGCGGCCTTTATGCCTGCACTCAGGGCCCTCGCCATGCCCCACGACAAAAATAGAGAGAACTTTATCTGAGCTGTCTGGCATACGACATACCTCTACCAACCGACCAACCAATCAACCACCCACTCACCCCTTCCCTTCTCTTTCTCCTCTCCTGCACCCCCCCGCCCCCTTCTCTCTCTCTCTTGCTCTTTCCTCTAGGCGTGCTCCACTCCTATTCTCTTGTACCTCTTCTGCACGCGACTGTCTCGGCTTTCCCAGAAAAGTGAGGCGTTTCGCTCGCGGTGGCCTGCTTGCTCTCTGTACTCTCCCAAGTCTCCCCAGTCA
Source organism: Tenualosa ilisha (assembly GCA_015244755.2). Lineage (NCBI taxonomy): Eukaryota > Metazoa > Chordata > Actinopteri > Clupeiformes > Clupeidae > Tenualosa > Tenualosa ilisha. The sequence continues at coordinate 2,450,723 of PYXC01002106.1, forward strand.
TCAGCAGACGACTTCCCATAGATCACTGTGTGTGTGGGTGTGTGTGTGTGTCTCTGTGTGTGTGTGTGTGTGTGTGTGTGTGTGTGTGTTGGGGGGGGCACCACAGGAGCCATAGAGGATTAGAATCGACGCTATGCCAACCATGGTGATATACTGTAAAAGCATGCGCCCACAGACACATGAGATAACTTCCCTAAATTTCTGGCATATAAAAGTGCAAGTGATGAGCCAGAGCAGCCCCGGCGTCTTGAGACCCTGGTGTGTGTGTGTGTGTGTGTGTGTGTGTGTGTGTGTGTTTGTGTGTGTGTGTGTTTGTGTGTGTGCATGTGAGCAAGGGTCACTCAGGCACACCGCATTCACACAGGCACTTTGGAAGCCTTCTCCTAAGCAGAATCTGATATGTTATGAACTTGAATATGAGATGGAGCCTCACAACACTAGACTCTCTTTCTCTCTCGCTCTCTATGTCTTTTCCTATTGCTGAAAGAGGCAGACCATGTATATATATATGTATATATATATATACATCCACATATATATCAAGGATCAAGAAGTTTATTGTCACATATATTGACATCCTAAAAGAAAAGAAAACTACAGAAAGACACAGGAAAGGCAAAAGCAAAATCAAATAAATATTGAGATAAAAATCCGTTTCAGTCTATGGATGCAGACGTGGTTAGTCAGTCATATATGTATACATACATACCGCTATATACTGACAAACATAAAAACACATTGAAAACATTGAGTTCTCACTGTAAAAACTGCAAGAATGTAATATTACTTATGAACACAGTAGTAGAATATCAAAGATTCCCTTCCGCTATAGTCATGAGACTATATGCTACAGATGCACATCTACTAAATACAGGGCACCAAAAGCTTGCTCAAAGGACACTTGTGTGTCACTGAACATTTTCAAGTTGAATTCCTACTCAATCTCCTAACGCTAGTCCTGATACTGGCACAATACACACAATCACACACACTGACAGTCCGTTGGACACATGAGACATGCTTAGGCATGTTTACAGGGGGTGCTGTGATCAGCTGAGTGACGGTGAGGGGACGCAAGACCCCTGGCTGTCTGCGGGCGGACAGACAGACGGACAGGCGGACGCACAGACGGAGAGACAGGCAGGATGGGAAAGGATAGATAGGGACAGGATGGATCAGGCCGAGAGGCTGAGCGCAGCGACTCTCCCAGTGTTCTGATGTCAGCTCCAAAGCACGCTAGCAGATGGAGGAGCAGCAGCAACTGCAGCGAAACTGAGACAGGGGCAAGAGCGTGCCAATGCAACACACACACTTAGACACAAACACACACTTACAAATACACAGTCAACGCACACACCAAATAAACACACATATGTTTCCCCAACACACAAACACACACACACACACACACACACACACAGACACACACACAGATCCTCCAAGTCACACACACATACACAAATCCTATGATAGTTTACACTGATGTATTGTTGCACCTAATATAAATATCCACATACCATCCACTTAAACACACCATTAAAAAAAATGTCAATGGAAAAAGCTGCAAATAAAATAAATAAACATTCCCTTATGGATTAAATACTTGTATACATTGTTCACATTTCAGCAAACATGTCCAGAAACAGGAATGGCAAGGAAATATGATATCATACTAACACTGACATCCCACAGACACAAAGCCAACAAATGTACATAAACACAAATCAATAATTCAAGTCAACTAAACACAGAATCATGGAAACATTTCAATTCAGAATTCAGATTACATTGTTCCAAGCCCAAGCCCAAACACACAGATATATTACTTACACAAGCACACACACATTTCAATCAGACATTAATTAGACTGTATGTCTGTCTGTGTGTCTGTGTGTGTGTAAGTGTGTGTGTGTGTGTGTGTGCACGTGCCTCCTCCCTGCACAAAGGACTCAAAAACAACAGCAGCCGTACTCTCTCCCACACAACAGCTGCACAAACGAGCAAGCGCTCCACTCCGCACCCCTCTGCCCTGCTCCGCTGAGGACCCGCACCGAGGGAGCTCCGCACTGCACAGCGCTCCCCCATAAGAGAGAGTGCTCATTTGTAATGCTCAGAAAGCTCCTGAAATCACAAAGACGGAGAAAACCCCCGAGACCCCAGTGCCTATGCTCCTCCTCCACTATGCCTCCAGGGGTGGGGGGGTAGATGGAAAAAAGAGATGTACACATTCATTATCTGTACCCCTGGAGACAAGTTTTGTGTACATGTACCCCATATTCTCACACTTGTACAAACGTATACAATGATATCGTCCTGCCAATAAAGCTTTGTTTTTTTTTTTCCTGAAAGCTTTGAGAGTTAAGAGAGAAGAGAGGAGACATGTGAAAGGGGACAGGGGTTAACATGCATAACTCTATTGTTATCCAAGACTCAACAGAAAATATGTGCACATTTCAGAGGAACTGTGAGCATACCACGTGAAACCCAAAAAGAAAGAAAGACAGAAAGAGTGAGAGAGAGAGAGAGAGAGAGTGAGAGAGAGAAGCGTAGCGGCTGCCAGATCCTGAGCGATGGCGTTCCAACGTTCGGGGCCTCGAGCGCCGGTGCCAGCATGTAAAGGCGAGACTGCTTGGAGCGAGAGCCGAAAAACCACAGTGCACTTTGGACCACAGAATGTGCCAGGGTTACGTTACAGCTTTTAGGAGGCTGCCTCATGCCACGGGGCCTCCGTAAAAGTGCCAAAAGCAGCCCAGTGCCCGACGGGCACCGCACACAACATCGCTCTAAGGCACGCAACACCCCACGGCAGCAGGCAGAAAAAAAAATGAGAGAGACAAAGAGAGAATGGAGGAAAGAGAGAGAAAAGGGCAGTGTGAGACTGAAATGGTTGAAGGCAAGAGTTAGAGAAAGAAAGACAACTAACAAAAAATGAAAGAAGGACAGAGGTAAAGAAAGAGAGATAGTGAAATAACTGAGTTGTGAAGTGTGAGTGGAAGAGAGAGGAAAGTAAAAAAAAGACGTGTGCAGACTGAGGTAGGGATCATGAGGTGTAGCTGGACGACCATCTTTGGTGAGGGTATTAAGTGCGAGTAATGGTTTGGCCACATCAGACGCCCAGTTCATGTACACAGTTTTCATTGCTATAGTTACAACAGGCATCTGCCAGCAAGCAAGCAAACATAGTGCTGGGGCAGCAATGAGATTTCATTTCTCCCTCGTGCCACACAACGCTCATCTTTCCGTGGCGAGCCATTCTGTTCTGGAGTTTTCCGTCCCATGAACTTTATGTCATGGCTGAGTGCTTTTAAAGAAAGCCCTCTGACAAAGCCCAGGTTTCATTTTTTTTTCTTTTGCTTTGTTATGACTCTGGAGTATGCCATAAATCAGGGGACACGTCCACTACAAATCACTCTCAGCGTCAACAAGAAACAGACTATTGAACAGATCGTGACAAGAGGGAAGGGAGATGGAGAGCATTCTCACTAAAACTACCCCTTGGGCACAAGTTACGATCTGAGCTTTCAATCTCACGTGTGTCATGTCTCACACCTGCATACACAGAGAGAGTTACCACTTGCCCAATGTCCACTTGCATTGCCATACCCATGCTGGTCCACACCAGTGTAGCAGAATTCATGCATTCATCGTGTTTCAAGAGTACTTTCTCAAAAGAGGCTAAGGCTTTGGCCTTCACACTATGTAAGTTGACATGGGCTTGACATTGCGTCCACCTCAGGAGGAGCAGCCAGGTTTATTCCTGCAAAGGTCGACTCTCTTCTGCGGCAGAGGTGGCAATGTAGAGGTCCTGACCATGTGGGGATGTAGAGGGGATGATGGGGTAAAAACAGGGTCTCCAAGGACGAGCGAGGGCAGTGGGTTCCCAGAAGCCTCGAAGAGTGGGGGTCGGGTTACCAGGACGAGGCTGACCAAGTGGCAGTCAAGGCAGGCGACTTATGGGCTTTGGAAATTATCAGACACTCAGAGCTGAAAGTGGAGCAGGTGATCTTTATAATGTGATTATCATAATGTCTCAAGCAGAGAAAGGTGCTAGTTCAACTAACAACCTTGCTTAAGGAGCAATGAGGGAAATGAATTGGACTAGCTCTTGTGTCGGAAAACACAAAAACATTTCACCAGGATCACCTTTTACATTGGCTGACCTTCATTCAGTGAAAGTCAGAACGCTGATGAAAATGTCACTCTGTCTCGAGTTCAGATGAGCTAATAAGACAGACAATGAAAGAATTAGTTAGCCTACTGTGTGACTCGCTATCACACTGGCTGGTTCCTGGCGTAGGTGACCTAGGCCACTCACCTTGGGCTTCAAATTTCAGGTATGACAATCACATGTCAGGCATCACAATGCATTTCCTAATTTTTTTACTTCAGTTTTTCATTGGTATTTCTACAAATGTTATAAATCTTTCCTCTGATCACTGCTTGCTTTAACCACAATTAGGCAGCAGCCTTTATATGAAGGTTGTTGAATTAAGAGCCCAGCCTCTCACAGCATAAACACAATATAAATCAGTTTAAGAGGATGGTAGCAGCATGGCCCTGGAGAGGGAAAGTGGTACATGGACCATAGTGCTGCTGATTTACAACCTTGTAATGGGACGTTACACTGCCTCTTAAGACAGTCCTGAGTGGGGTTTTCAGAAATTTCTAATCATCTAAATCACCCAAGCTATTTCCAATCTGCCGAGGCCCCCGCCAATGTAAGGACTTAATAGCACCTCAGCTTGAAGTGAAAACAAATAGTCATGGAAGCTGCCCCACAACCCCGACCACAAAAATGGCCAATCCAATGCTCCCTTCACCCAACTACGCCCCCACCACCACCTCTCAACCCATGCCACCCCACAATGCCCTTCGACGGTGTTCATATCCAAGCCACTTCCCAGCAGGCAGGCAGGCGGGCAGCGGACCCCATTAGGGCCTTAATGGGGCGCCTGTTTTCCAGGCCACACACCACAGCGCCTGTGCCATGTCACCCCTGGGCACCAGACACGTGGCTCCAGTTTGGGATGACGGCAGCGCTGGTGAGGGGGGGGGGGGTCAGGCTGATCCCCCCCAACTAATTCCTCAAAAGAAAGAATAAAAAAGCAGGAATGACTAAATGAACAGAAAAACAAAAACACAAACACACACATACACACAGACAGTGGGCCAGTGTAGCCAGTAGCCACAAAAGACGGCGGTGATACAGGTATGCTGCTGGCCTGGGCCACTTGTGGGCTTCAGCGATGGCAGTTGTGTCTCTCTTACCTCTCTTACGCAGGGGTGAGGGTGAAGAGGACACAATGCTGTGCCTGGAGGCTGGCTGGCTGGTTGGGTAGCCTACCCACCAGCAACCCCAATAAGCATTTAATCCCATGCACCAGCTTGTGTTTCAGACAGGTCACGCAACAGCTATGGGACAGACTGCAGCGCACATATCCCCTCCACATATCCCCCATGATTAAATATCCTGTTTTAATTAGGAAAAATGCATAGCCGGTCACATGCTGAACCTTCAGTGAGGTGAGCATTTTTTCTGCTTTTATTTAAAATCACTTGTCCACAATGGACTTACATGTAGTGTGTGTAGGTTTATGTGTGTGTGTGCGTGTGTGTGTGTGTGCGCGAGGGCTCAGGGGTGGTGAAAAAGCTGTGCAGTGAGAAACGCGAAACATTTGCTTCTGTCCCCTCTCACCTCTTGCTGTATTCCCCTCTCTCCTCCAGCCTCCAAGTCCCCCCCACCTCCTTGCTCCGAGCTCAGCGGGCCCCCCGTGGCGCTCCTGTCAGGGGGTCAACAGGTGGGAGGTGGGGGTGCAGCAGAGGCGGGAATGTGCTCTCCACCTCTCCATCAGCAAGGGCTGTAATTAACATGGCAGCTCCTGTTATATCAAAACGCTCTAACATAAACAATTCCACGGATGCCGCTTGGTGCTGGGGGTGAAGCAATGGGGGCGGGGGAGGACTGTGTTTCACTAGGAGAGTGTGTCTGTGTGTGAGTGTGTGAGTGATGAGATGTGTGTGTGTGTGTGTGTGTGTGTGTGTTTGGGGGGGGGGGGCTATTGAGTCGGTGGGGGGAAGAATCTGTGTTTTGAGAGGCAAGTTGGGGGAATGAGGAGTGCTGGTGGTGGGAAGGACAGAAAAGTCAGGAAGGAGTTGGAGGGGTTTTGGGGGGGTCAGTGTCCAACAGACAGCGACATTCCCATGCGGATCAGCAGGAGGTCTGAGTCAGGACAGTGAACAGACTCCTGCTGTGGGACAACATCACAAGGTCACAATAGTTCTCATTATTCGCTCCCCATTTTCCAGGCCAGTGGCAGTAGCATGCCTCAGCACTAGGGGAAGGGATGGCAGGATGCGGAGAGGTATTGGAAAACTGTGGACGATGCCGAGCGCAGCAGAGAAAAAAGAAAAAGAAAAAAAGAAATCACACTATTGATGGGATGTGGAAAAGCAAAGCCCCCACTTCCCAAAAGGCAGGCTGCGGTCTGGGTGGCTGAGCTGCTGGGTAGTCTGACTCATTCATATATAGATGTTCATAAAGATGACTAGGTCATGGGCAAAATAAAAAAAAAAAATGCAAAAAAAAAACTGGGTGTTATTTTCATGGATCTACAAGGACAACGCTGGACCAACTTTTTAAACTAGGACAGACATTCTACCAGAGAGAGGGGAGAGTCTGCCTGCATGGATGAAAGTGGACTGAAAATAGCAACTTTTCATCTTAAGCACAGGTGTGCAAATCCTGTGGGAGAGGATATTGAGCTGGAGAGGTGAGAGGGTTAACGGAGGTCTGGACAAGACAAGACAGGACGAAGCAGGACATCCCACTGATTATAATGAGAGAAAAAGACTGCTATCAACCCCTCCTTTTAAGTAGTAATGTAGCAGACAACCTATGCAAGACGGCTTGATGAATCCGACCAGTCTTCAGCTAACCAAAACTTCAATGCTATAATGGCAGGCTATAGTTTCCCCGCCACAATTGGGGCTGAAATAGAATGGAAAGCTGTTCTTGAGAGGCCAGGCTTAAAACACTGTTGCCGAGACGTATATGCAAACAGAGTATGGACTGGCAGCAAGACAAAATCGTGATTTCATGTTGGAAGTCCATCAAACCACTGAAAAGGGGGACCGATGAAAAGATGAAAAAAAAAATATGAAGTGTCGAAAATAAAAAAGTACAAAAAAGTCGGGGATTTCCATATCATTCTCAAGTGTGGCGAAACGGCTCTGACCAAATGCATATAGATGCATTAAGCAGGCAGGGGGGACCTGTTACTGGCACAAGAGCTGGGCTAGGCAGGCTATAGGCCTATGGAGAGAGGGAGGGTGTCTGTGTTAGCTGGATGGTGGGGTAGCACCTCTGTTTGTGTGTGTGTGTAAGTGTGTGTGTGTGTGTGGGGGGGGGGGGGGTGAACAGGGCGTGGGTGGTGGAGATGGAGTCATTATATATGCTTCTTTATGTGTTATACGTCTAAGCTTAAATTTATGTACGTTTCTACATATGCATTCTTATATTCAACAAAATGAAGTAAGCGTGTGTGTGTGTGTGTGTGTGTGTGTTTTCACCGGATGGTGGGGAAGAGTGTGTGCAGCTGAGACCGCTCTGAGGTAATGGGCTGAGTAATGATCGGCCGCAGCGGCTGCCATTGGCCGCTGGCCTCTGAGCGACAATCCCTCAGCCGCTCTGCACGGTACAGCCCAGAGCGTGTGAACGCTGCGGCAACGACACCCTCGAGACAGCGCCACGCCCTCGCACCTTCAGCTGCTCAGCTCTCTCCACTGACGTCTACCGGCCTACGCACTTCCACTGATCGATCCCTCCTTCCCTCTCTTTCATCTGTCTGTCTCTCTCCATCCTGTCCCCTGCTTTCTTTCTGTCTTTCATTTTCACTCTTTCCCACCCCCTCTTTCACTGGCTGTCTCCCACTCGCTTTCATCCTCCACCTCTCTCACTTGCTTTTATCCACCCCCTCTCTTACGCTCCATCTCTCCTGACTTTTTAATATATGAGTGCATTCAACACTGTCTGTCTACTCTGTCTGCAATCTCATTTTCTCTCCATCTGTCAATTCTAGACTGACTACTATGTTTGTCTTCCTCTCTCTCTCTCTCTGTTTCTCTTGCTCTCTATTTAAAAGTCTCTTCAGTCTGATGCAATTTCTGCCTAATCCACTCTTTTCCCCGTCCCATTGACTCACTTGCTATCTTTCTTCGGCTCTGTCCATATGTGAACGGGGAGCTAATTGGAGGGGGTGGGGGGGGGGGGATGGGGTGATTTGCGCGGCTTACGGGACACGAAAGCTACGCAGCTTGGGACTGCATCTGCTGTGTCAGGGGTGAGAATCTGGCAGTGGGTCCATCTGACTTGCTCAGCGAACCTTTTAAAAGAAATGTACAGGCCCTTTGTGGTGTTTTAATCAAGGGAGACTAATCATATAGACCCTTTAGGCACTGAATATAGTCAGTAAGTGCCAGATCCACTCCAGCTGGTTAGGCGAGAGAGAAAGAGAGAGAGAGAAAGACAGGCCTGTCTATTCTGCTCAAGTGGACATGTAACACCACTGGTACCCCAAAGTGGAGGGGCAGCTGGAACCCCCCACCCACCCACTCACCCACCCCCTTGTCCTCATATTTGAACACCGCTGAATCCTGGAATCCACAAATGTCCGTCTCAATGGCCGCGTGACTCGTGCGCTCTGGCTCCGGGCCCAAATGGGATCGGAGTGAAGCAGCACTGGCGGAAGCCTCAAGGGAAGCGCTGGAACCGACCCGGCTCTGTGACTCAGTCAGAGCAGAGGAAGAAACATGGCCCGTCCAATTAGGACGCAGATACATTTCCAGTCAACAGAGGAGTCTGTCCAGAGAGGCCAGACTCCACCCGACCTGACCCAGCTCACTTCGGCCCAGGCCGTCCTGTCCTGGAGAAAGAGGTTCCTGGGGGTGGGTAGAACAGGGGGAGAGGGGGAGGAGAGGGAGGGGGACCCTCCTCTCACATCTCACACACTTCCCTGAGCAGTCACACACTTGCTCGCCTACTTGAGCACTGAGAGAGCGAGAATTATGACAAGAAACAATGATCAGGAAAACTGTGTGTGTGTGTGTGTGTGTGTGTGTGACTGTGAGTTGGTGAGTTGGGGGAGAGTAGGGTTAAGAATGTACATGAGGAATGGTGGGGGGTGAGGGGAAAAGAGGGGGGAACCGGGTTGCAAAAGAATTTGTTTTACAGTTTCTCTTTGCGGTGTGCGATCTTGGCAGCTGGCATATCTTTCAGACACAAGGGTCCCCCTGTAGTGCCAGGAAGCAGCTGGCATGTTGCCCTCACAACCAGCTTTCACTCATTATGATCACAGTCGGCTAGCTTTTATTGGAAGGTTGACTGGGGCAGCAGGGGTTGCTTTGATTGCTTTGAGTGGCTACACCTTAACTGGTGGTGACTGGTCAGCGGGCACCCTCACCTTCCTCGATATGAAGGCCTATATCAACAACAAATCTCACCGCTAGAATCAGGGCAGACTTGTGGAGCCTCAAGGAGTCATGGTGAAAGGAACCGTACAGGTAATTATTGCACACACCCACACACGCACATATTCAGCCACATGCACAGTCAACAACACACACACATGACTGACAAATGATACGTGTAAAAGTACACACAAAAACAAACATATAGCCTACACCATTAAATCCTCCCGCCCAAACATACACATACACACACACACAAACACACACAGAGACACTACACCATTAAATCCTCCTGCCCAAACATACACACACACACACACACACACACACACACAGACAGACACTCCGTATACATGCCATCCTCCTGATGTGTGAGAGCTGCACTTTCACACACATCGGAGTTGTGTGAGGAGAGAAAACAAATGATCCTTGCACACGAGCCCTTGCAATAATTGGTGAGGGCCTTTGTGGAGGGGGTTTTATTACCGAGAGGGGCCTGTGGCCTCTCCTCTCACCTCCCCACCTCCCTTTGTTCTGGCTGATGTCAACTGCCTGGTAGGTGACGTGTCGTCTCCTGATCTGCCACACTGTAAACGTTGGAGATGACCACTGACGTTAGATCTGACTTTCACATTTTTTACACTTGAGCACACACACACACACACACACACACACACAGGCCTTTACACACTGTTGAATACACATCCAGGCTTAAAGACAGAAATGGGCAGCCAAAGGACAGCATAGGCAACACCCACTGTGAAATTAGCGTAACCGGGGTGTCACATTAGCGTAACCGGAGTAATTAGCGTAACCAGGGTGTCACATTTTAGGTCATCTTTCATAAGTCATTATTTTGTCTGATCACTAGAACAGCTCAAACAATATGAACTCAATGAGACTGAATGTGAGGAGAGTAGAGAAAGTACAAAGAGTCCTCAGTGGAGAGGAAAGCATGAAGGAGAAGCAAAAAATATATATATATATGAAAGCTTGGATATGAATGCAAGTGAGGGGCCTCCAAACTGGGAACACACACACTTCTTTTTCCTCTCAATCTGTCTATCTCTCTCACACATACAAACACACACACACACACACACACACAAAGCAACTGGGTAGCCATAAATAATATCTAAGCAGATATAAATGTTCCCTCTGATTTACAAAGGCTGGGATAAAACTCCATAGTTATGCCTGGTGCAACTCCAAACAAAGCTGAGGTCACCCAGAGAGTCACAGAAAAACTCTTCATTTTTCCTGTGTTGCATTTGGATGTCCCTTCACTTGTGCTTCTCACCACTGTCTCCCCAGCACAGTTCTCTCATTCTTTCTCTCCCTCCATTTCTCTTTTTCTCTCTCTCTAGTTCTTTCTCTTTCTTTCTGTCTCTCAGTCTCTCTCTTTGTCTTTCTAAGCGGGTTGGGGTAGGGTGGGGGGTTACTCTACAAACACCTCAGGACTCCGACCATTCTGCTAACAAAAGGGAACAGGAAGGAACATCTTGCACATCACAGAGAAGAGTACTGCACCATTCCACTGACCCACTTTCAGCCCATTAATCCCCCTATCCTTCATGTCTGACCAACAGCGATATCCATCTATCCATCTATCCATCCATTCATTCATCCTGTTTGCTCTCACTCACTCTCTTTCTGTGTCTCTCCCTTTCTCAGGGTCCCTTTCTCAGACCCCAATATCCTCCTCTGCTGTGTCCCTGGAGGCCATGGACTCTTCCCAGATCTAAGGTAAACACAGGAAGACATGCTTACTAGCGTCTTAACTGTCCCTGGTAATGACCTGGGCTGGGAGAGCACAGACTGGATGACTGGCTGGCTGGCTTGCTGCTTTACTGGCTGCTGTTGCTGCTGTAGAGTCAGTCAGCCCACGCCCTGTCTAACTATGCCTTTCACATGTACCTCATCTCTTCACTGTGGACTCATTTACCTCACACAGATAGCTTACTACACTAATGTGCATGGATGTACCAAATCTCAGGGTCAAGTCACATACTCACAAACACACACACACAATAAATCTCAGTATCAAGTCACAGTCATAGTCATTCGGTTATGTATCAACCTTTAAGCGTTTGTATAACACACACCAAGCAGACAGAACTGTACACCACAACCATATTTTAAACTTCCACCTCAGATATCCTAATATCAGATATTTGATCCATCTGTTCATTTGGACGGGTCAAAAATTGGATTTTTTTCCCCATCCGTAACTGACACCGGTCAGCATCTTATCTTGGTTGGGGTCCAACCCACAATCTGGCTCCCATCTCAAATTCAGCAAGTGACAGAAATTACACTTTCCACCATCAACACTGCCAGCTCAGTACTGCTTTACAGCCATTCAGGTTGCTAAAGTGCTTTAGACTATTATATATGATTAGCCACCATCTGAAACAACAGAGTGACTCAGGTGCTAACACAACCCTCCCTCCCCCCCACCACCACCACCATCATCACCCACCTACCCACCAAATCAAGGCTCCTATCCTCGCCTTAAGCAGCTCAGACAGAAGCCCATCGTCCACCTCCACGGCCCATCCCAAAATTCACTACCAATTATCTGAGCAACGAGGAGGACTATGGTAAACTCACTGTCTAGACAACTGAATCTGCTCATCTTCTGACTTACCTGCCTGTGCTTGCCCTTCTCCCTCTACGGCATATGGAAAGGGGTTATGCCCGTGACAGAGCCTAATGCACCACCAGGGACAAACACACCTCTGCTGCTAACACTGGCATTGAGGGTGCAACATTATGAGTGGTGAATATGACTTGTAACAGATCTATACGTCAATACAATTTATAAAAGGCAAAATAGATGGATTAAAATGTGTTCTGAATTATGAAAATATGTAGGTTTATAACAGTGTGCATACCATTTTCATGAGGACAGGGCTGGAAGTGTAAGCTATCGCTGAAATGGGACTGTTGAAACAACGCCTCCTTTGAATGAGCCAAATTAGGGGTTTATTTTCACAGGGAGCCATTTCTGTGACACTTCTCCTCGAAAATGTGACACTACATCGCAGAGTGTGTGGACTATCCAAATATACATTACCTTAACAAAACACGCACACGTGCGGCTACACTTTTGCACCTTTGCATGCATGCGCGCACACACAGACTCACACACACACACACACACACACACACACACACACTTTTAAATGCTAGTCAAAGCGTGACATGGATAACAGTATTCGCTACAGTCACCAGCCTCAGTAACTGGCCGAAACTCTAGTGTTTCACAATAACACAGAAAAACTATACAGGAGAAATCCGGCATACAATAAACAAGGGCAAACTTAACAACTGCAACGGTGCAATGGTGACAAAAATAAACAGAGCTCAAATCTCAGGTTAAAAACTGGTTGAAGAGAGTAATTCTGGGAATGATTAACAGTCCCCCTGGTTTCTAGGCCCAAAGAAAGGTGTCAACATACTCCTGGATGGAGTTGGGCTGAACATGCTACGCTTTTGTGACTGCTTTTGCTTTCCCTACTGGATCCCTCAAGCTTGTGTCTGAGCATAAAAAAAACGAAATGTACCGTCTAGTGGTACATAATAAGACTGCCGCACATTGCTGCATGTGCTGTCTGAAGAAAATTCATACTCATGACACATCTTTTGAACCAGAAGTCTTGCCCCTATGAGTTATACACGTCAACACACATACATACTGTTCACACATGTTCACAGTCTGAATTCCTTCTTTAACATAACGGTTTGTGTAATCATATGGGGTAAAGATATCCCAGCAGACCAAAATACCTTACATGCTATGAGCCAAGTAGGGCTACATGCCCACCAAGTTTCATTAGCCTCATGTGTTGGTGTCCCTGAAACGTTACACTAAAATTTTCTTTCTTTCTAAAAAAAAAGCCAATATGACATTTTTTTGTTTCTCAATAGGTGGCACTACACTACACCAGGGTGGTTGAGTATTGGATACGTCTCCTTGAGACCTATGTACCAGTGAAATTTTGTTGGCCAAGGAATTACAGTTCTTGTAGGGGTACCAGCACAGGGTAGGAACTGTCCCTGCAAACCAGAATAACTTGGGACATATGAGTCAAGTTCTGTACCCAGTGAGTTTGAAGTGACCCAATGTTTCGGTGTCCCGAGAATCACTGATGGTAATAAAATATTTACATAAACAAAATATTTTTGTGTGTCAATAGGGAGACTGTTTGTCACACATGGGAGGTTGATGGCTTGTTGGATGCAGCTCACTGAGATCTATCTTCCACAAAATTTTTGTTTGCTGGGGTGTTACAGTTCTGGAATTATTCTGCGAAAACTGCGTCTGAGGTTTCATCTTGTCGACCTGTGTTTAAGGTTGCCATTTTGGGCCTGTCAATAGATGGTGCTACACCACATATGGGTGTAGAAGGGCTAATTGGATACAGCTCCTTGAGACTTATGTGCCACTAAAATTTCACCAGCTGGGACCCTACGGTTCAGGATGACCAACTTTGTAATTTTTTGTCTGTCATGGGTGCATGAGGGCTCATTTGATGCAGCTCCTTAAGACGTGAATTTTCTTCGGCTCAGGTGCTATGGTTTTGCCAGACAGACAATTTTGTCAATAGGTACCGCTACACCACACATGGGTGTATGGGGGCTCGTGTGATGCGGCTCTTTGAGACCTACATACCACTGGAATTTCGTTGAGCACCCCCAAGGGCGAACAGCTACAATGCGTTAAAACTCAAGTGAATCTACATGCCTAGTGAGTTTCACAACACAATTCTGTGTCCTGGAAAAAAAAACAGAGGAAAGGAACAAGCAACACCTATATGCCTGCTGCGCTAGCTATGGTAGCGGTGGTCATAAAACAAAGATACTTTACAGAAATAACTAGCTACAGTACTTATAAAAGCATACTGCATATGTGTGTGTGTGTGTGTGTGTGTGTATGTGTATGTGTGTTTGAGTTTGTCTCTCCCTGTGTCTGTCTCTGTGTGTGTCATAGTCTGTTCTGACCATAACATTAAAATGACATCACTGCAAGCACTCCCACTGACCTTAAAACACCTTCCTCAGATTCCTGCCGAACTCTGCTGGTGATGAGATGCCCATACAAAGAGCCCTGCATTGCACATTCCATATCCAACCATAAGCTTAATGGCTACAAGGTCCTAACAAGACAATCCCATCTTTGGGCTGAATCAGCCAGTGTGCAATGCTTGGTCATGGTGTCTATGGCTACTGAAAGTCAGTTGTCTCCAAGTTATTTATGAGAATACGCATTTTATTTTAAAACCTTTAATATGCAATATAAAAACTTTTACACATTCTCGTACGCACAGAAATAGCGAGTTAAGCTAAGGGAGACTAGGTAAGTTTGTGTGGTTGAAGAGCTGTTTTAAAATGAGCTATGCCAATAAATTCCTATTCTGGATGAAAATCATGAAATCTAAAACCCAAGTTCATTAATTCTTCCACAGGCCGCCTGCTAAAACTGAAGAGGAAGCCAAGCAAATCCAAGCCAGGACTGCTGCTAATCTCCAAATATGTCAAACAAGGGCATTTAATTTCCTCAACAAGACTATGGATGCAGCTTTAATCATAGTAATGAAAGACAACCATTAATCCAAATCTCTCTTCTATGCATGTCTGGCCACACCACAGCCCATGTAGTGCAGCAGCCATGACAAGAATGATGAAACAAAGAAAAGGGGTTGCCAGGTCTAGTTTAAGTCTTTATGAGGGATAAACGAAGGATCCCCTCAAATCTCCCTATGCTTGAGAAAAATAAATTGGAAATGTGTGGTGTGATGGATGGGAAAGACAAAAGTGTAAGTTGTCGTCTCTGTCCTCTGCTTCAAGTCCAGGGCGTTCACCACTGTGTCACATGACATGACGGAGTGACATGGGACGTGGTACCACCGCTGCCTATTCTCTCCGCCGTTCCGTTGGCCAATTCAGATGTAAAAAGCATCTCCACGGCTACACGAGTGCAGGCAGGGCCCCTCCCCTGGCACTCACGCTTGTGCTCGCTGTCTTTCTCTTCCTCCTTTTATTGGGCCCAAACTTTTTGGGCTCTTTTATCTTGTGTATTCTTCAAATTTGAATATGAGTATGCGGGGAAGGGGGAGAAAAGAGGGAGCAATACGGAGAGAGAGAAAGGGAGAAAAGAGAGAGAGAGAGAGAGAAAGAGGGAGGAACGTAAGAGAGAGTGTGAAAGAGAAAGGATACTAGAGTTTTGTCTCATGGGCTGGCATTGCAGCCTGTCATTTTAAGATCACAAAGATGGAAGAGGTCTAAATATCAAAAGTTCCTTTGTTGTCTTTGGGCTGAATAAAATTATTCAGCTGGATGCTTGCCATCTGATACATTCTTTTCGAGTCAAGGGTACACAAATCTGGTTATGGTGTCGATGCATTAGTTTGAAATGAAATTGGATTAGTTCTGATCACGGCGGCAAACAATAGCACTGCTCTCTTCTATGGGTGGTAGGTTTGGTAGGTCTGATGCTAATCAGATAATCCTTTCGTTTTAGCATGAATCTGCATTCACTCTCGCCAAGGTCGGCTGGGCCTCAATACCCTGACAGAGGGGCTGAAAACAATCACTGAATTCTGCCTCTTCCAGCAAGCCAAAGTTAACAGAAAAGGCCAGGAAAGGAAGCTCTTGAATCCCCACAAAAGTCATATTCATTTTGTTTGGCATGAGCGCTTGTAATGTAAACGAATAATAATGTGAGTGTGGCATTTTTTTTTAGCAAAATACTGTAAGCAACAACCCTTCAGGCATGCGGCCAACCAACAGTGATATTATTTCCCCTGGCATGGCACTGTTTCTTCAGTAGGGAGAGTTTTTGACTTGAACAGACTTCTACAGAAACAGGAAAACCTATCTTTACTGGCCACCACCTAGGAATGTACAGTCGGGACATGACTTATACTTAGACATTTCATCAACTTAAACTTGATTGGAAGGTGGAAATTAAAAAAATCAATCCACATGGCGTGTATCATGAAACTAATGAAAAAACAACCGCTTTTGGCGACCACAGTCATCATTTCTTGACTACATGTAGTGATCTGTTTATGTAATTCAAAATGATCTCGAAAATCAAATGACATTTCAGTGCCCAGCCATGCAGAGCGCCTCTGGGCAAGGCTGGCACTGCACCATTACACTTGGCCTTGAAAAAAAAAGTCCGCTTTGGCAGAAAAGGAGATGGGAGAAGGAGAAAGAAAGCTACACGTTGAGCTCCAAAGCAACAGGTCAAACTGTGGCTAAACAGACAAACTTCCTCCATAAAAACCACAGTATAATCCTCAGGGTGCATAACCCCTCTCCACCAATCCCCACGCTGCCAAACCAAACAGAGGCTGGATAGGCTGACCGAGCGAGCCAAATCTACCAGCTCCATGCCAACCAATAAGCAGCTACAGAATCTAGCAGAGGGCAATTTAGTACCGGATACATTGCTCTCCAGGGCAACGTGCTTAAAACTTGTGTACCAGTGCACTGCCAGGAAAAGGGTAGCACATTCAACATTGCTGATGATGGCAGATACCACAGAGGCTTGTGTGGAAAGTCTCGAAAGGCAAACTACGAACGAAAGGCGCTACCTCAAAGCCGACTGGAATCTAAGAATTTAAGGACCCTCTTACCTGCACGAAATCTTATAAAACAAATTCCCTGCCAGTAGTGCTAAGGGCAACAAGGTACTTAGTCAGAACTGCTTGAATAATCCTCTACAGTTAGTGGATAATATCGGGCACATGTAGGTCTTGACTCTTTGCCGTCAACACAAAAACTGTGTGTGTATCTTCGACACTGAAGAAGCTCAGACCATGATCATGTGATCTGCCACATAAATGAGGGCCTAAAATTCATACGCTTTCTGTCCTCAGAAACAAACAAAAAAACCACTCCCATTTCTCCAGCCATCAACCACCCACCCTGTACCTTGGAAAGCTGTAGCGTGGCCCAGCAGCAAGTAGTTGAGCTCAAAACTGTAGGAGCGGATGTTCTGCACCGTCTCCCTCCGTACGGCCACCTGGTAGTTCTCCTCCATCTTGCGGGTGCAGCAGGATGGGCCCTGGTGTTTGCACACCAGCAGATCTACATCTGGAGGGGGAGAGTGAGGATGTGAGAGAAAGACAGACAGACAGACAGACAGAGAAGAGAGAGAGAGAGAGAGAGAAAGATTATTTTTAATTCTACTGTACTTTGTTATTTTGCAGCACTGTATAGCACTCCTTTATTATGTTAATAACACACCTTTTAAATTTAAAATTTGACACGTATGTGTGTGTGCGTGTGTGTGTGTGTGCGTGACAGAGAGCGAGAGAGAGCAGACAGAGTGAAAGGGGACAGATCAGGAGATCAATCAGGCAAGAGTTTTTGTATCTGGACAGTTAAACCCAAAGGCTTGGCTCTCAAAGCAGTCATGGACTGGGTTGGGAAGGAAACTCACATACACAAACAAAGAGAAGGTTGAATGGAAGAGCACACACACACACAGCCATATACCCATGCACACACACACACACACATACTAGAATAGGCACGCACATTAAGCAAACACATTACAGCACACACATCATAAGACCTCTCTAAACCACCTCAGCCTCCTAGCCATAACAGTCTCGCTCGCATCCACACCAAGGCCATTACCTAACAGCCCGGGGCTTGACATCAGTGGCCGGCCCCAAATAAAGACCTCACTGTGACGCTCGCCTCGCAGCTCTCGTCCCCAACTTTTTGGGGACATCACCGGAGCGAGTGTGGCGGTGAAATCATGGACGGCCATAATTAGGCACGCTGCTATTAAAGTCTCTGGACTAGACGAGAGGCCCCTGGCTCACGCACCACTCCACCTCAGGGGCCCCACACAGGGTGCGGAGCAGAGCCGAGCTATGAAACCTGAGAGGAACGAATCCCAAATCTCTCACTCTCGTTCTCTTTCTCATCATATCTAGCTCTGTCTCTCTTGTTTTCCTCTATCACTCTCATTTTTGTCTTTATATCTGTTATGTTACATCCCTCCTTCTTTCAATAGCTCTCTCTTTCTGTCTTTTCTTCCTCATCTTGCAAAGCTGTGGCGTCAGGGATATCCGGACAAATAGATTTCTATCTCTCTGTTTGTTTCTCTCTATGGCTCTCTCTCTCTGGTTTTTTGATCTCTATCACTTTCATTCATTCTGCCCCCCTCCTACCCCGACACGACCCCCTAAAAACTTGTGGCCCCATTTCTAAATCCTCCTCAGACATACAATAGGCTCAGTTGCTTGCTCTGTCTCTCACCCTGCCATCGTCTCTCATCCACTCGCATTGCTGTCTCTTAATTATGCTCCCAAAGACCCCCCCCTCCACACACACACACACACATACTCTTACCCTCCCAGATCGTTGCCACCACCCCCTCCCCATGCACCAGTTGGTCTCATCCCCAAGGTATGAAGTCATGGCTGACCTCTGTTCCCCACCCGCACTCTCCTGGCTGGCCTCAGACCGCCACTTTATCTCCAGCGTGAAACTAATACGCAATATACAGGGACCAGCAGCGTTTGGCGTGGAGCAAGGAGCAGGGACCGGTGACTGCAGGGGGAAAATGATCCAGACAAAAGACTTTGGCTCAATATCCTGCTTAGGCTGACAGGAGGATTCAGGCGAGAATATTCCAGAACATCAGCCAGACAATTAAGGGCCCTTCACCATCAGCCCCCCCGCCTAAATGGCCTTGGTGCCAAGGTCTGTTGCAACTGGGGTCAACATACATAAGAATCAGTACAAGTGTCATATATCAGTTCAATTTATATGTTCATTCATCAATATATTTGCTTCATCTCTGTATTTATTTATGCTGACCCAAACATACAGTATATACTTGTATACTTACAATATATATTTATATATACTTGTAACATGATAGATGCAGTATGTTCCAGAAAAATGCAAAAATCCAAAGACACTATAACATCATTGTGAATAACAATCCTGTGTGTCTACTTACACCTTGTCTCATATCTCAAAGTGGTTCTCAGTCAAATCTGCCATTGGCAGAGGAAAAGAGTGTGAAACAGCACACAACCTTTGGGCCTAATGCGATTTGAAATGGACTCCAGCAGCTCGCCTGATTGTGTGTGTGGTGTGTATGTGTGTGTCTAAAATCCAGTCTAAAAGCCAAAAAACTGAATTCCCAAGACATGGCTCAATTAGAGCCTAATGGTGTGTGCCCATGGGTCTGACTCAACGAACAACCACACAGACCCCTAGACTTGCGATCAAAACCCCCTATCTTTCTAAGCTCTCTCAGGTGACAAATACCTCTTGATTAATTGAGCGTGTTTAGTAGCTGCTCCAGTGCCTTTGTAAGCCCTTTTGCTAGCATCACCTTTCTGCCCTCGTTACCAGCGGAGGTCAAATATACACTTTTTTGTAGTTTGGAAAAGGATTTAAAAAAAAAAAATGCTTGTACGAGATGCAAGTCCAACCAAACCCACAGTCGTGGAACACTACTTGGTCAACAAGAAATCTGATTAATGCGCTACATTTTCATTTCTGTTTTCGCAGACAGGGGACGGTAATTTCCTGACTTTGATATTTTTTTTTTTCTCTTCGGGCAGGAATAGCTGGGTCTGGGAATGGGAGCACAGTAATTAATTGTGTGGAGGATTCTTAGACACTACTCTTGGAAGCAACGTTCCTTTCCATGTTCACTCATGCACCTAAGATGACAGGATATTTAGTCTAGATATTTTTTTCCTGTTGTTGTGCTTGGGAGGCATCCTGATGAAAAACAATGTTTGTAACATAATTACTCTACTTGGGGGTTATAGGAGAGCTTTACTTTTTTTTTTAACTCTGTCTTAGCTGGGGTGCAGTAAAGTCACACATTACAGTAATATGTGGAAAGGTATGGGCTATGAGAATCTAGCAGTAATACGCAGGAGGGTATGAGCTATAAGAATCTAACGTGTATGAGACAGAGGCGAACGCAACCCAGCACCTCACCTCAAAACACACCCGTCTCGTCAAACCAGTCCTTACTAGCAGACTCAGAATAATTTGACCTAGACACAACAACTCAACAGCAAACACACACAAAACAACACCTGCACTTCTACACTATAGTTTCACAGAGTGAGTGGGAAACCTTCAAGAAGAGTGTGTCTGCTCTGTCAAAACATATCAGTGACTTAGTTCTACAGCAAGCAAGTATCAGATTCACTGAGAAGGTCAATTGCTCTGAGTACGAGGCCTAAATGCTGTGTCACTCTCAGCACTGGCCAGGGCATATCAATACTGCCATATTGACTCAATGTCAAAATTCAAGTCGATTGTGGACTTCACTACACTATTCAGCCTAGTACTCCTCTCACAAGATAAACATTGCACTCAATAAGAAATTCTGATTTGCAACAGGGGATATAAATGTCATGACAACAAGTTAAGTTACTCTCTGGGTGTTTGCAGTACTGTTAAAAGATGGAGGAGGAGAGGAATCTCTGTGGCCTATTAAAAGCCTACTACATGAGGGCAAGAGAACTTGACATGTGCACAAACCCCAGCAAAATCCACCTCAAATCCAATAAAAGATGCCTGTGATGTGGTATCAGACACATAAGAGGACTGAGCAAAGACTGAGATCATACCGGTGGAAGTTACAGCAGAGGAATACAGAAAGATTGCTCGCTACCCCACTGGCAGCGGTAAAACATTTTGACCACTGTGCCAATTCAATATTGGTCTTCGGGCTGTGTTTATTGAATTTGTACTGAGGGTCGGTAGATGTGAAGGTAGCAAAATGACGTGCAATAGGCAGAGCCAGAAACAGCAAAAGTGTGGCTAGGGGCAGCAGCACTGCGCTTTCTTCATATGCCAGAGATTGACTACATTTGCCTTATGAATGCAGTAACTGTGCAACTCATCAAAGAACATTAACAACTCTGAGCCCATGCCAAATCTTTTTGAAATTCCCCTTAGCCAAGTGTTGATGTGGTAACAACATGAAAAAACAGTATGCATCAACAGCAAGTCCGACTTAAGTTATATAATTTTTCACTTCCAATACCCCCTTTCCATCCTCTTTCAAGTTAGCCATCTAAACTGGCAGCTACACAGTACACTATTTCTAGGCTAGAACAAAATAATTTGATGACAATAAGCAGCTAGCCAACCTATCAGACATCACTGACATGTAATCCTAATAGGCTTTACCTCGCATGGTGTCAAGGCTGGAGTACTTATGAAATTTAAAGGAAAATTAAAATCTGTCTACTTTTAATTTCATTTCACTGATCACCTCAAACTCTCCGGGCACTCTCTGCTAATTGGCAACAGCAGCACAAGCGCTATGCCTCATTGTGTCCCCAAAACAGGGAAAAAAAGAGAATTTGAGGAGAAACAACTTTCAGTCACATTTATAAAAGAAAGAGCCTGGAACCACTCAATATACAGTATATGGCAGACTTAGGTGATAAATGACAACCCCATTAAAAAAGTCACATGACAGAGCACGAGATAAGCATTATTAATAGCAAAGCCAAAAGGTCTGCATCCCTAAGCAGCCACAACCATGCTAGCTGAGGACAGGCTTGCCCAACCAAGTGTTGCACTGAACGCTACCACATACCACAGACTCCCCTCTGCAGGGTCTTGCCCTCTTCCCCACCATGACCACATACTGATAAAACTCAGTTTTGCTCCCAGACGGTCAGCTGCTGCATAGCCCGAGTTTTACTGGACACAGCGAAGGAAAAAAAAAGTCACAACATGGAGACCTCTTGTCAGGACCACACCACATTGTTCCCGACACTCACTGTGCATCCTGTATCTCCCAAATATGACCACAGGGATGCTGTCTCCGTGGTAACCATACACAAAACAGTGTGGGTGGTTTTAATGCCTTATGCCTTTTTAATGCCTTTTATACTGATTGATTGTTTTGCCTCACTGTCACAAGGTAAAAATTATCAGTTAGAATGGCTAGTATGGTGGCATATGAATATATAATTATGCATTTAAATGGGTGTGCTCCATGGCAGTAGACTTGATTGCACAGACTATGTTTTTTTTCTGGGCACAGGTGCAGGAGGGGAAAACAGAGTGATGTTATTCCCATGACACTGCATCCATCAATTGTTATTGAGATGGTGAGGGGGGCTAAATGAGGCATAATCAACAAAACAAAGCGATTTCCCTTTCATGTTACATATGAAGTGATGCTACAGCCAAATAAAGCATCGCATCTTGCAAATGATGTAGCTGGCAAAAACTACAAATATAACGCACTTGTGTAACAACAGACTTGACAGGTGCCCGTTATGTCTGCAGTCTTCGCGGTTACAGTACATTACACCCTAGGCTGTTCTTGCACCAAGTGCCACGGGCGCAGACATCGGGTATTTCTAGTCTGTGAGATCACCGGCTATCTTTTTCGCATGCTACCGTCGCGTACTCCTCGGCGCTGAGTCATATGTCAAAGAGGTAGAGGTGTCTCAGTGTCTGCCATCTCCGCTACAGTCGCGCACAAAGTATGAGAAACTTCCCGCTGTAAAAGTGGACAAGTTAACGCATGTGCTGGTGAATCCCAAATCCTCATCTACCACAAAAAGACCTCTTGTCGGAGATGCATTCACTGACTTCATTTTCAGCCTGTTGGTTTAATCAATAATCTAATATATGTTTAGTCTCGAAATGACTGTGAAAGACAGGTAACGACCTCTTGTCGCTGCACTGGGAATCTCTAACGTGGTTAATCAATTTGGTTTATCAAAGGTTTTCACATAACCCCAACCGTTGCCGAGTGGTTTTCGCATAACGTTAGCCCCGAACTTTGCCGACCCAATGTAAAGTTAAAGTAGCCTAACACCTGTTCCAACCCCTGAATAAGCAAGAGCGGGGGAAGGCTCAGTCAATATCATACAACCCTGGTCGTTCCAGTGACATTGTATGATTCTGGTGAGTGAAGAGTAGACTTGCATTTAATTATTGTTATTACACTGAAACACACGTTGGGGTAGAAGCGTTTTCACGTTACTGTCACTAACCTGTTCCAGGTGTTTCTGGTACCCATTTCAGCGGTCCGATCTGTCGCACCTGGAAAGCCGTTTTAACTTCATGACAGCTGTGACATCTCACACGGTAAGTCTCTATCGTTAGAGACACTACCAGAATAATCCACCAAAAGTTAACGCGTGTGAACAATCCCAGGGACATTGCAGCATCTCAAGCGCGATATCCTTGCGATGTAATTGTTGTCGATATCACAAAAAAAGGAAAGTGACAACACAAAAACAGTGGACAGAAATTACAACATAAACATACGGTTTGATATAGCAAATCCGTTACACTCCTACATTATCCGCTGAGTTGTTGCAGTGGGCATTCTCAATCTAGCGGTATACAGTCCTATCGGGACTGAGCGATCATGAACTATAGTGTAGCGTTATCGGGCACTCAGTGCGAAGACGTAGTGTAACATGCTTGCTTGCGCTCTCTCCCCCTCCTCCTTCTGGCACCCTCTCACCTCTCTCTCTCTCTCTCTCTCTCTCACACACACACACACACACACACACACATACAATGCAGTGCTTTCAACAAATGCTAAGGCATATACGGGTTTACAAGTTATCTGGCCATCGAATACAAGTGATCGAAATCATGTCAATATAAAAAGCCTCCAACTCCACATACTTTTGAAAAATCATAATAATCAAAATGATCAATGTCCACCAGACAGGTTCATCAGCTACATAATTAAATATACATGTAAATTAGATGTAAATAAGAACTAATGGGAGTAATTTTATTGATATTTGCTGTAAAACAGCTATCAGCTACTTCATCACTTATAGGGCACGGATAAAAATTAAATGTTTGCTCATCCCCGTAGGTCATTCTCTCTAATTGCAGCTGATTTTCTTTCTCTGTTCCACATCATATGCATTGTGCACTAAAAAAAAACACCATTTTGCTTTGAGAAGTAGTTTTTATACACAACATATGGCAAATACTTTTAAGTTTCGTTTACTTGCCAATGCGACGAACACAAAAATGCTATAATAAAAACTAAATTTACTTGGCTAAAATTTACAGTGTAAACTTTTCTTCTATAATGCACAATTTACTAAATTATAACACAATGACTGGAACTATGTTTCACTCAAAATGTCAAAGACATAGGCCTAAGACTGAAGCACTCACTCAACTGTCAAGCAGTTTTACTTCTGGTGTTCAGTTTGCCCCCTGCTGGACACATCAGTATATAGGTTGGGCATTCACTTCAAGCAGTTTGTACAAAAAATATTATACAAAAGTTGTGGCCTATTGATGATAACTTGGCTTAAGGTTCTGATCTCAAAATATCTTTACAGAACAGTTTTTCGGATCCCAATTCTATTCAGACAACAACCAAAAACTAGTGGTTCACACAGAGGTCCTACTGTGCATAAATATCAGAGATAACTATGAAATGGTATGTACTGATATTTTCTCAACAATCCCCAATCTTATAATAGGTGATTTTGATTATATTTTGACTGATTGCATTTGGCTTGAGTGAGTGTGTTAGTGCCTATGTAATACACTGGTAACTTATTAATTTAATTAATTCTTTGTATACATTTTTTGCATTTGCGCCGAATTAAAGTGAAGTCTGTCTGCTCCTATACACAAAGTGGATTTTACCACAATTTCTATCCAGTGCTGTAAAACCTGCTGTTTTCAAAATATAAACTGGAGCTGAACTGTTTGGACAATGTAATGTACATGAAGCACTTGATCTTGCAGACTTTATTCCAGTTTATCCAAAGAGGAATTATGTTAGAGTGGGCTCACACTGATGGCATGCATATCAACATATCGTTGTCTGAGATGCATGTCTTTTTGACTTCCTTCGCTGTTGCCATCTACTGGACAAAAAAAAATGCAAAGTGCAATAATGCAAATATTCTAGATGCCGACATAAACATGAGTCTAAATCAGCCATGCCCATTCAGTAAATGTAATTATGCTATAGTAATGACGTACAATAGGCAGAGCCATTAATGCATGTATTAATCCAAAGGATCTGTATTTGCATCGAAAGAGCTGCATTACCTTGGGCAATGCATAAAACCTTATGCAGTTGATTTTTTAAACTGCTATAACACTTCCCCTTTAGTTGCAATTTTTTGTTGCTTTCTACACCACAGTTTTAGATTCATGCCGGTGTGCATGGATTTGTTTACAAATTAAAGAAGAGGGACCAGTAATGAAAAGGCAGGTTAAGTGGTAAGGTAATAAACAAGATTTCATACAAAGACTGCAGTACTGTCCAACTTAATCAGAATCTGATTCTGATTAATCTGATTCTGATTAATCAGAATCTGATTCTGATTAAGAATGAACGTATTCCTGACAATAACTTAATGTCGGTGACTTGCTGACAGCAAAGTTGCCATGACTGTTTTTGACAAGTCAGCTTAATGATAGGTTCAACCTGTGCCGCTTACCCTCACCCTATCACAAGTTTGTTTACCATCAAATTTATGTGTTATATAGTAACAAATATTACACCTTAGTGTGCTGAGGTAGCCTTCATTTTGTCACATCTGGACCTTCTACATAACCATGAGTTTCCAGGAGTTTCACAATATGGTGCGGTTGCAATGCTAGAGTCCCAAAGGAATTTTTAAACAGCAGAGAGAAACACTACACAAACAAATCACATCATTCCAATGTGAATTCACAGTATCACATGAAAACAATGTTAAGAGGAATGTTCTGATGAGGACTGTTTATGTTATGACCTTACATCATGGTTCATTAGAGATGTTGCCAAGTATTGTTATTAAAAAGGTGACTCCAAACTTGTCAGTTTTCAAATGTACCTTCCAAACTGTGGTAGCCATATGGGAATGTCTGAAATATGTAAGGATTTGTCAGAGGACCAAGATTGTCTGTCCTTTCAGTTGTCAGATGAATGCTTATGCTGACTGTGATCCATATATCCAAACCATAAGATTGAGATAATATGTACAACAGCTGTGCATTTATGACAACTAAATGTATACATTAACCAGGGGCCTACATCCTATAGTGGAAAAAGCAGCTTCTGCGTTGGCCGGGAATCGAACCCGGGTCAACTGCTTGGAAGGCAGCTATGCTAACCACTATACCACCAACGCTTACAATTTTATTTAACAATTCACACAACACTTTTTTTGCACATAAATATTCAAAATTTCATACCATACTCAAACACAATTTCTACAGCCACGTTTAGTGCATTCTTGAGTTCGTCTCACTGAAAGGTAGATAAACTTGCTCATACAGAGTATTAAAGAAAAAGCACCACTTAAAAACATTCAGTCTGTATTTTTCTCAAGTATGTGCAAACCACAGAGTCCCTCATCCCAACCCCCACGCCATTCCACAGGAAACTCCCCAGTGTTTGTTCACTAAACCAGGCCTCTATGCCACGTCTGCTGAAAATCTTGAAATAGTCTCAGGCTCCTACAATTGTGCAGCTATAACAGTTGTACAAGCTGATCAAAGCTTATATGAACAAATCTGGCCACACTACTGATGTTTTCATCTGAAATTCTCCCCAGTACAATACTGAAATGGAAAAATCTTGTCAAGTAGATATTCTTTACATAATTTCAGGGTATGGTCCCTCCTACATGTAATTCATCATAAATATGTAAGTTTGCTAAATGCTGATGAAGTTTTTGCCTCAGATATCAAAAAAGAAAAGGATTTCTGCGTTGGCCGGGAATCGAACCCGGGTCAACTGCTTGGAAGGCAGCTATGCTAACCACTATACCACCAACGCTTACAGAAACATCTGGCCCGCACCAGTGGAAGGCTCCAGTGGGGAGCAGCAGCTACAGAGCGGAGTTTGTGACGTGTGAAGGCAGGTTTGAACATTCTGACGTAGTACACAAATTTTTGCTGCTCATAAGTGGTTCTGCAAAGACACTGGTGATATCTAAGCTAAATAGATCCTAATGCAGCATGCACGTATTCTTCATTAACTAACAGCTTATTAACATGCAAATTAGTGACATTTGTTAGCCATTACAAGTCACATATCATTACTCTACATGACCTTATTCTACCCATAACAGACCACTAACTAAGAATTTCTCTGATATAAACTCCTAATTACTGTTTATTCATAGTTAGTAAGTTAGTTGCTGCATATGAATTATGATCTTAATATGCCTTGGTTAGTATGTGACTTAGAAGGCAGTAGTACAACAGAAACAGTTATTCTCCTTCAATAATATTTAGAAAATATGGCTTATTCATCAGAACAAAACCCAAAACTACAAGTACCTAATAGTGCCCAAACAAGTCCTAATTATGTCTTTTTGAGTGAGAATAACTATTTCTATTGTACAACCACCTTATAAGCCCCTTACTGAGCAAAGCATATTGAGATCAAAATTCATATGCAATAACTATCTTACTTACTATGAATAAGCAGTAATTAGAAGTTTTTAAGATTATGCAGAATAAGATATTAATAAACGACTTGTAATGACTAACAAATAGCTAGTATGTTATTACTTTGCATGGTAATAAGCTGCTAGTTAATGGTGTATATATGTGCCCTAATCTAAAGTGTCTAAAGTGTAAAACTAGTAACTAGTAACTGCTGTCTCACTCATACATGACAGACAAAAAAATACAACACACACACTTTGACACCTATGGCCTTCTACGTCTTTTTGAAGAATGTCATCATAAGCACAATGTAGGGGAGCCTTTACAATTAATTAATTGTGACGTTTATAATCATGATTAATTGAAAATCAGATTAATTGTACATCAGATTTATTTTCTCATCCCTACTCACAAGCGCCTACAGAATCTTATCTTTGACTTTGTGTCAGTGCAGGTCTGTGCATCTGGACTTCCTGAGGATCATTACAAGCCATTCAACAACCCTGATAGGCCAGCAGGCTAGTTAAAAGAAAAAAAATACTCCCAAATGGCAGCAGAACAGCACACAAACACACACTTCTGCTGCCATTTATTTCTCAGAGAGTTTTGTACACCTACATGGAAGTTAGGGGTGTAAGTTTTTTGGCCATTCAGCCATTCAACATCAGATTTGATGTCTGCATCCATACAATCCGGGTGGTAGTATGCACACAGTTGACAGACATTGCTTGAGCAGTGAGCTCTCCTGGCACTCTCACACACACACCCAAGTATGGAGCAGTGGGCAGTGGATGTCATGCATAGGTCTCACTCCCTTCTAAGAACTGTGTCATGGAAAAGGAGACTGTTTTACATCCTTGTCCAAAAAGAGACATCCTGCGTTGGCCGGGAATCGAACCCGGGTCAACTGCTTGGAAGGCAGCTATGCTCACCACTATACCACCAACGCACACTCCAACATCTGGCTCACACCTCCGATCGATTTGGAAAACCCAAAGTGGAGGTTTAGCCTACAAAGCTTGGCTTCGATTTCATGTCTGGGCACGTCTATGCATCTGGACCTCCTAAAGACCTAAGCGACATACAAAATTACACAAGACGACGGACGACAGAGGACAAATGGGAAGACTGATGATATGTCAAGTATAGTCGACACACTGATCACGTTGTTGATGTTGTTATACTAGTGCATAATTGCACAAATCAATTTGTGTTATATTCTCAAAAACAATATGAGTCACTGCCATAGTCACTGCAAAGCAGCCTAATAGCTGATCAGTTAGCTCACAGTAGAGAGGAGAAGAATGCTTTTTAGAGCATGAATGAAAGAAATATAAACGATCGCCGACAACAACCAATTTTTCACAAATACACATTCACAGCAAATAGATGTCCAAAAAGAAGTTAAAAATTCCACTTTACTCAGTAGCTTATTCTTTCAGGGCCCTTTTGCATGTAATACTACTGTAATGTAGATGTACTCACTACATTACACAGACGTGTCATTGTGTGACTGTATGACTGGCTTCTGAACAGTCTGCTACATGCCGTAGCAAAGGAGTCTGTGCAGATTCTCATTCATCCAGGTCATGGTAGGGAAAGTGCTATGCTGTATGCAACTGGACTTCTATTTTGAAGCTTCAAGACATTTCACCTTTAATCCAAAAGGCTTCATAGCAAAGAAGGGAGCTAAATCCTAGCAGAAGTATTTTGATTTTGAAACATGGTCCTCAGACCACAACACAGTCGATTTAAGATAAGTAGCTTTATTGTCCTGAAGTAAATTTCTCCTCCCCATCTAAGCCCTCCAGGTGGTCGTATGTATACATACAGTACACACATTGCTTGAGCTGTGAGTTCTCTTGGTGCTCACACACACACCCAAGTATGGAGCAGTGGGCAGTGGATGTCGTGCACAGGCATCACTACCCTCTCAGAATTGTGTTATGGTAAAGGGGAATGGTTAAACTTGCGTCCTCGTCCAAGAAGAGACAACCTGCATTGGCCGGGAATCGAACCCGGGTCAACTGCTTGGAAGGCAGCTATGCTAACCACTATACCACCAATGCACACTCCAAAACCTACCTCACACCTCCAACCGATTTGGAAAACCCAAAGTAGAGGTTTAGCCTACAAAGCTTGGCTTCGATTTCATGTCAGGGCACCTCTATGCATCTGGACCTCCTAAAGACCTAAGCGACATACAAAATTACACAAGAAGACGGACGACAGAGGACAAATGGGAAGACTGATGATAGGTCAAGTATAGTCGACACACTGATCACGTTGTTGATGTTGTTATACTTGTGCATAATTGCACAAATCAATTTGTGTTATATTCTCAAAAACAATATGAGTCACTGCCATAGTCACTGCAAAGCAGCCTAATAGCTGATCAGTTAGCTCACAGTAGAGAGGAGAAGAATGCTTTTTAGAGCATGAATGAAAGAAATATAAGCGATCGCCGACAACAACCAATTTTTCACAAATACACATTCACAGCAAATAGATGTCCAAAAAGAAGTTAAAAATTCCACTTTACTCAGTAGCTTATTCTTTCAGGGCCCTTTTGCATGTAATACTACTGTAATGTAGATGTACTCACTACATTACACAGACGTGTCATTGTGTGACTGTATGACTGGCTTCTGAACAGTCTGCTACATGCCGTAGCAAAGGAGTCTGTGCAGATTCTCATTCATCCAGGTCATGGCAGGGAAAGTGCTATGCTGTATGCAACTGGACTTCTATTTTGAAGCTTCAAGATATTTCACCTTTAATCCAAAAGGCTTCATAGCAAAGAAGGGAGCTAAATCCTAGCAGAAGTATTTTGATTTTGAAACATGGGTCCTCAGACCACAACACAGTCGATTTAAGTTAAGTAGCTTTACTGTCCTGAAGTAAATTTCTCCTCTCCATCTAAGCCAGGGGTGGGCAATTATTTTTTCCATGGGGCCATATGAGAAACAGAAAATATTGTGGAGGGCCGGGCCAAAAGGCTGAACTCAATTTTGCATAACATTAATTGTATTTCTTTATAAAAAGCAGTAAATAGCATTGTTTTGACAAGCTGGTATAAGTAGGCTATATGTTACAATTAAGTCATGAAAAAGTGAGGTTGCCTTACAAAAAAATCTTTTATTTAAAACCTTTATTCAATCAATTTTCCCAAACCAATGGCAAACAAAATATGAACTTTGTTTTTTTTTTTACTATTTATGACTTATATTAGTGAACATTTTCGGTCACATTCACTCCAAAATACATTCTGAGTTTCAAATACTGTTGGCAAGAGGTTTTTAGCATACTAAGGACATCACAATATTGTCTTTGTGCACCAAACAGTAAGCAAGACACATCATATTATAAGTCATTGAACTGTCATTGAACATCACTGAACTGTGATTTTGAGAAAAGGGCTTCCAAAGAAAGTGTCCCAGTTCACTGCTAGTTGGTGCCATTACATGCCTACATTTGTAGCCTAACCATCCAAGTTCTTTTTTCTTGCTCAGTGAGAGAAATCTAGTCTCTGCTGGGCTTTAACGAGTGCATCAAAGTCAGGTTGAATGTTTGAGGTAGAGATGCGAAGCATGATCATCAGTGAGAGAGCTTCTATACGTGGATTTTGTAAACTTCATCATTGAGAATGTTTGTTCACAAATGTAGGTAGAGCCAAAGAGAACCAACATCTTCTGAGCATGTCTCCTCATGTTTGGAAAGTTCTCCTCCTTAAGAGAAGAGTAGAAATCCAGCAGAGATCCTGACTTAAAGTGCTCTGCCAATACTGCATCAGACTGCAGGTCAATGAGCTCCAGCTGAACATCACTGGGTGCATTATCCACACTGCAGGAAAACGGAGAGGATATCATGTGCATTTCATCCTCGATTGTTCTGAGATCTTCAAATCGCCTTGAAAACTCACCATACAATGCTCCTAACATGGATGAGTACCTGCGGAGATGATCAGCTGATGGTGTGACTTCTTTCAGGGTTTGCATGTGAGTGAGAGTGTTGCTCTCCAGTTGGCTCGAAAGAAACTGCAGCTTTCTCATGAAAGCCTTCACCAGGCTGTGCATTTCATGAACAAAAAGGCCCTTGCCTTGCAGTCTGGTGTTCAGTTCATTCATCAGTGCAGTCACATCGACAGCAAATGCAAAATCTGCCATCCAGTGTTCATCTGAAAGCTCTGGGATGTCCTTGCCTTTCTTCTCACAGAACTCTTGAATCTCTGCTTTCAGGTCCCAAACTCTTTTTAGCACTTTGCCGAGGCTGAGCCATCTGACAGCTGTGTGGTAGCCGATGTCACTATGCTCAGACTCATGCTCCTCTAAAAGTGCGACAAACTGTCTGTGATTCAATGCCCGTGCCCTGATGAAGTTTACTATTTTAGTAACAACATCAATAACATGGGTCATTTTTAGCACTGACTTGCACAACACATGTTGGTGTATAATACAATGCAAAAATACCAACTTCTGATCTGCGTCAATTTCAGTCACTTTGTCTTGCATACGTTTCAAAAGTCCGACATTTTTACCTGTAAGATTTGGACAACCGTCCGTTGTGACACCTGCTAGTCTGTCCCACTTCAACCCCAGTGTGTCTATTCAGACGTTTACCTCCGTAAACAAATCGCTCCCTGTTGTTGTCCCTTTCATCGGCCGCATTGCTGCCAACTCCTCCGTAATCTTGAAGTCCGTTATCCCACGGACAAATATGAGTAGCTGGGCTGTGTCGCGGACATCACAGCTCTCGTCCAAAGCCAAGGAGAAGAAGTCAAAACTGGCCACTTCATGTTGCAGCTGAAGCTCCAAATTCCCTGCAATTTGCTCGATTCTTCTCGTCACGGTTCGCCTGGATAGCGGGACTTGTTCAAATGCCCCTTTTTTGTCAGGGCATATTAGTGCTGCAGAGTCCACCAGACACTCTTTGACAAATTCCCCCTCCGAGAATGGCTTACTGTTTTTAGCGATTTTGTGGGATATCAGGAAACTGATCTTGGTTGCAGCATCCCTGGATGCGTGAAGCTTGGTAAAAAAGCCTTGCTGCTTTTGCAGCTTAGCTAGCAACGCATCCGATGTCCGCCCCCTTTCAGCATCACTCAAGTTTTTGTATTTCTCCGCGTGTTTTGTCTCGTAATGCCGGCTCAAGTTATAGTCCTTAAACACAGCGATCTGCTCCCCGCAAACTAAACACACAGCTTTACCACCAACTTCAGTAAATAAGTACTTAACAGTCCAATTTTTGTTGAAATGCCTGCATTCGGCATCTACCTTTCTTTTTTTAGCAGAACCGGACATTTTTATGGGCTAAAGTCACTTGCTTGTAACAAGGAGCTAATCTTTTTGATATACCTATGCGTCATTACCTACGTGAATAAAAACAATTTCAAAATAAAAGCACTGCAGTTTTAGTCCATGCATGAGGTAAAATGAGAAAACATGTTTATTTTGTAATTTCCAGTTAACCTTACGCGGGCCGGTCAAAGCCAACCAAAGGGCCGTATGTGGCCCGGGGGCCGTACAATGCCCAGGTCTGATCTAAGCCCTCCAGTTGGTCGTATGTACACATACAGTACACACACTGCTTGAGCTGTGAGTTCTCTTGGTGCTCACACACACACCCAAGTATGGAGCAGTGGGCAGTGGATGTCGTGCACAGGCATCACTACCCTCTCAGAATTGTGTTATGGTAAAGGGAAATGGTTAAACTTGCATCTTTATCCAAGAAGACACAACCTGCGTTGGCCGGGAATCGAACCCGGGTCAACTGCTTGGAAGGCAGCTATGCTCACCACTATACCACCAACGCACACTCCAACATCTGGCTCACGCCTCCAATCGATTTGGAAAACCCAAAGTGGAGGTTTAGCCTACAAAGCTTGGCTTCGATTTCATGTCAGGGCACGTCTATGCATCTGGACCTCCTAAAGACCTAAGCGACATAAAAAATTACACAAGAAGACGGACGACAGAGGACAAATGGGAAGACTGATGATAGGTCAAGTATAGTCGACACACTGATCACGTTGTTGATGTTGTTATACTAGTGCATAATTGCACAAATCAATTTGTGTTATATTCTCAAAAACAATATGAGTCACTGCCATAGTCACTGCAAAGCAGCCTAATAGCTGATCAGTTAGCTCACAGTAGAGAGGAGAAGAATGCTTTTTAGAACATGAATGAAAGAAATATAAGCGATCGCCGACAACAACCAATTTTTCACAAATACACATTCACAGCAAATAGATGTCCAAAAAGAAGTTAAAAATTCCACTTTACTCAGTAGCTTATTCTTTCAGGGCCCTTTTGCATGTAATACTACTGTAATGTAGATGTACTCACTACATTACACAGACGTGTCATTGTGTGACTGTATGACTGGCTTCTGAACAGTCTGCTACATGCCGTAGCAAAGGAGTCTGTGCAGATTCTCATTCATCCAGGTCATGGCAGGGAAAGTGCTATGCTGTATGCAACTGGACTTCTATTTTGAAGCTTCAAGATATTTCACCTTTAATCCAAAAGGCTTCATAGCAAAGAAGGGAGCTAAATCCTAGCAGAAGTATTTTGATTTTGAAACATGGGTCCTCAGACCACAACACAGTCGATTTAAGTTAAGTAGCTTTACTGTCCTGAAGTAAATTTCTCCTCTCCATCTAAGCCCTCCAGTTGGTCGTATGTACACATACAGTACACACACTGCTTGAGCTGTGAGTTCTCTTGGTGCTCACACACACACCCAAGAATGGAGGAGTGGGCAGTGGATGTCGTGCACAGGCATCACTACCCTCTCAGAATTGTGTTATGGTAAAGGGGAATGGTTAAACTTGCGTCCTCGTCCAAGAAGAGACAACCTGCGTTGGCCGGGAATCGAACCCGGGTCAACTGCTTGGAAGGCAGCTATGCTAACCACTATACCACCAACGCACAATCCAAAACCTACCTCACACCTCCAACCGATTTGGAAAACCCAAAGTGGAGGTTTAGCCTACAAAGCTTGGCTTCGATTTCATGTCAGGGCACGTCTATGCATCTGGACCTCCTAAAGACCTAAGCGACATACAAAATTACACAAGACGACGGACGACAGAGGACAAATGGGAAGACTGATGATGGGTCAAGTATAGTCGACACACTGATCACGTTGTTGATGTTGTTATACTTGTGCATAATTGCACAAATCAATTTGTGTTATATTCTCAAAAACAATATGAGTCACTGCCATAGTTACTGCAAAGCAGCCTCATAGCTAATCAGTTAGTTCACAGTAGAGAGGAGAAGAATGCTTTTTAGAACATGAACGAAAGAAATATAATCACTGACAACCACCTTCTCACAAATACACATTCACAGCGAATAGTAACTTAGGTGTCCAAAAAGAAGGGTACAGTGTTTACACTGTACTGAGCTTGGCTTAAAAAGGGACAAACCTTGAACTAATGCCCCAGCAACAGGCTGAACATAATAATAATAATAAAAAACTTTTTGTTTTTTTTGACATGCAGGTGATGAGAGCAGTAGTGAGAGTGACAGGAGCAGCAGTGATGAGGTTCCAGACCAAGATGCAGGCAGTGTGGGCAGCGAATATGTTCCCAGGCTAGGTGATGAAGAGAGCAACAGGAGCAGCACTGATGAAGAGGCTCAAGACCGAGATTTACATTTAGGCATTTAGCAGACGCTTTTATCCAAAGCGACTTAGATATGACCGAGATGCTAGCACCAGTGCCCAAGCTGCAAGAATGAAACGAAACAAAGAAAAAGTGGCGTGGAAGTCGGTAAAACAGACTCAGACCTCTGCAAAAAATGTGCCTGTGTGGCAAGGTGCTCTCCCAGACAGTGACTCAATCAGACTGCCTATTAGTTATTTCAGACATTTTTTGACACTGAACTTTTGGCTCTTATTGTCAATCAGAGCAATCCATAAAGCACACAACAAAATCCAAACCATGCCCTGAAATTGGATCAGAAGGAATTGGAGCAGTTCATAGGAACTGTTTTGTACATAAGTGTTATCCGCTTACGTCGCTCTAGGATCTACTGGTCCAATGCATGTGATGTCCCGCGACAGGTGGGAAGAAATTAAACATTTCATTCATTTCAGTGACAACACGGCACCCAACAACAGTGACAGGCTGTTCAAAATTCGGGCACTTATTGATTCCCTGCTCCCCAAATTTCAAGCTCTGCCTCAAGATCAGATGCTTTCTATTGACGAACAAATGGTGCCATTCAAAGGCAGATCTGTTCTAAAACAGTACATCCCCAAAAAGCCATGCAAATGGGGATACAAAATCTTTGTTCTGTGTGACACAAAAGGCCTGGTGCACTCCTTTGATGTTTATGCAGGGAAATCTGATCCTCCACCAGGTTCACAAGACATCGGGGCAAGCGGGAACGTTGTGCTAAAACTTGCACAAGTCATTGATGGCCATGTCAACCACCTGCTGTACTTTGACAACTGGTTTTCCTTGCTTGATTTTTTTGTAGCTCTTGCAAACAGGGGAATACCAGCCCTTGGCACTGTGCGTCAAAATCACCTGCGAGGCTGCACTTTCAGTAAAGACAAAAAGCTCAAAAAGAAGGGAAGAGGGACATTTGAGGAGCAACAGGCTGTTGTTGACAGTGTGGAGGTTAGGGCTGTCAAATGGTTTGATAACAGGGGGGTGATTGTTGCTAGCACTTTTTCCAGTGCCCAGCCTGTTTCCTTGACTGAGAGGTGGGACAGAAAGCTTAGGAGGAGGGTGTCTGTCCAGTGTCCTAGCATCATCACCCTCCATAATAATTTTATGGGTGGTGTTGATACACTTGATGCCCTTATTGCCTACATCCACATCAGGTTAAAGAAGTACTACCACCGATTCTTCTTTCACTTCGTGGACATGTTGGTTGTCAACGGTTGGTTGCTCTATCGGCATGATTGTGACAGTATGAATGTTCCACTGAAGAACCAGAAGGACTTGCTGGCTTTCAGGCTTTCCATTGCACTGACCCTCTGATCTGTCAACCAAAAAGAGGGGGCGGCTTTCGTCTGACGTGGAGCGGGTGTTCCAGAAGAAGCAGCGCAGGGGACCAGCTAAGGCACAAGATGTCCGTGCTGATGCTGTGGGTCACTGGCTGCAAATCGACAGTGTGCGGCAACGCTGCAAATTCCCAAGATCACGGGCCACACTAGCATAAAGTGCATAAAATGTGACGTTCATCTGTGCCTAAACAAGAACAAAAACTGCTTCTGTGCATTCCATAAATGTGGGAGTAAAGGGTGAATAAATAAATAAAAAGGGTTAAAGGAATACACCACCCAAAAATGGAATTAAGCCAGTCTTGGTCACCCTCCGTGTTAGAACAGTGGAGTTAGTAACCGTTTTTTTTTTTTTCCACTGTTTTAACGCAAGGGGTGATCGAGACTGACTTAATTTCATTTTTCGGTGGCATATTCCTTTCATAAATAAAACATTGTTTGTTTGTTTTTTACTTTAAAAATTTTTTTTTTTACAAAAGACTGCTTATGTGCATTAATAAATATGAATGTCCAGTGATGATGATAATATAACCGCTATTATTTCAGTAAATATTATATATGCATTTATATTTACACTGTTATTTTAGTACGTTTTATATATATATATATACATTCACATTTACATGTTATTTCATTTTCATTGTTATTTCAAGTTTTATATGTGAATATTTATATTCACACTACCATGTATTTACTACATCAGAGTTAACCTATTATTTTCGGTTGCTGTTTGTAGAATGTTAGTGTACTTCCATTGCCAAGTCAAGACCAGTGACTTCCTATAATTCCGATGTCCATTTGTGTCACACAACACAACTACTGCAGCAATTTACACAAAAGGTCCACTAATGGCCAGTACGGGGATCGAACCCGCGACCTTGGCGTTATTAGCACCACGCTCTAACCAACTGAGCTAACCGGCCACCGTAGCGTCGTCATTTTCACTTCGGTTTTTGAAAATTTCAACTCACTTGTATGTTTCATAATTAACATTAACATTTACGTTTACATGTATGCATTTAGCAGACGCTTTTATCCAAAGCGACCCACAAAAGATGATAACATTCAAGCAAAACGAAACGAAACAAAACGAAAATCTTAACAAATCTAAAGA
The DNA here is from genome assembly GCA_015244755.2 of Tenualosa ilisha. Lineage (NCBI taxonomy): Eukaryota > Metazoa > Chordata > Actinopteri > Clupeiformes > Clupeidae > Tenualosa > Tenualosa ilisha. The sequence continues at coordinate 2,488,749 of PYXC01002106.1, forward strand.
ATGACTAGTTAACTGAGATCTGGAGACAGTTATCAGTGTTTTTTGTTGTTCCTAATGTATTAAGACTAAAATCAAATAACTCGACGTTGGTGTATTTTCTCAATGATTGGTATATCGCGGTAACATAACATCTTCTAATATGCTTTATTAGAGAGGCCTGGAAGTGTTATGGTCCGTCTGTCTTAGTAATTAATGTTAATTTAAAATGGTCAGTATTGCCTCTGATAAATAGGACCTCGTGGCGCAACGGTAGCGCGTCTGACTCCAGATCAGAAGGTTGCGTGTTCAAATCACGTCGGGGTCAAAGCTTTTCTTTCTGTCCATGGAGTATTTTACAACATGCGAAACTAAAGACGCACAGAAGTATAAACACATACACAAAAATATACACACAGAATTCGATGCCCGTTTGCTCTTGCTGTCAGCATGCAATAGGAGTTGTTACAACCAGTACATACCTAGAGTGCTGAATGCGTCTCTACGAAACCGCAACCAGTTCCTTTAAGAAACCTCTTACACCCCCTTGCAGCCTTACAGTAAATCACACTTAAGGTCGAACAAGTTTAAATTACACATGAATACGTTATGAATAATGGACTGAATAAGTGACATGTTAACGTTAACCCCAGGATGCTACACCGACACTGATAACAGTGGTTTTACGAAGCTGTACGAAGCTAGCAAAAGACGGGCTCGTCCGGGATTTGAACCCGGGACCTCTCGCACCCTAAGCGAGAATCATACCCCTAGACCAACGAGCCACCGCGTTTCCCATGGTGGGAGTCGCAGTGTCTAAATTCCAAAAGTATCTTTAGTGCAGCGACTCCAACCTTACATGTAAAATGTTTTGTAGACTACAATAAATTGCACCTGATTCTCAAAGTAACGCATAACTTCAGCATATCCAATATAATACGTCTCCAAAATCCAAACCTCCAACACACCAACAAAACGGCATTTTCCAGTCAGTTACTGTTTCCTGTTGTACTAAATAATGTGTACAACCGGGGATCGTCAATATTACAAAACAAAGTCATCGTTTCAGTAAACGACTTAGAGTGTGTCCACAATTTAGTCAATGACCAAGTTCTTCTGATACAAAATCACACTTCGCACCTGTTGTATGCAGTGCAAAAGCAGTAGGCTATGTCAATTCGGACACTTTCTACCAAATCTTCTTAAAGAAGAGAGCATGGCCAGGGACGCTCAGATTTAGGGTACTGAGAATATATCAGCAAGCCCCCCGCCCCTTTGTCTTTTTATTATTATTATTATTATTATTATTGTTGTTGTTGTTGTTGTTGTTGTTATGTCATTGTCGGTCTTGGTGGATGATTTGTGTCCTGCGATGCTGTAGTCACACTTGTAGACAATAAAAGTCTTTAAAATAGATTTAGTCTACTTGCTTTAAAGGCTGCACCCTCAGCACTCCTACTTCCAGCGTCCCTTCAAGGACAATTACTTTAGCTGCGTTTTTAAGTTTGACCACATTGCCAAATGGTTTCCAATGAGCCTACAATACATGTCGAGCCCTTTTAGTATGTTAAATGTTTAGGATGCATCTGGCCAAGCGGCACTAGTATGCTCATTGAAAGTCTTGGCTGTATGTTAAACCCAAACGGCGGTCAAACTTGAAAACCCAGCCTTTAAACGAAAAAATGACTCCTGCACATGCTGAAAAAGACCTCTCGGGACCGTTGGTTTCCTTTAACTGACAAAGTCATTACACTAGCGTTAAAATTTGCGAATCTTATTTCTCAGCTACTTTGTTCAAGACATGCCCTGTGGATAACATTACTTTGTTTGAAACTGTATTTTACATTTTCATATACAGAGATAAAGTGCACTGCCACAGGGCGAGTAATGTCAGTTTTATCCTTGACCAAACCGCCTGTCATGGGAGACAGACATTAGACCCATTTGCTATACAAAGCTAGCAGTTGACACCTGAGCGAACAACATGTACATATTTTGCTTTTGTGCTTGTGTTTTTCAAGCCCAGTTGCTCTATTAATTCACCCGATACAAAACTATCTTTCTGAAAGTAAGATTCTTTCTTTTCTTAAGTCTTTTTCGCCGAGCTATAAAGTTAGGACTGGCTACCCATTGGCTAAAAGTTAATGTTAATATTAGCGTTAGCTTCAGCATACAAATTGTTTTATCTATAAACAGAATTTATGAACGCCAAAGGATGTAAAATAGAAACAACTTACTAATTCTTTCGTTGTTCTTGGGAAACTTTCAGAATTATCTTTACAATTACAATACTGGAGTGAAGAATTCTCTGGCACTGGCTAGTCCAAATAGCGCCGCGTTGGTTAGTACACACACACTCATGTACGTCTATCTCCTTCTATCGACTAGATGGCGTATAGTCATTGGGCGTAACTGTTTCACAAACTCCATCACTGAATACCTGATATTTGCGCATTTATAGCTGCATAAACAAAACGTGAATGAATATGAACTTAAATATGGTACATAGCAATTTAGTGACAATTGAGTTGTATTGGGGATACTTTGCATGTAAAATCTTTCTGACTTTAACACAAATCACACTTTAATACAAATGTAAATTGGTTTCCATGTAGACCCTACAAATGGATTGAAAGTGGAACATAAAACCATGGCAAAATTAGCAAACAAACCAACCAGGCCCAGACCACAGGTCAAAGCAGGGGGTCCTTAAAGTAAAGACGTGCATTTCTAGGGATTGCATTTGGGGAAATACACTAATTTTCTACCTCCTCTCGAGTTAAACAATTCAGTTATATAAATTAACTAAATAAACCTGATTAAGTTGTATATATATCCAATAAATCAGAATATTAATCAAAACCTACGTGTGTGGATATTTCATAAACTGATAGCAATAATCTAATAAAGAATATTGGTTTATTCAATTTACAGGACCACTTGAATAATCAGGTAACTACAATAACCGGACAATGACTTTTTTTATGCATGTAAACACGCCCAGTAGAAGCTCAGAGCAAGGGGCCTAAAAACATGTAAACAAGCATTTCATTAGTAAGAATGATTGTCATTTTTTACTTTTGCTCCTTCCCACTTTTATGTGTGAGTGAGTGAGAGAGAGAGCATATGGGTAAGCACAGTCTAAGGCCCATTGTTCACATAATTGCTGGGTGGGAAACAAAATATTCTCAAGTCAGCTTGTCAACGAATTGTTATATTTGAAAATAATTCTCTGATTCAGCCAACAAAATGGCACTTCTTGAAAGATACAGTTTTGTGACCTGGAGCAGTCTTTGTCTTGCTGGCCTGGTGTTTAACGCTTGTTTTGAGAATACTGGTGTGGCTGGGTCGGCAGGTGATATTAGACCCCCTTCTGGAGCATCGCCACGAATCTTGGTGAAATCGGCTGCTCTTTGAGGAGGACTTCACTATGCAAAGAAAGTGAAGGGAAAGAAAATAAAAGAATGATGCCAGCAACGTACAAAGTGAAATGCCAAGGACAAAATTTGAAATGAACCTGTAACCACCTTTCACAACCATACAGGCATACTGGTACACATAGATGGATGCATTTTACAAATACACACAAAACACAAAAAGATACAATCCAGATACTTACATGAACTCCTCTTGAAGACATGATCCCATAGGAACTTCTCAAAGCGGTTGGCGTAAAAGTCTGGTCGATGCACTGACACAGTATCCTTAAGACAATGGCAAAGCATTTCATCAAGATTTGAACAGTTTAGAAATGTTACAGTATACAAAAAAACAAATTAATTTCTGTCTGATTCATTTACAGGATCCTGAAAAATTGCCTTCCAACAATGTTCCAACTTCTTCACAAGCCTAAAGCAAAAGGGGAAATGGAGGTATCTTGTTCATATCAACAAGTATTATAAAATACTTTGTTTATTTATTCTTAAGATTAAATGTCAGTACACTTGATTTAAGAAGGGCACCTGTAGGATTGCAGAATGTCAATGATACCAGCAAAGACCAACATCTTCTCACCCTTGCATGTGGTAACTGGAATGACTCCGATGCTGCAACCTCGCAGAATGTACCCACAGAATGTGCGCATGCACACACACACACACACACACACACACACACACACACATACACACACACACACACACACACACACACACACACACACACACACAATGAGAGACAGAGAGACTGTTATTATGACTAGTGTATTTAATGACAAAAAAAAGATGCTTCAGCAATTTATTCTACAAATCCACACCTGTGATCATATACTACTGGAAAGGACTCCTCCTTTCCCGGGTGTATTTTGTGGACTGCCACCAGCAGGCTGTAGTCCATGATTCTAAAGCTTTGCAGAAGCTAAAAGAAGAAGTGAACTAGATAATAAACAGCATAAATAGGTCATACCTATAACATTACACATGTAATTTTATGAAACCTATGACATTACACCCAAAGACTTCCAGGTCTTTGACTCACAAGACAGTCCTCATGGATTGTGCTCTTGAGAACATCATAGTGGCCAGCCTCCACCAGTAGTCCATCAGGTAGGTCTCTCATGAAGTCCAGGTCCTTGTGAGTGGGCAATGGCCTGGTGCACTCATCCTGTGATGCCTGCCGCCTGTAGGTGGAGCCCTTCAGGTCGTACTTGAGGTGAATTGGCACAGAGGTTGGCAAGAGGTTGTTCATTACCACAATGCGTATGTTCTTACCTCCAATATGTACACAGTAGAGGCCATAGAACTTGGGCAGGAGGGTGTGTCTGTTGCGCATCAGCGTCTAAAGGTGAAGGTCATAGCTAATGAGGACCTGCATTTTACTGCTATGTGTACTAAAATATTTAATGACTATGTATTTGTATTATTACGCATAAAAGTGGAAATTCATAAATAACAAGAGGCATAAAGAATACAAAACCCATTATACAACTCCCTGTCTCACATTGTAGTATCCAGGCAACATTCTCTGCAGGAACTCAGCCTCTTTGCACTGTACTGTTTTAATGATGAATTTGTCATCCAAGGACAGATAGAACAAAGAGCCACTTGCTCCAGAGTTGGGCAGCTCTATCAGTGCTTTGCTACACAAAGATTCCTGGAAGGGTGAGAGCATGAATATAGGACTTCAAGATCAATATGGACTGTGAAACAAATATGTTTAAGGATTCTTAAGATACAACACCTATTTGTAACAAGATTACAATAGGAATATAAAAACAGATATTCTTTTAAACAAACACACTAGCTTAGCATATGATTATTTTTTTCCCCCAAATCTAGCATTGCAGAGGTAAAAAAGAAGCTGAAAAGTTGAGAGGGATGAAGAAAGGAGAGGAGAAAACTGGTTACTTTATAGTCATCGGGATGAATGCAAAATTTTTCTCTGAAATAATAAAATCCAAAGGGTGCGTAAATTGTAAAGAGGAAATCTTTGTAGTTGTGAGGTGGAGTCCATTTACTGCCCTTTCTGAAAAGCAAAGATAATGACAGGGAGACAGAATTACATATGGGCTTTCAAAACACTATGATGCTACATCAGTCACTTAAAGGCCTTTACTCCAGGAATGGAAAATCAAGGCTGATGCACAAACCTAGGGAAAAACACAGTCTCCACCACCTCAAAATCCTGGACAAGTACATCCCTCTGGTCCATGCCACTTGTTGCTGTCACTGTGTAGGCAATACCCAAGTGAATGGCAACCTCAAGGGCTGAGGCTGTGGTCTGAGAATAAGATAAGACTGTCTCACAAATAATAAGATGGGTGATAACTGCTGTCAGACCGACTGTATCCATGGTGGAAAAATCAAACCTCTTTATAGGTAGTTTCTCCTGTTACATCAATGCCTCTGTGGCCAATAATCTTCTTGATTGGTGCGGGTCTATACAATCCCAAAGCCTGGGACACACACACAAAAAAATATTGCCCACTACAGTCCTACCATTAGTCATAGTATAAATGTGAATGAGTTTGAAGCATAAAATTTGTGATTATGTCATACATCATGGAGTGTTTCCCACTGGTTTTTAAATTCATGTCTGAGTGTATTATTTTCATTGCGGAGTGTATCAACTTCAATGTGTAGTTCCTCAAGTCTCGACCAAAGTTTAGTGTTTTCTAGTTGGAGAGCAGCGACCATTAAAGTCATTTTGTCAAGTCTGTCTGAGGTCTTATCATTTTCTGTCTCCTCATGAGAGCATAAACTCTGGACAGGACTGGACATTCCGGACTGTGACCAACTGGCCAACTGTTCATGTTGCACAGTCACAACACTGCACTGGATGTCCTCTAATTGCTGTAGTAACTCTTCTGACACTGAAGCATCTGGAATATTCAGGCCTGACATTAGGTCTTCCATTTCCTATGACAAGGTGGAAAGATTCATGGAATGAGCTAAACAAAAACACAACATTACATCTGTTCTTCAAGAATACAATTCAAATAGCTGGCATGTCATTGGCACACATAAGCCAGTGATTTTCAATAGTATTTTTCAAATTGTGTGGATTACTTTAATTAAAAAATCCAGTATACCCTTTGAACCAGATCATAAATCGAAATGGCTTCACACTACCATTATGCGTTTATGGTGCCACTGATCGCCCTACAAATCTTTTAAAGAGCAACAACACGTTCATAATAAGCGGCTAAATTCCACACAATCTGTTATGACCTAAGGGAAGCCGATTTGACTACAGCACATTTCACAAGGACATACATTGGGTCCTTCATGTTGTTCATTCAGGGTCCTGATCTCGGTCTTCGATCTCAGACAACTATCAGCCAGTGGGTGGCACTGTTTACCTTAGTCAGACTATTTAGGTACCTGACACACATCACTCGCACATCGCTCATACATCACTTTACATTCGTTTACCCTGCTCTCCTCTGTCTCCATCCAGTTTAGCTGAGATGTGTCCAGTATTTTTGATATCCACACTGAAGACATGCAGAAGACATGGAAACTGCTGAAATTGTTCAACTGTGCACTGCTAAATTGCTTGTTGGCTACATGAACGCTGCGACGTTCCGGCTAAAATGGTAACACATTTTATCTTATCATGTGGCCTTTTATATTTTTAAGATACCTTTATTGCGTGAACAAAATATAATAGTGACGTCATTCTCACAAAAAGACACTAATACACAAGCATACTAATACTTTATTAGGCTGAAATATTTGGAAATATCAAGCAGATCTTCTACATCTAAGTTTCGTTAGATAACAAAAACAGCTGTAGCCCACAGCTAACCTGGCGCTGTGAGGCATATCATAGGATTGATATGGTGGCACAGATCCACATGACCTATTCCGTACTCAGTTAAGCATTTTGAGTGAAAGTAAACACATAATAATCCAATCTATGATGCATCCAAACAGTTTTGCTAGATGACTATTAAATTTTACAGGCAATCATCAATAATAAGGTGTAGTCATAGACTGTTGTGTTAAACTCACAATGAAATGAGAATCACTAGTTCAGTAGAGTTCAGTAAAATTAGGCATTGTCCTTCCTTACTTCTTGACACGTTTCACAACACTCTCTTTACAGGACATAAATGTATTCCTCTATGCCCCTAGTGTGACCTATGTGTTCTAGTTGTACAGAGTGCCTCTGAGAGAACTTCCTTTGCGATTGGCTGTGCTGTCCATGGGGCTGTGTCTCTACAGTGCTGGGTCCCAGTAGTGCCTCCACATTGGACCCAGAAATTGTGGCACGATTGAGAGACAGTGGAGGCAGGAAACTGACACGAGCTTGTGGTTTTACTCCAACATGTTCCGGTAGTTGTTTCTTATCTTGAGGAGATTCATTTGAGGCCATTTGAACACCACCAGGAACTAAAACTGATAGTAAGCTTTCAGAGATGGCAGAAGAGAGTGGTCTGGGTTCTGTGTGCGGACCGGGTTGGTTCTGAAGGTAAGATTCTGAGCTGGAGTAGCTCAAGGTTAGTGGCGGCAATTGAAGCAGGGGAGGGGGTGCCAGTGAGGGCAGAGTGTTACGTCGACCACCACACACTTCTGGTCCTGCCCTGACTGAAGGCTTCTCTGTGCTCACCCTTACAGATGTCTTCCCATTAGCTTTACCATAAGCTGTCTGGGCAGATGGTAGGTCAGACAGACTGCAGCCAGGAGAGAGGCTCATCTGTTGTAGTGAAGCTGCTACATCAGTGTCTTCCTCTTCCTCCTCCTGCATGCTGTTCTGTCTGAGGCCCTCCTCATAGGCACGGTTAAGGTGTGCAAGGTTTTGGATGGCCAACCAGGGCTCTGAGCGCAGGCGCTGGTGTTTGGCGCACTCTCCCGCCGCACTGGGTGAGCTGGCAGCACCACGACTCCCTCTTCTGTTCCCCACAGCCCGAAAATTAAAGATGTTGCCACTATCCATCTCAGAGCCAGGGGAGCCAGTCTTCAGCTCGATGTCTGAGGGTGACATGCAGGAGACCGGCGAGGTGTCTGGCGATGGGGGCACGTTTAGATAGCGTCGGGTCACAGTACCTCCTTCTGGGCTTAGGTCAGTGGCAATGATAATGATGTCACGGCCCTTGGCCCGGCATGCATCCAGTAGCACCCGCAGCGTCTCCTGGTGCTGGGAGTTGATGGCGTAGACCAGCGCTGAGGCACCAGAATAGTCCTCCATGCTTGGTTCGGCCCCGGCTGCAATGAGGGTGGAGGCCACCTCTGCCCCTGCCCGCTCCATGCAGGCGTACATCAGAGCGGTGCGACCAGCCTTGTCCTGCGCATTGGGTTCGGCACAGTGTTTTAGCAGGAAACGCACAAGTTTCAGCATGACACTGCTGTCTCCCTGGTCCCCCCGCATGGCCTTGCATGCTGCCAGTAGTGGGGTCTCGCCACGCTGGTTGCGCTCATTTACCTGGGCACCACCCTCCAGGAGCAGCCTTGCCAGGCGCAATTTGCCTAACTGAGCTGCCATAATCAACGGACTCCCATCAGACAGGTACTCCTGAGGCTCTGCCATCACTGGGTCAGAAAGAGTAGGCTACTCACGGTTCTGCTTTAACATTACACAGCTGAGTTGGTTGGTGGCTGTGATCGGCCTTAGGACCATCCAACTTCTGCATCCTTGTGTGCATATCTCACATCCATGGCCTGTATATGAGCAAAAAATATAATTACACATGTACCCATCATAGACTGTAAAAAGATCATGTAAAATGGCAAAATAGTTATAGCTTCTTCACATGGTTAAATCTCAAAAAACAAGGTTTTTATTCATGTGTAGGTAGCAGACAGACAGTGCTGAAATTTAGTTCTAAGCTTGGAAATGTCAGTTGTGGCTCTACCACAGAGGTCCTAGGTAGGCAAAGGGCTGTGGTGGGCAGCTTTGAAATGCTTTCATCTCTTCAGGACTGTAGCTACAGTTGAAAGGGATCGACAGTGGGAGTGGGGGGCATAGATCTCTCGTCTGTGTGCTTGGACTTCACTGGCCTTACAAAAAAATATCTATTCTAAAATAAGTAAGGAGACAATGTTAGTATTGTTCAGTTTTTTAAATTAATTTCAAATAATCACTACTAACTCAAAAATTTCACTCTTATTTGCATGTTTTTATTCTTTTGAGATTTACATACGTTCACTAAATCCTCACAGATATGATGACCATAAAAATTCTTTCACATATTTTTCATTATTCTTCACACTTTTGTTCAAAACAACATGTGATTATTAGAGTGAAAACCTAACATGTTCTCAAAAAAAGTAATTTTGTACAAATGCACATTCTGAAACATGTAATAATGTGATAAATCAGTGTGTAGATAGCTACACACAAAATATGTTTTTCTGATGAGCTTGAGGCTATGATTACAGCATGTTTTTGCTTTGATGCAGCGGAAAGAAGAACTGTCATCTGAAGCTCTGTAGCACTTACCGCATTGGAGATCCTCATAAGTAGGATGTCGAATAACAATGTCATTGCAGTGATGATCTGGTATCGTTTAAAAGACAGGTTTGAAAGGCGCCCCAAGAGGACACTGTTAACAAAGCTATAGTGCATCCCCTGAGGTCACTGACAATTTAAGAGAGACTTGGGCAGAGCAGGGGCTGATATGGTTTAAAAAATAAGTTCTAGGGGGGGGGGGGGGGGCCAGTAACACTGAGAGGGTTGAGTGGGTGGAGCTGCGGAGGAGAAGAAGGAATGTGTTGGATTGGCGAAACTTCATAAAAGTAAACTTTTCATTAAATATTTATATAAATCTCTTCATTAAGTATTTGAACAATTTCAGAAATGCATATTTTGATTGGTAGGTGAAATGCTGAGAAAATGGTGCTTTGCATAAAGGATATTTTCAATGGAAGTTAGGCAGGGGGGTGCACCTAATCACTAAACCTTATGAATCAATATCACACGTCATGTGCTACATCCTGATGTTTGTGACTCAGTAACATGTGCAACAGGCATACAGGCAAATGTGTGCACTTCTGCACTTTTATCACTAGATGTCATTTTAGTGTTTATTCCATGTGAAGCTGATTTAAGGCTTTGAGGCTCTGTTTCTTATTCATTATGTAATATAAATAGATCCCCAAATCTGAGGTGTTATAGTACTATATAGTGTGAGTGTGAAACTAGTCATAGTAGCCAGTTTCAAACTGACACACACTTTTTTATTATGTGACATGACATGACGCAAAGCAACTCAACTGAAATCACTGACTGTCGTGTCCTTCCCCTTTATAGCAAGCTCAGGTCTCAAGTGGAAGTCTATGACGTCCACTCTGATTTGTGACACACAGGAAAAATCTACCGTTTGCGGAAAGCCCAAAGATGTCATTTAGCAGCCATCAATGTCATAGTAAACCGAACTGCGAATACAACAAGCTTGAATTCTTTCTCTTTATCTGGGTCTGGAGATTGGTTACATAATCATTGTGCTATGTTTGTACTCCCCCCACCCCACCAGCTGAATAGAAATATGAGAATCCAATGTGAAGTGGAGCCTGCCTGACACACGTTTTTGCCCCTGAATATTAGCCTTTAAGGTAGAAGACTATGCAGTTTCTCAATCCTAACAATTCTGTGAATGACTAAAACGTATAGATCTAGAAAACCCATTGGTTCTGTGCAGCACAATACTCATATGTTAAACCTGCCCAACAGGGGCATGAGCAACACGAACAGTTTTGGTGAAGTTGTGGTAGCCTCTCAGGCTCTCAGACTCTCAGAATAGGCTCTAAAGTGTATCCTGTTTGTTTGTGTTTTGTTTGGTTGTTGTGTTGTTTTTAGTGCATTTGACGGTAGACTTCAAACTGAAGGACTGCAATATATAGTGAAAATAGCCTAGATGTTTAGGCGACATTGAGTTTTCAGGGATCTTTAAATCTGCAGCATAGTGATTGGAAGCGTCATCCTAGCGAGCCCCACCCCCTGACGTCAAATACGTTTTTTTCTTCTCTATGAATATTCATTCCAGACCAATGAGGTTTTGTTGCTGTCTACTATCACGGTGTATGGCTGTGTATGCAGTTAGCTAACACGGGTTTGTAGCAGAAATGTGAGAAAGATGGCGACGTTGAAAGAGGAACAGTCTTACGGGCTATCTTGTGGTAGACTGAACAACGGCAGCAACACCTCGATATTTCACGTCAAACTCACTGACAGCGCGATCAGAGCCATCGAAAGCTATCAAAGTAGCAAGGTAAATAGAGAGGCTGATTTCATTAAGACTAGTTGTGTATGTAAGTTAACTGTTGCCACATGGAGAGGCAGTTTACTGACTAACATTTATGTTACAGCAGGTATCAGTAAAAACAGCTAGCGAGCTACAGGTACTTTGAACTGTCAACCTTTCTTGGAAATATGACTGTCATTTCCTTGTCATGTTATAGGCTGTTACTTAAATGTTGAGAGGATAAGCAACTAGAGAGATAACCATCATAAAGACAGCGAGTAAGGGAGTGTAGGGACCGATTAACCTATGAAGTTGAAATGGCAGATCCTAAATATGGTCGACAGAGTTTTAGGTGACGATTACATCTTTTATCAAAGGGACTGGGTTAAGTGCACCAAGTTGTAGCGTTTTGTCAAGTAATGTTATTTTATGAGCAGTATATTACCACTGTCGTTGAACTCTCACTTCTGTCATTTTACTCTAGATGAGGAAACTGACAGAGAATACTCACTGAAGTTTGTTTTACGTTTGTTTATTTTATTATGATGTGAAAATTATAAGTGAACTCTGATCGTGTGTGTGCGCGCGCGCGTGCCTGTGTGTTGATAGACTGTGTCGTCCTCGGTCCTGCAACAGGATGGCTCTGTTCCAAGTAGTTTTCACATGCTACCTCAACTATTTTCCCATGCGCAGTTTGTGTTTGTGGTAGCGGGCGAAGTAGTTGTGTAAACCACCATGGCCCGTTTTAAACTCAGCGCGACACTTAATTGGATTGGAGTAAGAATAGCCCAGACATAGGTAAAGATATCCAGAGTAGTTGCCTATCTGTAAGAAACGTGTGGGTTCTGGTGCCAGTTCATTTATGAACCTGATTAGGTAATCAAACAGAAAGGGGTTGATTATTTTCTAAACAAACTTTTGTTTACTTAGTAAATCAGTGGGCTTTGTTTACTGCTGTATGGGGGGGGGGGCATGATTGTGTGAGTTGGCTATGTGTGGCTGTATTCCTGGCACATGTGTCTCTGAGAGGAACATCATGTGAATGTCCTGATGACTTTTCACGACGTGCTGTGGCTGGCTGAATGTCATCCCCAGAGCCAGAGGAGGCGTGGAGGGAGCATGCTGTGCTCTCTGGTGCAGATGTGATTGTTCTCCACCCTGGGAGTGAACAGAGGAGTGTGTTGGATGGTATTTGGGCAGCAGGGGTGGAGGATATGCATAACCACACACACACACACACACACACACACACACACACACACACACACACACACACACACACAGAAACTTCCACCATCCTTTCCTGTCATCCTGGTGATGTAATTGGGGAGCAGTTCAGCGATGACTCACATCCTTCATATGGTGCCAGTGATGGTCATTTAGTGGAGCAGTGGAGCTCCAAACTACCTCAGGAGTCTGTCTGCAGTATCGTTCATGACTATCAACATTTAGGCTAACCTTCCTGCAGACTGGAGCCTCTGGCTGTTTTTGGGCATGTGTGTTAATAGCATTTCTTCCCACTGGCTGAGTCCTTGTTAGTGTTGACAGAGGTGCAAGTGTGATTATAACTGCTGAAAGTACAGACTGTTGCTGGGAGGCTTTATTGTACAGTGGAACCATTCAGTTTCTTAACTCTGCCTGACCTTCTATGATTAGTATTTCCTAACGTGCGTACTTAAGTTTTGATCACATTCTAATGCTTTAGCCCCTGATTTGGCATGCACACCAGTTCAACTCTGTCCTTATCTAGCAGAGTAACCCACTCTGTTTAAATTAATATTTAATTACAGACCACAGCTTAACCCTGAGTTCCAACATGGTACAATCAAAACAATATCAAGTCCTAGCTGTCGAAAACAAACGAATTCCCACATAGCATGGTATTACTGTATGCTAATGTGGCATACTGGTCATTCACATGATTACAGCTGTAATGTAGACTATAACAAATTGGCTTTAATGTTACATGAGTGGAATTGACGGACAGAGTGTAAGATTGGCTTGCTGTCATGGCTAGCCTGGTGTGAAAGAGCTTGTTAGCCTGTGTGGTTCTCTCATTCAGATGCAGGGTGTGAGTGAGCTCACCGGTCACACAGAGATTAGGTCCGTCTCTCATGATTATGCTGTCTGAGTTACGAGAGCGTGAGCCATGACTGTGCAGTGCTCAAAAGGAGGAAGGAAGTTGAAAGTTGCAGACGACATACATCTGCTCCTGTTTCCTCCTTTCTGGCAGCCTCGCGGCTGCAGCCTAAGCAACGGGGGAAGATGCTGAGTAAAGGAGAGGACGTGGTTTTTCTTACATTTTTTTTCCGCCCGTCTCTCTTTCTCAGATGATCATTCTGTTCGTACTCTTTCTCCCCCATCACTCTCTGTCTGATAGTGAAAAGCCACATCCTTACTAGCTCACCACAGAGCCTGTTCCTGACCTCCCTTCAGTCCGGTTTCAGCGAAATTTATGGGGAACTCCTTTTTAAAAAAAATTACTTTCTCCTGTTTCTTGCTAACCCTGGATTGTCTCCATTACACTCGTTTTGGTCAATTCCGGCAGTGATATTGGCAGCTGAATCATTCATTTTCAGTTGTTCTGTTGTTGCTTGCCACTAGAGTGAACCATTTACAGAAAAGGGTGTTCCCCACTGTTTTTGAACAGAGGTGTTTCTCAGTATGTGTCGTCGGGTGGATTCAGACCCTGCAGTTTTCAGCACTTAAAGCTGCAAACTGCAAGGTCTGAATAGGACATGATTAAAACTTTAGATGGCACTTAAACTTGTGCATGAGGCTCTGGTAAATACAAACTAGCCTACTTGCACTCAGAACAGAAGTGCACAGGTGTGAATGTCATCTTGCTCTCAGGATATGTGGGCTTCCCTGCCTTGGAACGGTACAACTTATGCTTGTTGATGTAAAAATTCACGGTTCTTTCACATCCCTTTTAGATGCTGTTAGTGTTTTGCAACTAGTCCTGCACTAATCTGCTTTGCTATCCCCGGAAGTGGTAGATTTCTGTGGTTGGCAAATGTGATGAAAGTTGCTCATTATAGTCTGGGAACCAAATGAATGTGAGAGTTATAGCCTAGTTTTGCCTACTCTGGAAGATCTGCCAGGCCTCTCTCCCATTCAGCCAGGCCAGTTTCAGCTTTTTTCTTGTTGACGAGCTTGATGTGATAATAGAAGTAAGAGGTTTAAGCACTTTTGTAAACAACCACTTGTTGTCATTGATCCATATTAATCCACCAAAAAAACTACACTTAAAACCTTGTTTGCTCTTTGGCCAACATTGCTGAACAGCGTCTTAAATCAGATGACCGTCACTGACCATTTCCCTTCTCTGTTGATGTCCCTGCATGTCAGTGTTTGGGGATGGCTTTGAAGTGCAGTGATATCTGCTAATTGTCACTCTCTCTACAATAAACAGTTTTGTAGACCATATGCTTTGATCATAGAGGTTTGAACTGATGAGTGGAAATCATCAAATAGTCAATGTTTTGGCTGTGTTTCTGGCTGGCCCCAACGGCCATTACTCTGTTGGCCAGGCTTGTGACCGTGTTGTCCAGAGCCACCATGTTTGATTCAGTGAACTCTTGCACAACTGCTGTTTCCTAGCAACACCAGTGGTCTTTCCGGAAAGGGATTTGAGAAGGGCAAGGGTGATTCCAGAAGCTGGTCAGAGGGGGCAGCTTTCACAGGTGATAACGCGAATCACATGTTGACTATCATATTTGACCTTAAGTTTCATCTGCCATTGAATGTTTGAATATTTGATAGATGGGAATTGAGCAGTTAAAATTTGAGACAGACTCCTGTTATCACAGACAGACACCGGCTGAAATGGCAGCTACTCTTCATTATGAGCTGTGGAGGGGCCTGGGGAAGTACTGTTTTGGTGTAAAAGTAGTCCAGTAGTGTTTCTGACTCATTAACCAGAAACCAGGTAAGCACAATCGCATTGCATCAGTCATGTTTAGAAGCCTGTGGAGCTGCAACATGGGTTGTGAATGGCTTAAAATATCTGACATTGCCTATTCTCTGAGAATTTCAGTCTAGTTCCAAGGCCTTATCCCAGCAAGACAGGGTAACGTTTCCACTCCTTGGATTGAAAACTCTCTTTTTTATAGCACTTTGGAATATCACTCTTTTCACTGGGATTTGGTGACTTCAGTTATGTTGAAAACCACATCTCTCATGGTGTAACTGGAATCCAGCTGAGCCTGTTCAGCAGAAGCTGAGGCCCGGCACTGCCTTGGCGCAATAGAGTGCATGCTAGCACGCTAGCAAGAAGACTGTCTGTCTCGCACCACTCAACATGCCGTGTGGTTATATTGTGTTGTGCTTGAGTAATCTGAACCTCATTAAGGAGAGCGGTGGGGTGGGTGTAGGTCTCAAGAGATGTCTTAACCATGAAAAGAGGAAGTTAGAGCAGGAGGATATACAAATAGTGGTAAAGCCAAATCTGATAAAAAAAATCTTTCAGGATCTTGAAAGGTATCCATTATCCACATATTGCATAAGCAGCCCGTGTGATATTTGATATGTTTTATGTAGTGATCATTTGAAGCTCGTTTATAGTGCTGAAGAGCATGCTTGGAAATACACATTGGAACACTCAGCTGAATTGACCATGATTCTAATGGTGTTTTGTCGTTCAGTGTGCAATGGTTGAGGTTAGGTGACCCATCACATGCTGATCAGGGGTTTGACTCAAGGCACGAGACAGTAACGTAAGTCTTCCCCTGCACCTGTCTGCAGTGCTCTAGTGATGAACAGCAGCAGTACAAACACACACACACACACACACACACACACACACACACACACACAAACACACACAAACTGAGGGACTGGCTGGGGATTGAGAAGCCGGGCCTGTCAGTTCCCATTTGTTCCAGCAGCCTGACCATAATCTAAGCTGATCACACAGTGTTGATGTCAGCAACGGAGATCATCGGAGATCACCAGCACCAATGCTTTTGGAGGTCCAAATATGTGAAGTCAGGAGCTTCCGTGCCCTACTCCCATGTTTATTGTAGCTGTTGCTGCTTGTGCTTTTGCTGAGAGTGTGGCATGCAACAGCACACTCACTCAGGGTTGTGGTCTGACCACACTGATGCTGTTGCTACTCTGTCTTCTAAGCTAGTTTCAACCAGACTCTCATCCAGCTTTGGTTTGACGATGTGCTTTAATCAGAGGTTATTCCCCAGTAGCTTTGGAGAGAACAGAGAAAGATAGCTAGAAATTCAAGCATTGGTCTCTGGTGTAGTGTTGCCATTTTTACAGCCGGGAGAAATTATGTTGTCTGGAGGAGATTCCTGAGTGAGGACTCCTGAGTGAAATTAGGAAAGTGGCAATTGTGTGAGTGTTGTTTGGTTAGATTGTAGCATGTGGGGTAGTTCTTCCTCTCCTTCTCCGTCTTGTGCGGGATGGATAGATGGAACCTGGAATGGGGGATTGGGAAAAGAAAGAGAAAAAAAGACACAGAAAAGACACATTTATTACAATGCAGTTGGTCCTGTTGGGCAAAATCCAGTGAAGGATCTTTACTACTCTGCACTGTGCAGCTACTGTTTATGTGTGTGTGTGTGTGTGGAAGGGGGTGTTTTGTGTGAGTGGGTGGATGAGTCCACATATAGCCTAAACATACATACTTGTAACAATGTTAGAGAGGTAAAGGTGGGGGTAAGGTGCTGCTTTACTCCTGGGATACTGTCCTAATCTTCCAAGAAATAAAATGATTTCAGCACTAACATTGCTATGCTTGGACTATGGGCCAGCTTTGGAGAAGAGAAGAGATTAGAATTTGACAATGTTTTATTGAGTGTGTGTGGGGCCCTTTTTGAGAGCCTTTAATATAGTAACATGCAAAAGCAGTTGTGGTACTGAGAGGCCAAACCAGGCCAGGCTCATTTCCACGCTTTAAATAGCTTTACAAGAACCTCCCTCCTCTCTCTGTATCCTGGACCAAAACAAACAGACCTAGCCATGGGAGTCCCATCCTTGTTCCCCAGACCTAACTTATTCTGAGAAGATAGCTTCAGTAAACTCACCCATGTCTGTGTATTTGTGTACCTGTGTGTTTGTGATGCCTCAGGCACACCCAGGACTAGTGTGAAGTGTTATGACCACCCCTGTCCACATAGTGACCTTGTAAACCTGAGCTTGTTGAAACTATGTTTTGTTGTATGTAGACCGCAAATCACAGAGAATTGTGTCTATTTAGTGTTGCTTCTCTTCCAGCTGCTGTTCCCCTTTTACTGAGAAATGCCTTTACCGATTGTTTGTATCCCTCTCTCTATCCCCCCCCCTTTCTGTTTTCTCTCTGCCTTTTTGTACCTTTCTTTCTCTCTTGGATACTCATTCTCTCTCCCAGGGATCAACTGCACATCCTTCCATTCGTTTTACTGGAAACCAAGGGGTAAGGACTTCTTTATACTACTAAAATTATTCTGTTTTGTTTATGGTTTAGTTTTCCTGGTTCATTTATTGAAGAGGGAAGAAAATGGAACTATATTGGATAAGATATTGAAGGTGGAAGAGAATGAAAAGAGAATCTGATGAAAAGGGGAAAGAATCATTTCAAGGTTCTTCATTTCAAAGGGAAAAAAAACTTTTGTTAAAGCCCTTTAAATAACATTTAAGGTTCCTCATTTCTTGGAACGGTTTCTTCATGAGAGAGGGGGAAAACATGGTCCTCCTCAGACATGACACGTGGTGTGGCTGGACCCTGGTGTGGTTTTTACCAAGATCCCTTTTTTTCTCCCCATGAGTCTGAATCCGAGAAATAAACCACTTTGCGTTTCCAAGGGCCCTCGTACCCATGCCTCCACTACAGAAGACCTGTCGAACAAATACAGGCTTTTCTTTCAAGTTATCCTTGCCTACTGCCTACACTACACATTTTTTTAGGTGAAGGCCACTAGTAATCAGGCCACTAGTAATTAGGCCACTAGTCTGACCATCTTGTTGTAATTTGTGGTCGTTCAACTTAGCAGTTGTATTCAGGGAGAGGTTTACCTTTCACTGTTCTTCGACATGTGTCCACATGCACAGTGTACACCAACACACCACCAGACACTGGTTGGAGTGGCACTAGTCTACCCAGATACATCATCATACTGATACAATGATTAAAAAGTCGTTTGGCTTTGTCTTTCTATCATTTTGCTAATGTTACTGATAGAGACAAAGCACTTCTCAATAGCCAAGTTATTCACGTTATTTATGCATGAGCAAATTACGAGTTTGCTGTTAGCCAATTGTCCTGTTAACTTGTGAACTTCTCACATACCTGTCTACAAAGTAATGCCTGGTGACGAAGTGCTGATTTCAAAACTTTATTGAAATATAGGCACAGTGCAATCGGGAAATCCTTCCACTGTATCCAAAACAATGTCTAAGATTATTTACAAAGCTTGCGCTGTGAACTAGCATGTTGCTAACTATACCCATGGTGCCAAGAAGCCAAAACACAGCGAGCCAACCAATCACACGCTTCCTCTATGCATGGGGTCTGTGTCGTTTCGATGGATAGTTAGAAAATTGGGGAGGTATCCACCAGCCCTCGGAGAGCATGTTGGGGCTTGTGTGTCTGCGTATTAACAGTTGCACAATCATAATTGACCTTTAGTGTTCCCTCATGATGTTACGGTGTTTCCTTATGGTGTTCCCTCCTGTCCATATGCTTTTCTTCAGTGTGAAAATGAGTGTTATTGAAACATGTCCTTTTGAGAGTCACCAGGGACATTCAGTTACTCATAACACACACACACACATACACACGCACACACATACACACACACACACACACACACACACACACACACAGTACTGTGCCATGTGTATGCCTCTCTTGCTTACATTCAGGATTTTATTATTATTATTATTGCAGAAAATCTCTATCCCTCACGGCAGGACCTCAGAGGAGTATGTGACGTTCACCTTTTACCTGTCCCACTTGGGGCGGGACAACCCTCAGGGGAGCTTTGACTGCATCCAGCAGTATGCCACATGGTGAGGAGGAAACACAAAGTGTCAGCTGAATCGGCTGCTTTGCTTGTTAGCCGCATCTCCTGATTACTCAGTTATCCAGTCGGTCTGCACTTCTGTACTATTCAAGCCTGGCAGGCACGCACACACATATACACTCACTCACACACACATAATGTTCAAGACACACACACACATACATTAACTTGTACTGTTCAAGACACACACACACACACACGCACGTGTTCAAGGCCACTTGTATTATTGATAAATCATTGACTGAATGCTTAGCAAGCAGAAACACTGCTGCCTGCATAGGACTGTTTGAATGTTTTCAAGTCACTGCTCACAATCAGCTCTGCTCGCCAGCTAGCAGAGAATACACAGCTACCCTCGCACACTACACTGACCGCCCACATCATTTGAGTGCTGCTAACATTAGTTATGCATGCTTCCAGCCTTGAAGTGTGAATAGCATTGTGCGTGGTGCCATCTGTGGCTCTGATAGTAAATCCTGGTAGTACAGGTATTTTAAAATTTAAAGGGCTATTCATTAATATTCTGGCCTGTGCATCCACACCATTTGTCAAACAATCGGATGCTATTAATTGCCCTCATGGGAAAAGCCTTATAGAGACCCCTAATGTATTTTGTGAGTTTTCAAAGAAAATAGCAAGGTGACTAGTAGGGTTCATCTAGACTGTAAAAAGAGTTAAGAGAAATGTAGACCCGTAAATGAACTTGTATTCATATCAGTGTATCTCTGTTGCAAAGCATTTATTTATAATAAAACCATAAGACTTTGTGCCCTTTGCAGTGACGGGGTTGTTGAGCTGGACTGCCTGGGCGTCGTCCAAGACAAGATTACAGTAAACGCCACAGACGAATCCTACCAGAAGGCCCGGCAAAGCATGGCTCAGGTGGAGGAGGAGACACGGCGGCGTGGAGCCATTGTCATCAAGCAGGGCGGCAGATACATCAGTAAGAGATAAAGCCCCGCACGTGTATTCACTCACTTTCTGAGGGGGTGTCACACAGCACTGACACCTTTATGCACCAGCCACAGCAAACTTCATTCCTCGTTCCCCTTCATTCCTACGCAACTGTGATGCATGGTGTTGCGATGTGTCTTTGTTGTGTTGCTGTGTACGGAGTTGGGTTTGTGTTGCGTTACGTCTGTTTTTTTATTGCTGTTTGTTTGCTTGTATTTGCATTGTGTTGCCCCTTTTTGAGTTCTGTTGTGTTAGGTTATGTCTATTTTTTGCTGTTTGTTCATTTGTGTCTGCTGTGGTGTATCTGTGTCGTGTTGTGTATGATGTGATGTGTTTGTATTGTGATGTGATGTGATGTGTCTGTATTGTGATGCTGTGTGCTGTGTTGTGCCTGTGCAGTAATGTGTCTGTATTGATGCATTGTGTTAAGGTTATGTCTTTTTCTCGGTTGTGTCTGCTTTGTGTTACCTTGTGTGCGCTTTGCTGTGTTGTATTGTTTTCTGTTGTTTTTTTGTCTGGGTCATATCTACTTTTGTGTCTGTGTTGTTGACATTATTGTTGGGTTGTGTGTCTGCTTTGTGTGCCTCCGCCTTAAATGTTGTGTTTGTGTTTGCTGCTGGGTTGTTGTGGGTGAGAGATACAGTCTGTTCTCTTGGGTCTGTGGCAGATTCCAGCCTTGTGCTTCTCTGTGGTCTGAACCTGTGGCCTACCAGACAGCAGATGGAGAGCTGTGTGCGTGTGTGTGTGTGTGTGTGTGTGTGTGTGTGTGTGTGCGTGCGCGTGTGTGTGTGTGGGCGCAAGCGTGCGCAAAATTGGGCCTGACTATGCGCCAGGAGCACTCTGTCCCTGTAAGCCATTTCCTGTCAGAGCCATTTGTTATGGAAAGGCCAGAACAAACCAGCATTGTCCTCCTGGGGCTGTCAACAAAGAGGGCACCTACTGTTAGTTTTCATGATGTCTCCAATCTTGTTTTGATACAGTGAGAACATACGAACATTAAAAAAGACAGAGCTGTGGCAAAATGAATACTCACTGGCTTACAGTCTTAGCCCTTCTGTTTTGTTTGTTTGTGGGTCAGCACTGCCACGCTTGAGCACTAGATTAGTACCGGAATGGTAAATGGAAGACATGTCTACTCTTACGAGCACTCAAAGCGCTTTACAGTGTATGCCTCTTTCACCTATTCACACACATGCATTCACACACCATCACCCCACTGTTTGGACTCGTTATTAGTTAAAAGGTTCTGAACTGTGTGTGTGTGTGTGTGTGTGTGTGTGAGACAGGACTTGAGATGTGCTAGTTGTGGAGAGCAAAGGTATAATAACAAGAATGTTTTTCAAGTCTTTAATCTCGAGTTCAAAATGTGCATATGTTTGTTTCCACACAGGCAAAAGAGTCCAGATCCGTAAACCGCCGGTCGGTCTGACGGATGTGGTGGCCCCTTCCCGGCGCAGGTCCCGGCCCGTGCTCATCTCCTCCACGGGCAGTAGCAGCAGTAGCAGTCCACGGCATCCAGGTGGCTCCCTATGTACCAGCCAGCAGAAGGAGAAGGTGTCAGGGCTGCCCCTGCGTGAGCGCCTCACCCACCTCCTGGCGCTCAAGCCCTATCGCAAGGCTGAGCTGATTGTGCGGCTCCATCGGGATGGGCTGACCCCGCAGGAGCGGGACGCACTGGATGGCCTGCTGTCACAGGTCAGACCTCACACACACACACACACACACACACACACACACACATACACTATTACTCACCAATGTTGACAACCTCCTGATAACCTCATGGCTCCAGTCTGAGCTGAGCTCACACACACACACACACAAAGACTGAGGTGGAGATCTGGCCTAGCTCTGGGGTGAATCCGCCACAGATGTGGCAGGACGAAACTTGATCAAACCACAATCTCTTCCCTGTTGGCTAAATGTCAGGAGATGTCTGATGTTGCACATCAGATTAGATATGGGTGTACTTTATTACACCTGAGCATAATGGCATGTAGCCTTGAAGTCTAGTCTTAACGGAGCACTGAATGTGTTGAGCCTTGCAGGGGACAGTCTAGAGGCAGATATCTCAGGTACTGGGAGGCCTTCCTCGTGGGCAGCAACTTTCTGTAAACTTATATTGGGCATGCCAGAGCTCTCTGTTCGCTGATTGACCAGCCAAAAATTTGTCGAGCTTCTGGAGATATCACTGACTTTGGTGTAGCAAAATGTGATATTGAGCGGATGCACTAGGCAGTGCTAGCCTGGCTAGCTTTATACATAGTATTATAAAAAGCTGATAGGCAAACAAAATTGATCAAGCAAATTAAACTTTATTAGCACAGTCATTATCCTTAATCACATTGAAATATCTGTGGCTGTGTTATTGTAAGCAAATGATAACCAAATGTTTTCTGACATCTGCTTTGTCATCGCAAATGTGTGTACATAGGTGGCTCACCTTAGCGAGAAGGACAACACGTTCACACTCAAGGATGCACTGCTGAGGGACGTGAAGAGAGACTGGCCTGGCTACACAGAGGGAGACCGCCAGCTCCTCAAGAGGATCCTCATCACCAAGAGCAGGTAGGGCTCCCCGAGGAGAGATAATAGCTGAAGAAGCTTTCTTTTCTCAGGGACAGGTTGTGTGCTGTTCTGTGTAATGGCAGGTGCCTGTCAAAGGGTGTGTGGAAAGAAGAATTGTTTGAAATTCTTTCTAAATTCCATGTAACTTGATAGATTGTTTAGACTTGCTGTGGCATTTTCCATGGAATGCTGAGCAATCAAGTCAAAGTTGTGCAATTATTCAGCCCCAGAAGTTTTGTAATTCTCTAGAAATTTGGCAGTTGCCCAAGAGGTCGAAAGAAGTCAAATTGTACAACACAGAGTGATTTGATACAGAGTATGAGGCCAAATTAGCCTGGTCTTATGTCTCCAGTAGCTATCTCCAATGGGAACAGCTTCCTATTCACGGCTTCTGCTGTCAATAAAAAAACTGTAGAAGTCATTGAATTGAAAAATATCAATTGCTGGAGCAGAAAAAAATGTGTACCTCTAAAAGGCAGTCAGCATTTCTACAGGTTGTAAACACCTAACACTTTCTATAACATACAAGTAATATCTCCACATGATCTACTAGCTCTCCTTTCTCCTAGGACACAGTGAAAAAACCTGATATTTTTACTATTATGCCTAAACTCAAAAAGCTGCTCTTGTTCATGTTTTCTTCAGTGCTCAAGCCAAATATAATGGAGGTTGACTTGGACAAAAATGTCTGCTTAAGCAATATAACACGAGTGGGAGTGAGGTTGCCTTCGGCTGTGTGTCTATGGCTGAACCACACCCGTGAGGATATCCACAAACAACCTCACCACTACGAGTGTTATATTGCTTTTATACAACAGTTCCATTGCCAACTAACAAAGTTTTAAGAAAACTAATTATATTTTCTACTGTTTAGTTTTCGTTTATGTTTGTTCATCCTCCACCCCACAAAATGTATTTAAAGCTAAAGCTTAGTTTTTCGTCTCCTGTTCCCAAATAATTCAACAGTTCATAAATGTCTTGGAAGTTCTCTCAATGGAAAGTGCGAAGTCACCCATGGTATATCGTGGGATATCCTCTGTCCTAGTGACGGGTAGAATACATCTCATCCAATTAGAAATTGCTAAATAGTTTGACCGGACCTAACTGTTGTGTAATAAGAAATATAAACACAAACATAAACAAATGTGATTTTCTCCAGAATCGCTGACTGCACCTTTAATGATGAGATCACTGAGCAGTTTGCATTTATGTAGTGCTCTCTGTGTTGTTGTTGTACAAATTGTTGGTATAAAATTGTTTTCTGCTGACTCTAAAGTAACATTTTTTTTTTCCCCAACTGACTATGGGGACCATGCACTCGGCCAGGTTATGAATGAGTAGTGCTCCTTTTTAAAAATAGATCTTAGAAAGGTCGTGTGAAGTTTTTGAAATGTTATCTTTGATGAGATGTACAACTGAGCATGTGTGTGAATAACCTGGATGGTTGATGGTATGTTGCTATGTCAGGGTGTTTTCACATATAGTCCACTTTAAGCAAACCAAACTCTGTCCTCTAAATTGGACCAAAAAGTGAACCCAAACAAAAAGAGTTCTGTTTGTGTTCACATTGTCTATTTATTTGAAAAAGGACCCGGGCATCTTTCTGGTCTGTTTCAACTCTAATGAGGCCTCAGCTTTCTTTCTGTTCACACTATAGTTCTTCTGGAGGTCTCAGACCTCTTACTAGTGCTTTGGATTATGGGGGTTATAGTTGCACTGGGCTGTATATTTTCATCAGGCTATCCATTGCCAGGTTCATAATTATGATAAAGATAATGGTGTTTGGTGTGGTGTTTTGTTTCATAAAAACATTTCTTTTGGGCATTTCTAACATGATAGATGTGACAGAACATAGGCAAGCATCATTATTTTTTTATGGCCGGTAGGCTACATCTGAGTAGGCCTACAGCAAATTCTCAAATATGATACATTAATTTACATCAGAAAATGTTATTTTTAGAGTTATGTTTCTGGATGTGACAAAAATCCACTTTGCATTAAAATTAATTTCTAGGATTCTGACTGGATCTGATCTGAACATCTGTCACTCAACACAGGCCTAATAACAAATCACACCAACTCCCACTGTGTTATGTCCAACCCACCTGGTTAAGCGCTACACAAGCTAAAGTAGTTCGTAGCTGCTCACGTCCTAAATGACAGTGACGACTGTGTTTCAGTTTTCTGCACTGTGCTTCTTGTCACATGCATGTAAAGAGTTCGACAGATGCATACTAAAAAACGGTGAGCAATTCTGTCACCTTATGTGGTAGATACTTGTTAAATTAAACACGCCACGAAGAACACATTTGTCTGTATGTGTCAAGACTGAATCATGTTTTATTATCAACTACTCGTGATATATTATTGGTTAGAATGTAAAGGAGCAAGCGATGCCACAACAGCAAGCCTAGATGGATAAAATAAAATGCAAAAAAGATGAAGTGAACCCGGAGCGTTTTATGTTCACAATGCGCTGGTTAAGTGAACTGCCGGGGGAGGGGGTCCCTACCACTGACTTTTTAGCGAACCGTACTGAGACCACCTCTTGAGATGGTCTCAGCACAGTTTGTTTTAAGGGGGTCTGGGTGCAGTTGGAGTGTTTGTGAGTTTCTGAGTTCGTTTTGAGGGTTGAAAGGGTCCAAGTGTGAAAACACCCTTAGTGTGAAGGCAGTGCTCTGTTGTGGACTCTACATTTGGTGGTAGAGATGTTTCTGTGGGTGGGAGATGTAACAAATCCGGGTTTCCCGTAGCATAAACGCGCACACACACACACACACACACACACACAGATACACGGAAACATATATACCCACATACAAAAATACTTATATACAGACAAACATAGTACATGTATAGATGTACATTAAGTGAAAAAGCATGCAAGCACTCACAAACTATGTGCATTATTGAAAACATGAACACACACAGTAAATCAGTCACACACACACGAACACATGCACACACACAGGTGGAAGTCAGTAAATCACTCACTAAAGCACAGCTGGTGATGCAACTCTCACCCTAGCACATGTTCAGCCATGTGTGCTGCTGCTCTTGCAGCGCACAGTATCTCTGGACCTCAGATCCAGGATCAGATTCTCCTGTCGTAAATGCCTCATCCACCGCACTATCACCTCCATGGCAGCACTGATCTGCTTGCAGCAGTGGCAGACACAAGCTCCTTGAGCTATTGCTATCTGGCAGGCAGCCAGACCTTCTTCCTGCCAACAGTGTGTGTGTGTGTGTGTGTGTGTGTGTGTGTGTGTGTGTGTGTGTGTGTGTGTGTGTGTGTGAGAGAGAGAAAGAGGGAGAAAGAGGGAAGGTGGGTATGTAAATCAGACTGTTTTATTTGTCTTTATGTGTGTGAGAGAGAGGTAGACAGAGAAAGTGTGTGTGTGTCCGTTGATTAGTCACTGTTATACTCGAGAGAGATTACCGTGCGTGCAATTGTGCATGTGCAGGCTGAAATGTTCCGGTCAGACGGGAGGAGGTGAGACTTTACGGGAAAGCTGAAGGGGGCTGCCTGCCTTTGCCTTTCACACCTCCCGAAACCACAGCTCTAGATCAAAGGTTATCATGTTTTAAACACAGCACTGGCACACAACCCAAGGGGCTTACATTATAGATGAGTCTTTTCATGTCAGTTTGCTCACCTAAAATTTGGATTGGTAACAAATATCGATGATTAATAGTTGTTGAAAGCGGCTATCTACTTGATGTTTGATTGTGTTATTGATCTTGTCTACTATTCATATTCTGTTGATTTCTTCACAGCCAATGTTATTAAAAGTAATTTTAGAAAAATCTTCCCATTAGGCATTTCTCTCCTGGCCTTTCAGAATGAGCTAATGAATGGATTTGGCAATGCAGCAAGTTTTTTTTTGTAACGCTGTCTTTGTTCCTCTTTGCAACAGGAAGTTGAGTCAGGTCCAAAATCTCCTGTCATCACCAGCAACAGTGGAAGTAACGAAGAGCCCACAGAGGGAGCAGGCTAATTCATCACCCTCACAGGTGAGTGCACCTCACTTCTCCCCCCCCCTCCCTCTCTCTCTATTTTTATCTTTTTTTCTCTGTCATAGCTGCCCACTGTTTACCAGAGAGAGTGAGTCTAGTGGAGGAAATGATATGTTAGTCAAACCAGGTCATGACCATCACTGACCACGTTTCTCCCTTTTATTTCCATGTCCTCATTTCCTGTGAACATCCCCCACATGCAGAAACGGCCAGTGCCCGACTACATTGATCCTCTAGCCAATAAGAAGCCCCGTATATCCCACTTGCTGAGTCGGGCTCCTGCACAAGCGAATGGTGGGTCAGCACGGGAGAGAGAAGCCAATCCTGTCTCTGTGGTGATGGAAACCGGTGTGCCCAGGCTGGATCTCCTGCAGCCGTGCGAGCCTCTGTCAGACGTGAGTAGCGACTCAGCCCCCAGCGGCCGGGACAGCGAGGGCTCAGACGCCACTGCTACTGCCATTGTCAGCACAGCGGACAGGCTCGGGTACACGTTAGCCGTCCCCACAGTGACACGGCCCTCTTTGCCTCCACCCCCACCCTGCCAGCCTGCCGTGGCCACTCCCGCTCCCGCCCATAAGAGCAAGAGCCAGAAGAAGTCCAAAAAGCACAAAGAGAGGGATCGGGAGAGTGGACGAAGGAAAGACAGAAATCGAGTAAAGAGAGGGATACAGAGGCAAAAGATGAGGACTCAAGACACCGCGATCAGAGGAGAGACCCAGGTGAAGGCACAACTGCACAACTTCCCTTCCTGGAAATATACAGACACGGTCTGACCACCTTCTGGAGGTTCAGACCAGTTATTTCCTGTCATGGTTTAGGTGGTGGATATTTTCTAAAATAGGCTGTGGTGGTTCAGTCAAGCACTCCAAAATCCCCATCCTTCTTTGCTTTTAGTTTGTGGTTAGTTGGTGAGGTCAACTCTTTAGCAGGCCTGGTTTGATTTGGTAGACCTCAGTAATGGAGCTCTAACTCCACCTTGTGGCCAGATGATGCTCATCCTTAGTAGTGCACTGCAGTCAGTGGAAATATAGTTGAACCATTAACCAACCTAATCTTGTTAATGTTAGTTTTTTCTCTCTTTCTCTTTCTCTCTCTTGTGTTTCCTGCAACTATTTTAAAATCACTATGATAAGATATGAGCTTTCATTTTATCAGGAAAAATCCCCCAGCTTCGAAAGTTAACCGATTTACAGCACAAACCTTGCCCGTGAACTATGAGGCCCAGAAAAGAATTAATTAAATAATCACTCATTATTCATAATTGAGGTGATATGTTCAATTAATTGTGATTTTAATTTGATAATCACCAGCCCTAATCCTAAGCCAAAAACAAAGTAGTAGTACTTGTTACTGTGAATGACCCAGTTAGTAATTTGTTTCTGTTCATGAATGACAAGATGTTCTTGACCTCCAGCAGATGTCAGTGGCACACGAGAACACTCAAGTGGTGCCGCAGTGACTTTGGACCCAAAAGACTATCTAGAGTAAGGACCTTTCTTGCCATAAAACAGCTTTCAGTGTTGGTGCTGTGAATGCATTTTTGGGTCATGACCCATTTTTGGGTCAAAGAGACTGAACCAGCCAAAATGAAAATGTCTGACACTTTGTGTTAAATGAATTAACATTGTTTACGTTTGAGACAGTATGTGTGTATGGGGTTTTCTGTAGGAGCTACACGTCGATTGTTTCCCAGGAGCAGCGTCAGAGGTACAAGAACGACTTCAACAGGGAGTACAGCGAATACCGAGACCTGCATGCCCGCATCGAGGGTGTGACACGGCAGTTCACCGTGCTTGAGGCACAGCTCAAGCAGCTGCAACCGGGAACTGATCAGTATCAGGTGAGCTCCTCAAGACATTGGTCAATAATATAATAGTCAATGGGTACCAAAAGGGCTTCAGTGACTACCTTTACATGCGTATTTTACATGCCAAATATGCATGTACGTAGTCGTAGAACGTAGTCACTGTTATCAACACATAGTTCCTGGATTGTTAAAGCATGATGCAGTCAGCCAATCAGTGTATCAACAGCTGAGGATCTGGTCAGTCCCTTGGCCAATCAATGTTGTCAGGCTCTTTGTGACCTAACCTCCGTGCTGCTGTCAATCAGATAAGTGTTATCATAAGTGAAGTGGTGTGAGGACTTGATAAACATCAGACCAGCTACTTTAGGCACAGCCTAATCACATTCCTTATTGTTACATTTTGTGGGGCACTAGCACTACCTTTTTGCGTGCATCACACGTTCTTGACAGTCAAGTACATGTGTTAAGAGGCGCTTCTGTAGAGTAGGATTCTGTATATAGAACACAGATACTCATGAACCTCCATACCTCCACCAACATCTTGTCTGACCAAATTTACTTTTGTGTTCACCTTTCTAGACGATTCACAACCAAATACTTCAAGAGTATCGCAAAATAAAAAAGGTATGCTCAGATTTATCTTTGACAGTGTCTTTCATCGTCCAATTTTACTAATTTTTTATCATTTAAAATTCCAAGATTAAGCTAACAGTTTGTTCATTTTTGTCCCATTTTCAGTCTAATCCAAACTACAGCAAGGATAAAAACCGCTGTGAATACCTACACAGCAAACTTGCACACATAAAGAAAATCATTGGAGAGTATGATCACAAACAGCTGTAACCTATATGCCATGGACCATGAAGCAGACTTACAAACAAAAAACAAAAAACAGACCACTTCTTACACAGCCAAGAAGTGGACAGTCATCCAACTGTGTGCCCAGGCTTGTCCAGAAATGTTGTTCCTGACTGGAGTATGTTGGAGCACACACACACATTAAAAACTGGAGCCTTTTCTGCCCTATGTGGGTTTCTTTGTTTTTGTTTGTTTGTTTAAACAGATATCTAATGACCCAAAGACACAAAAATCTCTCTGATGCAAGCTCGCTGTTTGATAACAGTTAAGTGCTGTTGGGTTGGATACAGAACTGAACATGGCATTACACTGTTACTCCTTCCTTAATGCTGGATGTCCAACATTTGGTACAGAGATTTCTTGACTCTTCCGCATCAAATCACAATCAGTGATGGATCCTAGCACCACATAGATTTACGTAAGTGCTAGAATACAAAGCTATTCAGCCAGCCTGTGTTGTCAGACGATGACTTCTGTGTATTACATTTCTGTTTTAATTTATTGTTTTGTTTTGTTCTTTAATTGCAGAATTAATTCTGCAGAAGTGTTCTTTGTTCTCCCATGGGTCTCCACACTTCCTGATTGTATTAAAGAAAAAATTAATCATCTTATGTCTTACAAGTAAATTATATGCCAGTTGTACGATAGATTTCCTGACTCGCCCATGGTCAATGAGACTGACACATTTGTTCTACTTTAAGAGTCTGGTTTAAGAAAATCCAATTCCACAGTAACAGTAATACAATATCCAGTTTGAACTCCAGCTGGTATAGACGGCACTCAAATCAATTCACTGAAAAGTACTAATGCACTACCAATGACCTGACCTGTCTGGACTCTGCACATTACTGTAACTGGATTTAAAGTTTGGTCATTGCAACGTCTGGCAACTAATGGTGATAAAAAACATTCTGACTTGGTGCATCACATTTTATGTGATTCTGCCATTCCAATGTCTACTTGTCTACAGTCAGCGTAAAATGTGTGTTTGTCAGCTCAGCATGGGGTTCATGTACTGTCCAGTCGGTCATATGCAACCCCTTTCTGTATTAACTTACTGCTGTTCATTGTCTCTGACCTGTGCAGTATCTTCTGGTGTTCTATCAGCAGACCGTTACAGCATTGAGACGCAGTATTATGTCATCGCTGTACTCAAAACATTTTGTGCCATAACATTAATTCTTTTTTAAGAATTGTTGTGGAACACTTTCAAGTTGATGTTGCTTTCCTTACACTGGCACATCTAAAGGAGGGGTGTATTGCATGCTGAGCCCCCTCCTCCCTTGTTTGAATTACTGGCTCAGCTGTTAAGTATGTTGAAATTAAACGTTGGCACTTTGGAAATTTTTCTGGTCTGTACAATTCTTTGATGTGCTTGAGTTGGAAGAGGGTTTCTTTAGTCTGATTCATCTGGCTTTCTCATCTCTCATTCTCCCTTGAATGCTAGAGAGGGTAATAAAATGCACTAATTATGTCATCAAACTTTCCCAGAATATCCACTCTTATTTTGAAAAACACTTAAATACGAAATAATTAATTTAGCCTAAGAAGGCCTAAATCCCACTGATATTGAGTGATGGTTTTCTTCTATCAAATATGCATGGAAGGGAATGGTGTCTTTGTCAGCTGATCACTCACTAAACCAATTTATGTCCTACTGAGTAGGCTTCTATACTCTGCCCACAGTTCCACTGGCAACTTACTAGAACAATTAATATTTCTGCTGCATAAACAAAAATGTGAAGACAGGAACACAGGCTATACTGTGATATGGTATAACATTGTATCGGCAATGTTAATTGTATTGGAGATTTTTTTCCACACATCTGTGCTACACCACCTCACCACAGGGATGCACCAAGGCTCTGTTCTGTGGCCCCTTCTTTTTGCCATGTGTACCTCACTGGGCCCAATCATCCGCTCCTATGGCTTCTCCTATCACTGTTATGCAGAGGATTCCCAGATCTATCTGTCCTTTCCTCCTGGTGACTCCACAGTGTCGGCATGGATCTCTGACTGTCTTTCTGATATATTTGCATGGGTGAAAGAACATCACCAACTAAACCGAGCTGCCCGTCCTCCCAGGCAAGCAAACCATACATCACAACATCAGCATTAAGATGACTCCCTATCTGTTGCTGCCACCAAAGCTGCAAGAAACCCGGGTGTTATGATTGATGACCAGCTGACCTTTGCCGATTATGTTGCCTCTGTGGCTCAGTCGTGCCATTTTTCTCTATTCAACACAAGGAAGATCAGGCCGTACCTAACCCAACATGCAACCCAGCTCCTGGTACAGACCCTGGTTATCTCTCGCTCTGACTAGTGCTATGCTCTCCTGTCAGGTCTTCCAGCCTGTGCTATGAAATCGCTACAGATGATCCAGAATGCAGCTGCATGTCTGGTTTTCAGCCAGCCAAAAAGAGCATGTTACACCTCTGTTTACTGAATTACACTGGTTACCCTTAGCCCCTCGCATCAAATTCAAAGCACTAATGTTAATACCCTGTTAAAGCCTTATGTTACCCTCCAGCCACTTTGCTCTTCCAAGGAACGTTGTCTAACACGGCCAACGCCTCGCACAGTTTAGTCCAGACTATTCTCATCTGCTGTTTCACACTGGTGGAATGATCTTTTGCTAAGAGAGCAACAGATACCCTCTCCACCTTCAAGAAATTCTTGAAGACCCAGCTCTTCCAAGAATATCTTCTGGTTAAAAATTTCTGAATACCAGGAATGCACTTACAGTTGCACCTCCAAACAGCACTTTGTATTATACTACTGCACTTTCATCTCAAAATATTGCAAATTTCATTTTAGCAATATGCACCCTTAGTTTTTAATTGTGCTCGCTCATAACTTAGTTTGACAACAAGTGTTCTATAAAACCCAATGTGTGTGTGTGTGTGTGTGTGTGTGTGTGTGTGTGTGTGTGTGTGTGTGTGTGTTCCTGTGTGCATACTTGAATTGCTGATGAATGATCTGAATGCAAAAGTTGGGGACTTTATTGGAAAAGTTGTCATACATAATTTTCTCTGTATGAATGTTTTTTTTCTTTCTGTTTTCAGTTTACCAAGTTACTGTAAGTCAGTTTAACAAATTGCCTGACGGATATGGAAATAAGTGGTTCCAGTGGGTTTAATGGAGGAAATATTGAAATAAATGATTTTCATTCAACAGGTGTCCATGGCTGCGGAGAGACGATGTAAATATGTGGCCTTGTTTGAAATTTTCCGTTGAGCTTTATACAATTTCTTCGAGCAGTTTTTTTTTCAACGGTAAAACTTCTAGAGTGAGCTAAATGTTATAGTGAAGAGTGTAGTTTAGAGTTATCTTAAGTGTTTGTCAATAAGAAATTGTTGTCTTGTCACAGCTGACAACGTGTCCAGGGGCCTGTACTACTAGGCAAGGTTACTTGTTAACCCGGGTAGTAGTAGCATACCCTCCAGGTCTCTGTCCCTGGCTGTTGTCATCCAATGATGTAATCCGTCCTAGGCTTATTAGACACGCATTTGCATGGCCACGCCTGTAGCTTGCTGTCCTTTTATATTCTAAGGCGCTCATGTGCGCTGGAACACATCTATTGG
Organism: Tenualosa ilisha; assembly: GCA_015244755.2. NCBI lineage: Eukaryota > Metazoa > Chordata > Actinopteri > Clupeiformes > Clupeidae > Tenualosa > Tenualosa ilisha. The sequence continues at coordinate 2,522,157 of PYXC01002106.1, forward strand.
TGGCATCGAAGATTGTCCATTCATCAGGGTTTGTCTGCCATCTACAAATCTCAGACAGTGAAGTCCAGGACTGTAAGTGGGGCACGTTTGAAACGGTTGGCTTCCTCAAGGCAGCGCGTCGAGTGGAAAAGTGGCGGTCTCGTTCTCAAGGTAGGCCTATGTATAGCCTAAATAATTCACGTCACATCAATAAATGTAAATGATGGATAACTTCTTTGTCATAGCGTGAATTAATGTCATAGACGAAGCTGTACAGCACAATTCGTAGGTTTAGGTGGGCTCTTTCATTAGGCATTCATGTTAGTCAGGAAACGAGAGCCAAGCAAGCCAGCTACGCTAGGGTACGTCTATATTTGTAGGCTACCGCAGTTTATCTCGAAGTCTACTTGTTTAGGCAATGAGTTTTATTTGTCTAGCCAGTAATTTGCCAGGCTTCTGCCGTCATCACGTCTCCACGACTTTAGGTTAAAGGTTATGGTTGCTTGTTCAGAACTTGAGTGTCTTTGCACAGGTTGTGGACCACTGTCCACCAAAACGATGGAAATTCCCAAATTGCTGTATGATGACACAAATGACCAATTCGGTTTGTTAGGCTTAAAGGTGCTAAATTGATGTTTGTTTTGCCTATTTATTGATTTCCCAATGGACTTTAGCCTATCTTAATGCAAAATTTTGAAATTGCTCTTTAGACATAAAACATGACGACCAAAATCCAAATCAGAAGCCCTAATGTGAGCTACACAGAGAGCTACATTGAAGCGCACTATTCCTATCACACGGCATCTGTGTCCAGGGAAGACGGCATGTACACAGTAAGTAGAAAATCTCAACACCACTACTATCATACGTTTAAGTGTGAACTGGCTTAAAGGGATCCCTGGACTTATAAGACTGACCTTGGAATCAGCTACATAAATGTGATTTTAAAAACACTCTAAAAGTTTTGGTGTTCTTAAATGTTTAGAAAATCATTTCACTCGTAAGCTGCCATTGTTGTAAAAGGTGACATCACCTGGGTGCAGCAATTCAAAGAATGTAATCAAAATATTTACATTTTGCCTGTCAAGGTAACACCTTCCACTACTCAGTTCATCTTTCGCACTGAACGGGCAGTGCCCAAGGTGGGCGTGATGTTGGTGGGCTGGGGAGGAAACAATGGCACCACTGTCACCGCAGCAGTTATTGCCAACAAGATGGGAATGCACTGGAGAACCAAGACTGGCATGAAGGTACTTTATGTGTGGAGATGTTATGTATAGGGGGTAATCTGACAGAAAATGAACTTTTTTTTGTCATGTCCATTATGACAATAAAATGCGATGGTATGGTATGATGTGAATGATTATATGAAATTTGTGCTTTTTTGCTGATTTGCTGTTATTGACTGTAGATCTTGCATTAAAATGTTCAAAATATTTCACGTAATTATTCACATTATGCAAACACCACAGAATTTTATTGGCGTGACAAAAAGTCAGTTTTCTGTGGAATTAAACTTAGAGACAATATGTATTTTCTGCACAGAGCTCTTTGTGATTTTGAGATTTGCTTCTCTGTCTGCAATTCAAAATAAAAAAAAGTAATGTGGATTAAATACAGGATGTTTTCATTCAAATCGTACTTCCCCAAAGACCTGTATAACTTTGATCTTTTCATATATGTGGCCATGCATATGACATACATTCTCTCCAAAGGGAACAGTTACTGCTAATGCTGGAACACTTCCCAGTGTGTTTGCCTTATAGGGTCTTTCTTCATTATAAGTAGCTCATGTTCTTTTTTTCCACTCACCCTTCCCCCTACATAATGTAACTTGTTTTCTATCTCTTGTCTTTTTTTCTCCCTTGCTATTTTTAACTTCTCCCAGTGTGCTAATTACTTTGGCTCATTACTACAAGCCTCCACAGTGTGTTTGGGGTCAGGCCCAGAGGGGGAGGTCAACATTCCTTTCTGTGATTTGCTTCCCATGGTGCACCCTAATGACATAATTTTCGATGGTGAGTGTGTGAATTGCCTCTATTATAAATTAAATCATAGTTTTGAGATTATTATCGACATGCAATTCCAGTGTTGTCATTGTCATGTAGCTATGAAGACCTTTATTGTGATGTGTGCTGTACTCTGTATGTCACCATTTTTAAGTGTTAGCTGCCTATCCCAGTTCCAGCTGAATCATTGAAGTTCTTTATTAACCTGCAAAGCTGTGCAGTCAGGACTGCCCATGACACTCTGAAGTATTCATATATGTATTGTCTAGGCTGGGACATCTCCTCCTTGGACTTGGGCCAAGCGATGGAGAGGGCCGAGGTGATAGACTGGGATCTACAGGAGCAACTACGGCCACACATGAGCCAACTGAAGCCCAGGGCCTCCATCTATATCCCAGAGTTCATTGCTGCTAATCAGAGCCACAGAGCTGATAACCTGATCCAGGGAACAAAGGCAGAACAGGTACAAGTTGGGATCATAGTAAACGGACATTTTTTCCCTAATATCTTTGCCTGTCACATAAAGTTTAGCTGCATTGTTATTTTGAATAGTTTGTTTAATTTATAATTGAATTAATAGTTGAATGAGCATTTTGTTGAGATGTTGATGTTGATTGCAAGTGAGCTGAAAAAACATCTAAGTCTTCTTACAGGTGGCACAACTTCGGAGGGATATCCGTGACTTCAAGCAGAAGAGTGGTGTGGACAAAGTCATAGTACTGTGGACCGCCAACACAGAGAGATTCTGTGATGTTGTAACAGGCATTAATGACACTGCTGAGAATCTACTGGCAACTATCCAGGTACCATTTCACAGAACTCCAGCAGTGCCTTGCTTCATCTAATGGAGCCAGGCACACTTTTATGAGCGTAACCATTATGAGCATTATAAATGGGTATGCAGCACATCAGCATGTCTCATTGTAAAGTAAGAAGATAAAGTAGAAAGAAGCATTATACATACAGCCTGTACATGTCAGACAACAGTATCATGCAATCATAAAGTGCAATATATGACAGTGTGAAATATCACATTGAGATTATAATGCATCCAATGGGATATTTTTTGACATACATGAAACATATGAGGACTGTTTTATTGATTTGTGTGTTTGTCATATCAATTTTCAGAAAGGAGGTGAGGTTTCTCCTTCCACACTTTTTGCTGTAGCCAGCATCCAGGAGGGTTGTGCATACATCAACGGTTCCCCACAGAACACCTTTGTTCCAGGGGTAGTAGAGCTGGCCATGCAGAGGGGTGTCTTCATCGGAGGAGATGACTTTAAATCAGGCCAGACCAAAATTAAGTCTGTTCTCATAGACTTCTTGGTCAGCGCAGGCATCAAGGTAGACTAATATTGTGCATTTTTTTCCATTTAGTCCACTCATTTTCTTTCATTAATTGGTGAGAATTCAAAAAGTATGAGAGATCTGGTGAAAAGGAGATTTGAGCGCTTTTCTGTCTCTTTTTTTTCCTGCTGTAGCCAATGTCCATTGTCAGCTACAATCACCTTGGCAACAATGACGGAATGAACCTATCAGCTCCACAGCAGTTCAGATCCAAGGAGATCTCCAAGAGTAATGTTGTGGATGACATGGTGCAGTCCAACCCTGTGTTGTACAGCCCTGGGGAGAAGCCAGATCACTGTGTGAGTAGCACGGGGAAACATCTCAGAATTTCATCTGAATTTAGAGGTTGTACTCCACACTCTCGGTAACTGAGGTGTTGGAACAAACCTGAAATATTAAGAAAAAAATCTATGCACACTGAGATCCATGCAATAGTGTTTACTTAACCAAGCTTTTAGTCAGACAACCTTCATTTGGGCATTTCAGAACTTTCTATTAGAGCAAGACCCAGAATATACAGGATCAGGTTGCACAAAACTGAGATTAGCCAAAAACAGCTAAAGTGGTCTGGAATTTGTTATTTCAATTCAGCTTTTAAACATTGTCCCAGTTTTTCAATGTTTCTTTTTTCAGATAAATGCTTTTTTTTATTCTTAGCAGTACATTCATGCCATCTAAACTACATATAAAGCCATAATGCAACTACAATGAGTGTAGTTTTAATGTGCAGGACATAACTTGTTTACCACTGTTTGTTCGCCAGGTTGTGATCAAATATGTGCCATATGTGGGCGACAGCAAGCGTGCTATGGATGAGTATGTGTCTGAGATTATGATGGGTGGCACAAACACTATCGCCATTCACAATACCTGCGAGGTTAGCCTGTTCTAGTCCATCCTCATCACCATCCAAGAGTGTTCACTGTTTTGGGATCACATGTGGTGGCATTTAAAAATTGCTTAACTGTTTTCTGTTACTGTTCCAAGGACTCCTTGCTGGCTAGTCCAATCATTTTGGACCTAGTCATCCTCACAGAGCTTTGCCAGAGAATCACCTTCTGCACAGAGAGTGATCCCAACTTCCAGACCTTCCACAGTGTGCTGTCTTTGCTCAGCTTCCTCTGTAAGGCCCCTCTCGTCCCACAGGGGGCGCCAGTGGTTAACGCCTTCTTTCGCCAGAGAGCCTGCATTGAAAACGTCATGAGGTCAGTTCACAGCTGACTGCTGCAATGAGATTATCCCCATCTTTATTAGAAAAACATCACAAGTATATACACACAAACACAAAGGTTTTTCAGTTCATGTCAGTGGTACCACTATTTCTTGGACGTTGAAATGTATGATGCTCCTGTTTGTGGCGACGTGTCATAGTAAGCCTGGCCTTTTTTTGTGTTTAGGGCATGTCTTGGCCTGCCACCTCAGAGTCATATGCAACTAGAGTACAAAATGCAGAGAACTCTTTTGCTGAACCATGAGGACCATATCTACAATTCTGTAGATAAGAGCAAAGCCCATGCTAACGGATTCCATTCATTCCAATGCAACAGCCTTAATGGACACAAAATGGACGAACCGAGCATTGAATAAGATCCACTATAGTGGGGAGTCAGTCAGCTGATTTTATTTACAGTAATCAGTTTGCAAAAAATGAAATGCTTGTGATCAGACAAGCAAATGTGTGAATTTAGATTTGTCACTTCTGGCAGGATTACAGATACTTTGAAAATATTTTCATGATATTAAACTATATTCATTTAGGTTACCTAAAGTGTCAGTGCTCTTTCTGTTCATAGATCTTGGATAATGTGTAGCTGAATAGCCTAACAATAATAATAGCCATTAAAAAAAGATCTTAAATCCTTGCAATCAATGTATTCTCTTGCCTGCATTTTCTGTATATATTCTTATATTTATATGCATATGCCAGTTTAATGTATGCTCAAGACGTAGGCCTATATTTGCATGTACATTTGGGGGAAAAAATCGAACCGAAATGTGTTTTAGTACTGTGTGTGCGGCAGTGTGTGCGTCCTTAGCAACCGATTCATCTTTGCAACTTCCTGTGGACAGTGACGCTTGCTTTGAACCAAACGTCTTTGATTACTGAGGTGGAACCTGACGTTATACACTACAGAATAACACATTTAGAAGAGGGCATAGGAAATAGGTCAACCTTACAGTGATGCTGGGAAATTTTTAATGCGGTCACAGCTGACTCGACACTTCCGTTGATACCGAGAAACATGGCGGACAAGCGGCGCTCCGGAGTGATGTCTGATGCAAAAACCACAACTAAAATAGAGACGGACCAAGAATTCTTATCTCAGGCAGGTGTTGGAGTTTTACTTCGAGGTGCTTTGCTTAAACTCGTAGAAGCTAGATCAGAAGATCCGATTGGTTTCCTGGCCGAACACTTCAGCAATTTAGCATCCGAAACGGAAAACGGTCCAGTTAGTGATGCAGAGCATCACAGCAATGTCCTGGAGCAACAGCAGCTTAGCCGAGCCTTGTGGCATATCGGTTTAGCGCATCACTCTCAAAGGTAAGAAGACATGCTGCCAGAATAACTCATGTAATTTATGTAGTTTAGCTATTCTGTATGATATTATAGCCTTACATGATAGTCGGTATAGCATCCATGCGCTGTTCATTTCTCTGCCATCATTGCATGTAGAGTTATTTACTATGACTTTGTGTTTGTACAAGTAAAGGTACTTAATAAACTCATTGGTGTAAAGTTTTAGACTGTATAGAAGTATTGAAAGTAAGTTGTTGTATTGGCTTTATGCTAATTGCATAGGCTTCTCTCTTCATTGATCTTTTTTTATGCGCTTCCCTTATCAGGTCAGCATTCAACAGCAACACACGTGTAGCGTATGACCTGATGCAGAATGGACCTCGCCGCCGTTGTGCTGGTGGTGTTAAAGGTCGAGTGTACACAGAGCTGCTGCGCGGCTTATGTAGTGAGGGTGGCTTGTCCGTCACTGCCTCTGCCCCGCTTCTGCAGCGCATCCGCTGCCATGACCACGAGGCTGTGCCCTTTGAGCTTTTCCGACAGGGCGTGCTGACCTGTGCCGTATTTGCCGACTATATCCGCAAGTCCCAGTGCCTATACGCAGCTGTCAGCAGCTGTCCAGAGCGGGCCGCAGACAGGGCAATGTGTCAAGCTGTGCTAGGGACCCTCCAAGAGGCCCTGGAGACCACATCAGCCTGGGCTGATGTGGCCCGCTACCTGGAGGCCAGTGTGAAGATTTCGCCTGGCAAGTTGGCCCAAGCCATGGCAGAGGCCCAGGGACCTGACAGAGGAGGGACGGGCCCCACCATGGATGCGCAGGAGTTTGAAGACAGCGCTGCCAAGCTCTTCCTTGCCAGAGTGCGCATTGTATCATAGACAGTGTGCATTCTTTCTTCTCAAAGAGACTGTACGACTAAATGCATAAAAAGTTGTAGTGAAATGTAGCACTGTGCACAGTGTGAAAGAGAGATAAAGATATATGATGAAGCTATAATCTCTTTTGCAGAGTGAGAATATGTTAACCTCTCTTGCCTGTGTTTTGTAAACACTGTGGGAGATGCAGATCGATTATTTAGTTAGCTGTAAACAATTTACTTATGTCAGCATGACCAAATTATCAAGACTAGATAAAATGTTAAGTAGGCCTATCTCTCTGATTGTTTGTTGCACTGTTCCTGAATGTGACTTTCCACTGTTTCTTTCACTTTTACATTTCTGTCAGTTTGATACAACTGGAATGTAGAGTAAGTAGCACTGTAACACTGAAGACTGGAGATAAAGTAGAGTTTGAGTTGAGGGGAGCAGATTGTACCGAGGAGTGTTGTGGCATGTAATATTTTAACTGTTCCCAGAATGCTGTAGCTTGTCTCCAAGAACCTCTTTCTTGTACTTGTTTGAGAAAAGACTCAGTTGGCCGGGTTATATTTGATGGAAACCAGCTGAGGCAGATATTTATGCAAAGATAAGGTGGAAAGGGCCTTTGCTGCCTTTGTCGTCGTGTTTTTTATGGGCCCTTATGGGAACCAGGTTTCAGTATATATTGCGACTATTTGTGTTCATTTGTCTAATTTGAAGAACATGTTTTAGGAAGCGATAGCTTTACAACATTCTCTCTACTTTGATGTAAAAAGTTTATTTTTACCTGATATCAGACTACACATGAATATTTTTTGTAAAACAAGATTCAAGAAAACATTGATGGTTTACAAGGCAATCTTCACTGTCTTCAAATAGCTATTTTCCTGTAATTTGTGATTCTCTCTGCTCCAGACCATCAGCTGAGAATGCAGAGCACAAATATTGATATATCCAGCAGAGGTCACCCTGTAGCACGCATCATTTTTTTCAAAAGAGGAAGTTTGCTTTCACTCCCATTGCTTTGTCTGCCACCTACAGTACGTTTCCTCTGATTTGATTGCAATTGTTTTGTTTACAGGATACCTGGTGAAGATGGCACAGGTACCTTTTTGGCAGTGGCAGTGTAGGCAATTGTTTGAAAAACGGTGTCAGTTTGTCTCTGGTTGTATGGAAGAGGTTGGAGCCTATGAATGTTTCACTTCTCTAAATCATTCTCCCACTTCACCTTTGACCCATATAAAACCACAATATGTGAAGTGTTGTGTGGGGGAGACAGAATCGACACCCTGAACATTTTATTTTGGGTTTATATGAGCTTTTATACTAATAAACTGAAACAATAATAGAAAGGATTGGCATGCCTAGCTTGTAACATATATATATATATATATATATATTTTTTTTTTTTTTTTTTTTTTTAACATAGATATATATTTTTTTTGTTTTGGTCATTTCTCAAATAATGATGCTATTCTAACAATAGAATTTCTTTGACAAGCATGCATGCACCATAGCCAACCATGTAATGTATATGTTTTCCTTGAGATCATTTTAAAACAGGTCCCTCTGACTCTGCAAACTTGTTCAGTATTTAAATCAACTCTTACATAGGTCAGCTTACCTCAATCAAGCTTAGCAGGTTTTTGTTAACAATAGAGCTCTCTTTTTGTGCATCTTGACATCAGGAAATAAAGGGAAAGTGTTCTGGACACAATCCTACCATTGACGCCACTCATGTGACAGTGTTAGTCAAATAAGCTGCCAGGCAGCGCTGTTATATCAAGACTATTTCCGTCTTCCTGGAGCCACTTCAACAAGCTAAAGGCTCCAACACCGGACATTTTAAGGAGAGACATCCTCGTCACTGTATTGTCAGCTGAGCATTGTTTTCAGCATGGTGTGTTGCTCGAGCTGATGTAGCTAAACAGTATCAACACAGAGTGGAAGCACTCTTCTCTATTTCATTGTGTCTTTTGTGATATTAGCAGAAATGTTTCTGACCTGTTGTACCCTTAATGATAGAATATGTGCATGGAAGGACAGCAGTTTGTCACTGAAAAGGAAACCTCTGTAATGCTGCAAGAACATACAGACCCCTTGTTTACAACTGACAGCAGTCTAGCGGCAGATCAGCCATGCAGTGTCTTCACTATCAATCTTAATGAGGCTCAGTGTGTAAATAATTCAGATGGGTGTTCATTACAGTTCTTGTTTGGAGGGAGTCCGGGACAAAAAGTTGCCCTGACTTTCACAATTGAGTTTGTTGTAGTCTGCAAATCAGATTTCCTCAAGGAGTGGTGTAAGAGTGAATGAAATCTAAAAATGTAATCTATATGCCAACCATCTTCAAGATTTAGTTTCTTCTATACATTACACTGTCACTTGTTCAATCCATAGGTTCTCGGAACTACTGCCATTGGATTTTCCATCCTGAAAAAAAAAACACAGGCCTAGACACAGCCTGTTCTGGTGAAGTCGATATGGTCTCAAGCACTAACCACACTAGGAGCGACGCTTCCTCTGCAAACATTGCCACCCCCAACAAACATTAAGAAAGGTCGGACAGATACTGATCCAACTGATGAGCACTGCAGACATCTTGTTTATGCTCCTCAGAAAAGTTTATTCTTTCTATGCAAAGATTTCGTAATGTTTAGTTTGATGACCTCCAGGGGAAGGAGATGGTGTGCTCTGAAGGACTGCTGGAGATTAAGGGATTCGGAGTGTGAATGTGCAAAGACCTACAGCAAGATGTATTTATAGAAGTATGACATTTCGTTCACACATGGTCAGTTTGCTTATTTTGACACACCACTCATGACTTTTTGCACCTTATTATGACATGTACGATCCATATTTTCTTTTACATGCAATTTTAAAACACAATGTGGCCAAAAGACAAATCCAACATCAGTTGTGAAAACTTTTATTATAAAAATAGATGACTGTTATGAGTTACTACAGCTCAACTCAAATGTGTGTTGAAAAACGTAAAACAATGTGGAGTTACCTCTTGAAATGTCATCCACCTAATCTAAGTATTCCAATTTAACTCCTTTTTAAGATTTTAAAGGAGAAATCCAGTGTGAATCAGTCAGTATAGCCCTGTTGTTTAAGATCAATGAATGCAGTCTGTAGGAAAAAGAACCGGAAAATTTGATGCAACATAGACTATATAACGAACCAATAACTATTGTTAACTGAAAGGGGCATAGTGAAATGAAACTGAAAGTAAGTTATTCCGATCTTCACTTAAGTGTTAGTTGCCAGATCACTAATCAGTCTATGTTGCACACATTTTTTTTGTTCTTTTTCCTACTGACAGCACTTGGTGACGTCAACCAACACAGCTATGGATTGATTCACACCGGATTTTTCCTTTAAGGTAATTTACTACAAATAAAATCTAACCCGTTGACAATCATTACGTAAAAATCGGTCTGTTTTTATGCAAGATTGTATAACATGGTCCTTATCCTGTACTTGAACTACAGCTACTACAACAATTTGTTTTTCCTTTCAAATATCTAATTTTCAGATATTTTCAGTATCATGTAAAAATCAGGTTGAAATACAGTTACTGTTTAAAAATGTTCTGTGCCCCCAGAATGCTTGGAGAACAGCACTGAAATACAATAATAATAGTTATACTGACCATTGTGAAGTGCTTTGTTTTTAATGATCAAATTACTCATTTAAAAATTTATGTGACCAAACTCCTATCCACAAATAAATCAGACAAAAAAATGTGCAAAATGATTGTGTGAATGATTGAGCGCATAATTGTTCTGCATCGTGTTATCTGCCTACAAAATGTTTTGCATACAATAGTGCTTAAAAGCGACAATTTAAATTCAGAGAACATGAAATCTGACACCTATTCTCTACATAGCAGTAGTACGAAAAAGTGTAATGAGGGAAACAAACAAGAACATGTATCCCTAACACCCAGTACAATGTTTATCCCCCAACAGTAAAATATATGGCTCAAACTCAGACGTTGCATACACTACAAAAGAGATGGCTACAAAAAGATAACAGCCAGACAGCCAAACATCTCAGTGCCCTTTTCATTACAGGGCAAAATAAAAGATGCAGGGAAAATAAATAAATACAAAGAGACCAACCCAACTGTGCAAAGGCTATAACATTCCGTGAGTCTGTAAAACAGCTTCAGGTGATTCATTTCAGAGATTTCATGAGAGGCTACCTCTCATGAAAGCTGCCTGTGACACCTCTGACTCCAGCAGAGGTAGAGCTCACTGAAGCTCACTACAGAAAGGAAAAGACCAATAATGGTACTAACGGTAGGTGGTTAATGGTACTTGATAGCTACATTAGCGGTATCGTTTGGGGTTAAGCTAAATCTTCAAAGATATGGTAAATGTATAAGGAGCCTAGGAATCTGTCAGAAGGTACTTAGGTGGGTGGAGCAGGCAGAGGTGGAAGGCCAGTGTTAACTTGGAAGCGAGTCTCATCAGATATCCCATACTGTTCCAGTGGATCCTGGTGAATGAGAGATGGGGTGAAAAATGTGACTAGACTGAAGGGCACTGAAGTTCTACAGTATCACTATAGATGTTTCTCAGATGTTTACCGACAGATATGATCTCTCTTACCTTGCCTGTAAGTCTGTGGATCTCAGTGCGGTAGAAGATCAAGTTCTTGCGCATGAACTCATAGCTGTGATGGTAATTTGCATATGTTAAAATGGCTTGTGTGCAAAAGAAACTTCTTCAATAGGACTCAATATGAACAAACTACTGAGAGGACCAAACCTGGCTTTAATAATGGAATCTATCCAATCGAGGCACTGTTCCTGGGAGTCACACTCAAACAGATACTTTCTGTCAGCCTCGTCTAGAAAAGCTGGAATGGTTGCAATGAATGGATTACCAGCTACATAAGGCATACAAATACCAAAATTGTATGAGATAGCTGACGACTATTCAACTCACCTATGGAGAAGGCTAGATCATCCTCTCTCTCTACCCGACACTGCTCCAACAAAAGAGCTCCAAGAGGCTATCAAAAGAGAAACCACAAGCTGCTTAAGTTAACCATTCAGCTATCTGCTGAGTAAAGCAAGCCACTGTGTAACCATTCATACTGAGTCATTTAAATGATGGCTCACCTCCTCCTCATCGGTGCGAAAGTAAAACAGGAAATTCACAATCAGTTTTACCAGTCTCTTCTTAACAACTGCCAGATAAAGAACAGTCACATCATCAGGGAAACAGTTACACTACACATGTACTGTCTGTTTGTTATGAACTATGATCTCTAGTTGCATTTTTATGTCTAAAGTTCTCACCGTCTCCTTTCTTTGGTCCCCTCATTCCTAGCTCCGCTGCCCGCTCGGAGGGTTGACGGCTCAGAGAGACAAGCTCCTTCTCGTTGAAACGCATTGTGACAGACAGTGGTTAAGCCAGACAACTTAAATAGTTCTCTAACTACATTAACGCATACATTTCCTCGTCAGATTTTGAAGTTAGCCTGGCGTGCGTGTCCCCAAAACAGCATATTTTCACATGGACAAATGCAACTGGCTGTCCTAGTTAACGTTACTACTATACCCTTGCTAGCTTAGCAAGTCTTCCTTCAAAATATCATTTAGTTTTATGTAGCCGTCATTTACCAAATCAGCTAAAGAACACACCTCTCCGAGCCGAAGATGACATCCACGGCAGTTAAATGGCTCCTTATAAAAGAAGAGAGCCGATGTTAACAGACGAACCTTCTACCTTCTCTGAGACGCAGAACACTGCATACATCCGTAAACTGAAATAACCACCAACCCAACCCAACAGCCTGAACCCGAAACCAAAAACTCTCTGCCCAAACCATGCTTGAACACGTGGGGGCGTAGTTTATTAAAAACAGTGGAAATTACAACTATTGCTACCGAGATCAACTTTAATTTAAATTACCACGAATCATTCACATATTTTTATCACCTGGCAGTCAACGTCTTTAGGACACACCTGCAGGATAGAACCTTTACCACAACACCTAATAAGGTACTTTCAACCCTTTTACTTGATTTTATGCTTTTATTTTCAAACAATCCGGAACAGGAAGTGCAACTTTTCCTGCGCACGCGCAAATTAACGTCCACGGTCAGCGGCAAACGTGAGTGAAACGGTGAGCTCACGTTATTTATTTACAATCGCATGAAAAGTTGTATGTTTTCTTTCGGTAACTTTATATATTCGCTCTATTGACTAGTGTTGAACTTCAAATCTATGAGAAGTGGGTTTGAAATTCACTTATATCCAGAGGAGCTGTGGTATAGTCATTTGGTGTGCTAACGTTAGCCAATTCGGCTATTCGGCTATCGTTATTCTTCTTGTTGCTTGCTGCAAGTTACATCTCACACTGGTGTTTATTATATTGCCACCGTCATGCTTCTCAAACTTTTGTCAGCTTAGAGCTCTTCCTTTGATCTGCTCTAAAGGCATGGATGCACGAAAAGGATGCCGTTAACCTAACATGAATCAAGTTTAACGCTATCGTTTTGCCTTAGGAAGAGTTGGTCGAGCTTTGTACTGTCCAACGTTATAGTAGGAACACATCTAACGTTAAATAATTTCGACATTAGGATACTCTACGCTCAGTGATGTTTGTTAAAAAGATTAATGTGCATGTCTTGATTTTGACAGGCTTGTCTGGGCCAGACCTCTGCATTGTTTTGTAGTGGGGTGGTTTGTGTGATTGAGGGTCCGTAACCCTGCTTCCAAGATGGATTTCCAGCACAGAGCAGGCGGTAAGACGGGCAGCGGCGGAGTGGCCTCCGCTTCGGAGAGCAACCGGGACCGTAGAGAGCGTTTGAGGCAGCTGGCGTTGGAGACGATAGACATTAACAAGGATCCCTATTTCATGAAAAATCACTTGGGGTCTTACGAATGTAAGCTCTGTCTCACGCTACACAACAATGAGGTAAGAGAGGCACTCCGAATTCTAGCTGTGTTTGCCCATATTTGCTTGCAGAGTGTTGTTAACAATTGCACATTGTCATATTTCCATGACAGGGCAGCTATCTTGCGCACACACAAGGCAAGAAGCATCAGACCAATTTGTGAGTATATAATTGTGTATTTGATTTCATGTATATGGGTTTATTCCTTGCTGTAACTATATCCGAGGGGGTGCTACAAATCTTCTCTGGTTCTTAACAGGGCCCGGAGAGCAGCCAAAGAAGCAAAGGAAGCTCCAGCACAGCCAGCACCTGAAAAAGTTAAGGTTGAGGTGAAGAAATTTGTCAAAATTGGTCGACCGGGATACAAAGGTACAACTTCATTTCATTATGACAATTTTGTTCACCTCTGGGTCTTGGGAGCATTTATGTAACGTTCTGTTTCATTTAACAGTTACCAAGCAAAGGGATCCAGAATGCGGGCAGCAGAGTCTCCTGTTCCAGGTACTGCACTGCTAATGTGAACACATTTGATGTGCTACTTTTATTCTGTGCTTTAATTTTTCACAATCACGTCCTATTTACTCTTGAAACAATAATAGAATATACTATGAGTCACATCAGTAGATTGTAATTTCTTTTTATGGACATTTTATGGACATCGATGCAAGCATAGTTGCAACATTGATTCTTGCATGACTTTTGTGTTGTGCCCTTATACGGTCATCTCTGTTCCATTTTTAGATTGATTATCCAGAGATCGCAGAGGGTATTGGGCCCCGGCACCGTTTCATGTCAGCCTACGAGCAGCGCATTGAGCCTCCAGACCGTCGTTGGCAGTATCTGCTATTGGCAGCAGAGCCCTACGAGACCATTGCATTCAAGGTGGGCTTGTCCCTGACAGGCGTAGACCCATATGAAATTCTGATAGTGTGATAAACTTGACCAAAAATATTATGGTATTGCAATTACACTATGTGAGGCAAAAGAAATAGAACTTTAGTAGGTAACTTCTAGTAAGTAACTACCTTCACAACAGTACATTTGGGAATACATCCCTCTATAAAGGAGACCAGTATGGCATCAGATGATTTGGTGGTGGTGCAGGCGTTAACCTGTTATTGTGTTCTAACAGGTTCCTAGCAGAGAGATTGACAAAGCAGAGAGTAAGTTTTGGACACACTGGAATAAAGAAACAAAGCAGGTATGCAGAATTGTCACATTTTTTTTAGTTTGTTGGCTTGACCCCACCAGTTTGTTGTAGTTGTCCTGTCTGTTTTCCCCCACCAATTTTCCATTCTTGCCTTTTTTGCTCCAGTTCTTCCTGCAGTTCCACTTTAAGATGGAGAAGCTCACGCCTATGCCCAGTGGTCCCATGCCTCCCATGGGTGTGAAGCGGCCACCCCCTCTCATGAGCAACGTGGGACCTCGTCCACCCAACGATCCTATGCCCCCTCCTCCCCCGGGTGGAATGCCCATGCCCCCCTTACCACCCGGTGCTCCCGCACCCCCCCAAATGCCTCCCCAGATACCTGGCCCGCCCATGCCTCCAATGATGAGACCGCCCCTACCCACTGACGGACCAGGAGGAATGCCTCCACCCCCACCCAGCTCCTAAAGACACTCAAAAGATTCAGGGGCCCTTCGATTAGCCCATGCATTTGATATTACGTTTCCAGATCCCAACGCTGTGGACAGCTATTCTTGTAGAAATGATGTGACAAACAAAAATAAGACATATTGTTGTTGTAAATTTTTGTTTTTAATGTAAGGGCCTCGCCAAGACTGGCATACTTTGTGCAAACTTTTTTATTATTAAAACAGTGAAGAGAACTACTATCTGGTGTTGAGTGTGTCATGTTTATTTGAAATGGAAAGCTTAGATCTCTGCCCGTTTGTAGCTTCAGTCCAGTGAGGCTAAGGCTTCTAAGGCTCTCTAGTGATCAGAATTGAAATGAGAAGAACTTGAACTTAAATCAAATATTGAACAGTGACATGAAACACAAACATGATGCAGATGTGATTCCAGTTGTAATGCAGAGGAGTAAACTTCAATGTAATTGGAACCTTAGTTCAGTATAGGGCTTATGGCTTTTGTCATATGAGCATTAAATATTCTATTTCAATTAATAGAAGTAAAAGAAGTATTCTGCTTGTAATATTGTGATATGCTGGAATAACTATGAATTCATGTGAACAGGTAGAATTCATCCTCCTTCATTCTAATAGAGACTGTAGGTCCAATATTTTAGAATACAGTAAATTTAATAGAAAAATAACTTTTTTGTTACATCCATAATGTCAATTAAGTGACATGGTACTGTATGATGTGAGTGATTACATGAAATTTGAGCATTTACTATTTGTCGTGTAGAACTTAAAAAATAATTTTAAAAACCTTGGCATTTTATTGGCATTCTAGACTTGACAACGTCAATTTTCTGTGAAATTGGTGGAAATGTCTCATATTTACCTAATCAATTTACCTAGTGCTTCTGCTCAATATCACCCTTTGCGGCTACAGCACAGTCAGGGATCTCTCCATTAGCTTAGGTTTACACAGACAAATTTTTGGCTGGGTAGTCGGTGAACAGAGGGCTTAGGCATGCCCAATATTTTTAAAGTTCACAGAAAGAATCTGCCCACGAGGAAGGAAACATATGCCAGTTAAGGGATTACAGACGATTAGGCATGCGCAACAATGTGAAAGTATTTCGTGCACCTGGTTAGTAATTTAGCATGAAGAATTTTGTTATGGTACCTGAACATCTCTCTGACAACTGGCAATCAAAAGGGCAGAGCAGATAGCACATACATCCATGTTTATAAACAAATTTATTGATACAGCCTGTATATACACACTTTTTCATTCATTCTCTTAGTTTCTGCTTAGCAATAGTTTAACGGCTGTTGTTTTTTGTTGTTCTAAAAGTGTACACATCATATCTACTAAAGACTACAGTCAGAGATGCTACAGATGAGAAGACAACAGGGGGGTATATTACAAAGCGAGGTTACTGGCTAACCCAAATAACTTCAGTGTAACTGCTGATCTCCAAACAACATGTCACTTCAGAGACAACAGATGCTCAGTGCAGTGTTCTTTTGGAGATCAGTGGTTACTCCTGGTTATCCAGTAACCTTGCTTCATGGCATAGGCCCCTGATCTTTCTCATTCCTATGTTGAAAGTGCTTCTCTGTGTTTGTGCACAGCTCAATGTTCCTTTGTGGACAGGCAAAAAATGGCACCATTTCCATCAATAGGTCAATCTTTGTAGTGAGAGTCAGTCTAGCACTTAGTATTTACTTTCGTCAGATGCTAAAGATTCTTAATGTAGTACTTACAACCCTCATCTTTAACACATGGTCGAAGTCCATGTGGTTAGAATGCTGTTGAATACCTGAATACCAGTGGTGTCAGATAATCAAAAATTCCACTGGCGAACTCAGATACTGCAGGACTCCGGAGAGACTGAAACCCTCTTATCTAGTGAGCAGATGATATAGATGAGTGTAAAACAGCAGTGCAGCAGGTTCATAAGCTTGGACTCTTTGGTTTAAAGTACTAAAAGTAAAGTACTCTGGGTTTAAAGTCTGAAACTCAAGGTAGACTTTGAGGTGGAAATACTGCTGTGCCTTTTACTATCTGTAAAATAAACGCATCAGTTGCGTTTCTTCTTAACCTCCTTGCCTTTGGGACGAGTCTGTTTTTCCTTTATATTTTTAGCCGATTTCTCTTTGGTTTCTCCTCCTCTTCTTCTTCTTCCTCCTCCTCCTCCTCTTCCAGCTCGTCATCTTCTTCTTCCTCTTCTTCTTCTTCTATCCTCCTCTTCTTTGTCCTTTTTGCTTGCTCTCGTTTTCCTTTCCCCTCTCTTCTTCCTCACCCCTCCTGCGTTTCTCCTTTCTGTCTCTCAGACTGCCTTCGCCCTTCTTCAGCAGGGACTTACCTGGCAAGGCTCTGTGCCTCAAGCTCTTGGACTTTTCTTGGGCTCCTCTCTTCTTTCGGTCACGACCTCCATCCTCCTCACCATCATCTTCGTCGTCATCATCGTCATCATCGGCCACCCACCAGAACAAGGTATCCCACAGAGAAGCCTCAGGCTTAAGGATAGCAAACAAGAGACATAGGGTTTGAATCAATGTCAGCTTCAATCCTTCAATTTAATAATTTATTCAGAAATTCCCATTGAGAGGAAAAAAACCTTTTGGGAGGGAAACCTGATTGTTAATGATTGACAAAAGAGTTATCCTTAAAAAAGGCCATAATCCAAATAAGCCAAAACTCATACCACATTATTAAAATGACAGGATTTCTGTTCTCTCTCATTTTTAACTCTAAGCTTGTTGAGGAACTGTCATGTCAACAAGTTGGAGTTGTGGTGGTTTCTTGTGTACCTCTGGCTCGTGGTGATGCTTCCTTAGAGCACTGTGTCTCAGACTTAGACCATATTCCTCCTCTTCTTCGTCAGCCACATCTCGACGGCCTCGCAGGGTCTCTGCAACCACACCAGAATCAGAAAATCCATTTAAACAAGTTGTCTTTGTTGTCTTTGAGTTACCTGTTTACAATACGTCTTAATTGTAAGTCATTAAGCCAAATGAAATGTCAAATATGCTGAATAAAGCATGATAAAGACTCATTTTGTGTTGTGATGTGTCTTTAACCATATACCGTTTAGCCTTTGGATCCCAGATGTGATGACCAGTATGGTGATGGCGATGAAAAGACAGCGGTTCAACGTCACACCCTGGAATGGAACCTCCACCTGGGCCAGGCTCTGCATGGACAAGGCCTTCCGCAACCCTGACACTAAGACAGACAGATGTGCACACGTACAGATATGAGGTATGAAGAAGAGAGAGTTAATCTCTCTGTCAATAGATGTGAGAAATGCAGGTGAATCTGTTTACATTATGCAAAAGTGGCTGACAGCCTTTCACACTGTTACTTGTATGCATCATTTGTTTACAAATACTTTTATCAATCAATACTTCTAGCCTAAAGGCCAATGTATTAGTATAGAAATACATTTTAATTGTGAGACTATGTGTTCTCTATTTTACTGAAGTGGGTCTGAATTTATGATCTGAGAATGTTATGAGTATCTATCTGGGGTAAAAGTTGAATGAATTTCACAAAGGAGGACAGACTTGAATTGGCTCTGGAGGCCTGGGTCTCGCGGGGCATTGTTTTGGGGACTTGCTGAGGATTTTGAGCCTCCTGTAGATGAAGTGAGAAAAGTCAATTACAACAACCCAGAAAATTACCTTCTGGGTTTCTATTCAGCAGGGTTTAATGTACAGCAAAATTGCTTTTGAATTATTCAAGGGATCATGCATTACTGGCTCTTTTCAATAGGCAGTTAAAAGGCAATACAGACATTGACATCAGTGATTTTTGGTTATATATGCCAACTTTATCTTGACATTTTTCATTAGAATTCTGAATGCTTTTAACATGTAAAGCAACAGTTATTCATGGGCATACCCAGTTTAGAAACTTAAATGACCTACCTCTCTCAGTCGTCTCTGTGCTGCATACATTTCTGCAACAGAACAGAACTATGTTAGATTGAATAAACACAAGTGTGTGTGTGTGTGTGTGTGTGTGTGTGTGTGTGTTATGTGTGTGTGTGTGTCTTCATCTTCATCTACCCCCCCCCCCCCCTTTTCCGTCTGTGCATATGACAGTGTCAAAGAGAGACAGTGTGCTTGCAAAAGGAGCAAAGCATTAGGAGGAGTGGGGCTCATATTTCTATTGCTGTGTGACTATACAAAGGTATGCAACCAATGTCAGCTCAGGCCATTCTGATATATAATTAGACACCACTGCCGTTACCTCCTGAAATAGTGTCACCGCTGTTGGCCTGTTCATATTTATGGCTAAGGCAGGCTTTGTTTCAAAGACACCTTGACCCAAAAGGGGGGTGTGTTCAATTCTCCACTTGGAGCAAAGGACTTGTCTCTAGAGGTTGAGCAGTTGTAGTGGTGTTTGCACACAGTAACATGTTAATGTTTTTTTTTTTTTTTATGAGGCTGCTTTCCTGTACCTGATCGCCGAGCCTGTCTGATTGGTTTGGGAGGGGGCACTTCCTGCAGAGGTGTACCAAGTTCTTCCTCAAATGTCTCGAAGGTGCTCTCATCCATCCCTGCCCTAAGGAGTGGAGAGGGGAGGTCTGCTTTCTCAGAGCTTATTTAAAGACCATGTTGTACATTCATAACTTAAACCACAATTTAAATGACCGTGGAGCCAAACCGATTGAGTTCCAGTTCAGATCTGATCTCCTGTTCACAGTGAGGAGAGAATGTTTTTTTTCCACTGCGGAAACGCTTGCGTTGAATGTAACCAACTAATGCTGATTCATCACCTTGGAAATGCCATTTCATTACCACCACTGCTAATGTGGTGATTGGAAAAAAACACAGCACCCAAAAATAAACCAACACCGACCTTTCGCAGGACTACACTCCTCAAACCAGATGGCCAATGCCATCTGGCAGACCTTTCAATGATCCAGACAATGATCAAAATAACGATTTCCCCCAAATCAATTTCCTCCTGTGCATATACAGCTCACACAGAGTAGAGTATATTGGTCTATTCTGTGTTCCCACAGCAGCCTGCTAATGTATGACCTTCACTGTTGGAATGAATTAAAACATCAGATGTGATTCATCATCAGGCAGCGGAGTAAGGCTGAAGCCTGGGGCGTGAGGCGTGATTGAAGCGCTAACTAATCTCACGCCACAAACGGCCCCGAAAATAGCATCATAAAGCCGAGAGAAGCGGAGAGACAAGCAGGCGGTTTGCAGGCTATCAAGAGAGCTCCTTATCCTTACACTCAGACTTGACCACCCACACACACACATACACACACACACACACACACACACACACACACAGTCCCAGTCACACACACACATGTGCACTGCATGCAAACAGAGATTACACACACAGACATGATCACAACCTTTGACCTGTCACAACTCAAGGCTTACCTGGGTGGACATGAGGAGTCCTTCGACAGGGGATGAGGACTGTACTGTTGTCAGGCAGTGGAAGCTGCTTTCGGGGGGGTCGCACTTTCTCTGGGATGCCTGACTGTCATGCACAGGTGCAACAAACAAGGGGGGGGGGGGCTGACTGGCAACTTATTGAGTCAGACTGTATTGGAGAGTTAGTCAAGTTAGCTTGGGTACCAATAATATCCCCTCAAGCATGGTCAAGACTCAAACTAACTAGCTTGCTGTTGATAAAGCTTGATAAACAATTAACAACTGAGACATAGTCAACTCTGGCGACTCTCTCTCTCTCTGTGTGTGTGTGTATGTGTGTGTTTGTGTTTTCTTGTTCCAATACAAACACACACACATACACACAAACACACACACCACATTGACTTACAATTCCCAATTTGCACATTGCTTAAAAAGTTGTTTAAAGTGTGTTTAAACTTTATTCTTGTGAAATTCAACCACCCTTAACAGCAATGGCATGCAATGCTCTTGTTGTGAAAATCAACTGCCTATCCACCACTAGAGGGCGAAAGAGTGCCATGTTATTCCCAGACGTGCAATTTTACCACAACAGAAAACATCATTATTAAAAGCTTGTGTTGCACAATAGTTACATTTTAATTTCACGTCTGATTATGAACAGTTTGATGTCTACATGCAAGGCCGAGCTAACCAGCTGTGCAATGTTGCTAGGCAACGTGAGAAATGATGGTGGAGGATGTTTGTGCAAGTGGACAGGTTTCTCACGTGTATCGGCCTGAATAGCTCTCCAAGACGTAATGACTTAAGAGGAAAAGAGGCAGAAAAACAACTGTGTGGGCACCACTCACGAAGGTAGGCTGTGATGTGCTGACCTTGCACATGTTGTTTAAGCATTGCTTCTTCTAAAACAAATCCATTCATTATTTTCATTTGTTATTCTAAGTCAAATGTAGCTCAGGGGAAAACAAGCAGGCTCACGCAGTTTAGACAAAGAGAACACTGGCTGAGAATACAGGCTATAAGCGTGTCAGGCCCAAGATTAGGCCATTAAATGACATTTGTTAAATGAAAATGGACCAAATGGACATGGAGAAAATGGAGGATGCCAGTGGATATAATGAAACAGTCATGTCCTACTGTGAGCCTTGGGCTCCAGAGCTTTCTGTCTGTCAGCTGTGTTTCGTGAGCATCATTGACCACCAATTGCTAATGCAGAATAAAAGCGACCTGTGGGTTCTGGGGCCTTGAGGAAGGACAAAGAGGTCATAGCTGTGGTACCATATTGCTGCAGTGAAGTCATGCATGTGATAGGCCTATGACCAGGGTGCGATTTGTCAAAAAAAAAACAGAGGGGGGGATGTTTTTTTTTGTTGTTGTTGTTGTTTTTTAATCATGAAAAAATAAGCAATCAACAGGTTTAATTCTTTTTTAGGTTAATGGTAGACCCTATGTGCCTAAATTATGAACAGATGAGCATTCATCTTCAATGCAAACTTAAAAAGACATGAAACATTTCATTTTCTGTGCCGGCCACGATGCGATGGCTTATTTGGGCTTCAGAACCATGGATAAGGTCCGATCACGCAAACTTGCCAGAGGATTGGCAGAGGAACATTAGCCTAATGGGATCGGTGTGTAAAACATAACAATAATGATTTAACATGTCATAAAATATGATTTTACAAGTTATGTCAAAGTAACTAATTAAACAGTTTGCTCTGATGTCGGATTTCATGTGGCCCTTTGGTTTTCCTGTTTGCACGTCATCTGCAGCGTGCGTCCTTCACCCTGTCGCCCCCCCCATCCCCCACCACAAATCGCACCCTGCCTATGACTATGTTGTTGTTTTTTGTATTACATTAGGCTACACTATTATAATTTTGGGGCTTTTATACAGAACAACATTCCATGAGAAATGGCACTAAATATAAAATATGTCCTTGACACTATCTTGATTTTTAATTATATACTGCAACTTTTACCAATTCTCAATGCCAACAGCATATATAGTTCCAAGTTGCAAGCTAAGCTGTAAAGCGGAACATTCTAGGCTGTGGTGATCATTATGTCTTCTGTTGGTGGAGTTTTTTGGATTAACGTTGAGAGTTTTCCGTGTATTCATTCGGCAGCTACCCATTAGCATGAGATAACCTAAAACTTGTATGCTTTCCCTTGCCCGCGAAATGCCATTCCGCATGCAGTCTCCATTGTTGAAGTGCATAATTGTCTTTCATTTCACTGAGAAATGTGACCTGGCTTAGTGCCATAATGTGTGATGCTTTTGGTAGTTCACACGCGTGGCAATGCTCAGACAGTGCTGGCAGCATAATTTAACGCCTCATCTGTTTGAGGCAGAGGGAAAAAAACAACTCCAGAGGAGAGGGGGAGAGTTAAATGAGTGAGCATATTTCTCTCTGTATTTCTCTCTCCATCCCATCCTTCACTGTTTACCTTGATATCTTTTTCTGTCTTTGGATTTTTACATTCCCTGACCTCTTACTACTGCTCTAGGTGGGCCTCAGCCTAGCCAGGTTTGTGCTGTTGAAATCCTGGAAGCTTCCAGAATAGTGGCTTTGCCCCCTGCGATCGGCAGCACTGGGTAATGAAAATGAGCTAGTGGTGCCAGGGGCGTCCCTCCGCCCTACATAAAGCCTGGCACGGCGGTCCGACAGCAAGGCAGAGTGTCGTGCTGGGAGCAATGGAAACTTTTCTGTCTTTCTCATAATAGTTTCTAACCTTGTTGTTGGCAAAGGACACTCAAGACCTTGCCTGAGGTGAGAGGATAACACACATACTTGCCCTCAAAATTAATATGCTGCTATAGGCCAGGTATCAGAAAAGCTACCCATGTTAAGTGCTCAAGTGGAGAGGGCTCTTAATAGGATTGGTCTTCTTTTTAAAACGGTTTATACTTTCAGATAATGACAATTTGGTGTGCAGAGGAAAAAAATATAAAAATCTGGATGCTGAAACATTAACTCACAAGATCTTTAGCTAAAGTCTTACAATTCTAGTCTTTAATAAATCATTTAGGCCAATGTGTGTGTGCGTGTGCATGTGCGTGTGCGTGTGTGCGTATGCTGAAATATTAACGGATCTACAGCAAGAGTGTCCATGCATACATGCGTTTTTGTTTTTTTTCTTATTGTTTTCCAAGAGTCTTTGGCCACTTTAAATGTTGATGTTCGTGTCATTGATTGTGGAGATGTGTGGGAGAAGCCAACTGGCTGGCTTAGTTTTTCAAAACACCAGTGAGTCGTTAATTTTTATACCTGGCAACACCGTGATCTCCTGTGATCTCCTCCCACTATCTCAGTGCTGTTGCCGTGTCAACACACAAAATCCAGCGTTCTTATGTTTACTTACCAGAGCTGCTTCAGCATAACAGCTTCAGATCATAACCAATGTTTTCCTGAGTAGATTTTTTTAATGTGTTGTTGTCACGGGTGTTACTGAAATATCACATCCCTCTCTAGTTTACATGCCGCAAGCCTAGTTTGCGTGTTTGTGTCCAGAGCATGCAGCGCTGAAGCTATCACCCCTGTCACAGCCCCGCCTTCTCCCTACTACCCCGGATCATCATAGATGGCAAGGAAGAAGAAATTGCTGCCTCCAGTTCTGGGTTGTATTGCTTGTGTCCCAGGGATAGGATGCTTCCAGTTATGCAACCACAGACGGATTATTCTGTGACCTTTGTTTGCTGGTGCACATTGTTTCGCAGCTTACTTGTCATTCTGGATTTTTGTCAGCCCTGAAGGACATTCTTTTTGTGTTGGTGCCATAAATCTACACATATTTGTACAAAAAATATGACTACACAATTAATACAAATGCCTGGGTACCATGAATGGCCTTACATAACCTATATTTTTCTCATTCTGATGCTGATGTAATAGTAATAATAATAATAATAATAATAATAATAATAATATTAATAATAACTTGGTTTTATATAGTGCCTTTCAAGATACCCAAGGTCACTTTACATTACATGTAAAGTGTGTGTGTTTGTGTGTAGGGGGAGGTGCTTTAAGATACTTTTGAAAACAGGCCCAGTGAAGGGGCACACTTGATGTGGAGGGGTAGTTGGTTCCATGAAGTGGGGGCAGTTATATGGAAGGCTCTGTCACCAAAGGACCTGAGTCTGCTGCGGGGATGACCAGCTGGTCCTCCTCAGAGGACTGCAAAGACCTCAAGGGGGTGGAGAAGTGGAGGAGGTCAGCAAGGTAGTGGGGAGCAAATGCTTAAGCGATTTGTAGGTGAGGAGGAAGACTTTATAGGAGATACACAACTTGAAAGGGAGCCAGTGAAACTGCATGGGGATGGGGGTGATGTGTTTCCAGGGCCTGGGGCCTATTGTTAGGACCCTATCAGCAGAGTTTTGGACATATTGCAGTCTATCAAGGGCCTTCTTGAGCTGACCTGAAAGGATGGCATTGCAATAGTCCAAGCGGGATGAGATGAAGGAGTGAATGAGAGTCTCTGTTACTGAGTCGGAGAAGAAAATGTTTCTCAGGGGGTAGATGGAAGATTTGGAGAGGTTTTTGACTTGTGACTAAAATGATAGAGTGGAATCCAGGATAACACCCTAGTTGCAGACTTTAGGGGATAGGGTAATAGAACAAAAGAACAAACGTCCACATCCAGATGGAAATTACCAACCTTCAGAAGCAGTGGCGCTGGTGCCACCACCATGAGCTTGGTTTTGTTGCTGTTTAATTGGAGAAGATTGGTGGTCATCCAGGTTTTTATTTCTTGCAAGCAGTTGACAAAAGGGATGGGTGCGAGCTGAGAAGAGGGTTAGGTGCCAATGTAGTTCTGTGTCATCAGAGTAACAGTAAAAACTGAGTCCATGGTAACAATATGGTAATTTATCCAAGGGGAGCATGTATTTGGTGAAAAAAAGGGGGCCAAGCACAAATCCCTGGGGCACGCCATGGTTGATTGGTGCTGTTGTGGAGTGTAAGTCTTTCAGAATGATGTATTGTTGCCAGCTGGATAAATATGAAGGATTTCGTGTGTCCAGGCCACACTTGTTGGTGCCAGTCAGTCTTTTTTTAGATCTGTGTGTTTCTGTGGCAGGAATAATGCAGCTACATACTGCCAAGAACACCAAGGCCATCGATTTGGTTCTTAGTTCATGTACTGTATTCCTTGGGATAGAAGTGTCTGGTGAATGAATAGCGTAATTTCCTGATAAGCCTATTACCTAAGATTAGTACATTGATTTTGCTAAATTTCTTCATCAATTCATTAATATGTGCATGAGGGCCATACATGGGGATTTTTCATTCTACTTTCTTATTAATTCATGATCTGATTATGATTACAGGTAGTGTTTTATAAACATCTATAATGCGTCTATAACACAGGTGAAGTCATACACGGGTTCAGTAAATACACAGTTTTGTTTTGTTTTTTTTAAGTTTGCATAATACTCTGAACTGTAGTTTATACACATTGTGGCTTATAAGTGGAAATTACAGAACAAAGCATTAATTATGGTTATTGTTACTGCTGTGTTGTGGGTGACTTTAGTAGACCATTCTCTGTGACCTCAAGGTCTCTGGCTGATGGGCAGGTTGGTTGGTTGGTTGGTTGGCTGATGAGTTGGCATACACTTCTTGCCTAGCGGGTGAGACTTGTGCGCCAGCAGTCTACTGGATGATTGTTATGTGGGCAAAGACACAAAAATATCCCAGCCTTTTCATATTTATGAAAAGAACAACAAGGGAAGGAAGGGAGTGCTGGGTTTAGTGGTGTGTGGGAACCAGCTTGTGTGAGTGTATCTTAGAGAACGAGAGAAAGAGAGAGAGAGAGAGAGAGATGGCAGGAGGGAAGGAGTGAGAGAGAGTAGAAAGAAAGCGCATGGTTCTATTCACTCAGGCAGATAAGCTATGAGAGATGCTTCTAAAAGCTATAATGAATCATCCTGATGGATCTCCTTTTCAAAAGCTCACAAAGGAAGCATGGTCTCAAATCCTCGTCAGGTTGCACACACAAATGCACATGCAAAACACACTCATAAAAGATTGATAAACAAACCGTAAAATCCACGTCACATGAAACACATCAAACTCAAATTAGCTGGAGTTCAGTGTTAGCATGTAAAGAACAATCTAATTGTATGTCAGAATGTACTATAGTTAAGTAAATGATTAAGGAGATTAATTAAAATCCAACTACTCCCCACATGTCTTCCATTGCTTATTGATGTGAAATAGAAATCTTTTCTCCTTACATAGTATGTCCAGGAAAAGAACTACATATAATATCTGAGCACAGCACCACCAACAAATAACACTCTCTTTAAATAAAAGTTCTTATTGTTGACATGTCATGTAGCACCACTTAAGAAGCATTCTCCCTCTACGGATCAGTCTTCTGTAGTTTTGTATGACTGGTATATCTGCCCCGAAAGGAGCTATACGTATTAGTTTTATGTTAAAACATCCAAAAAACATCTAGAAATAGCAGTTGTGTGTCAAGAAACAACTGTATTGACAAAAGTCAAAAACAAGTTTCCTGTTATCTAGATTCCCTTCTGAATTTAGCATTCAGTCCAAATAGCACCCGGCCAGCTTTTGTATAATATCACGTTCTACAACATGTGGCTGCTGTGTAAAATGCAATGCAAGTAAACGCAAACGCAAGAAAAATTAAACGCAGAGGTGCACAAGATGACTCAAAACCAGAAGTATTCCCTGAAAACACTGCATAGCAGCTTTAAACATTAAATGTGTATATATCATACACTCCTGGGAGTGAGTGATATATGCACAGTGAGCAAGTTGCTGCACTTTCTCTATGGACCACAGATGCACTCTGTGAAGTCTGGTTTGAGAGATACACATAATAGCATTTAGCAGTATATGCAGCTGTACACAGGTATACACACACACACACACACACACACACACACACACACATACAAATAGACACACACAGACACACCAACCAACAAACAGACACCTGTGTACCGTGGCATGGCTGTTATGCAAGAGAGGAGAGCGAGAGGATGTTGGGCCTCAACCCCTCAGGCAGTCAAGCACTTGCATGTCTCCTCCTGTGTGAAGATCCATCCATCACTAACCAGTCAAAGCCACCACACACAGCTGGAGGATGGAGAGAACACAGGAGAAAGAGAGAGAGAATAAATGAGTGATGTGAAGACATATAGGCCTTCCTAATAATTTTTTGCAAATTGTCCTACTTATTTTTATCTCTCCAGAGCCATACAGTGATCATTGTCCAACACAATCAAGTCCCTTCTCTAGCAAGGAATTGGAACCTGTGATGGCTGCCACAGTTAGATAGGCTCAAGGAGGGAGAATTTTTGGCAGGCATGTTTTTAAACACAGATAAATGCTCGCAGACCAAAGGCACTCCCTGTCAGTCTCCATCAAGCCTGGGCGCTGTCAGTGAGATCCTGTGAGTGTGTGTGTGTGTATGTGTGTGTGTGGTTGGGAAAGAGGGAAGGAAAGGTATAAACATTAAAGGAATCGTCTGTTCACACAAGCCTGAGCTGTCAATCTGCCAACAGAACTGAATATGGGCTTTTTAAATCAGTTCTGTCATAACCTTGCAAATGTATTACTATGACACACTGAAGTGCCTGATTCATTTGCTGCGACCAAATCTTTACTTAACAGCTCATGTGGACTGTAACTGCTACAGTTATTAATCATGAGGTAACATGTGAATTACTTGTCATTGAGAAGGTGTGAGGTTCTGTGTGGTGGCATTCAAGACCAAAAAAACACAAAGTCAGAAGAGCAGAAGAGAGATGGGTTGTGAATGAGTCGTGATGTGGAACTGAGTGTGTGTGTGTGTGTGTGTTTGCGCATGAGTGCATTTGTGTGTGTGTGTATGCACGTGTGCCATTCAGTGACTCACTCTGGGGCCTCAGGACTGCCCATTTATGATGATGTGTGTGTGTGTGTGTGTGTGTGTGTGTGCATTCTTACACATTTGGCCTTGATGTGATGTGCTGGTCTGTGTTGGAAACCTTTTGTGTGCGAGATGTATCAGCACTCAGTTTTGTGAAAGTCAAAAACCTGAAGCTGCTGTGATGCTTAGCTGATACTGTACAAATTTGTGCAATGTGCATGTGTATGTATGTGTTTGTATGTATTCTGTGTCAGTGCGTGTGTGTGTGTGTGTGTGTGTGTGTGTTCTGATGCTGTTGAGGCAAGATGTGGCCTTCAACTCTCTGTAGTGTAGAACTCTTGAGCTATATGGGAGGGAGAGAAAGAGAGAGAGAGCTGCGCAGAGAGGGAGGGATGGGAGGATGAACAGTAGCCGGTAATGAAAACAGAAAGCAGTTATTGTGCAGGAGGAGAGCACTAATGAAAGCTGAAGCTGGCGATAAGAGACTGATATGAGATCAGTTATCTGTGAGGCATATGAGCCCGGCCTCAGCACCGCTCCCCTGGGTCTGCAGCTGCACCCAATCAATACCTAATTTCAACACATCACAGGTTCTGTGTGTGTGTGTGTATGTGTGTGTAAGTAAGAGAGAGAAAGTGAGAGTGTCTGTGTGGCAGGGAAGGGGCACAATATTGTGTGAAGGTGCATGTGTGTGTGTGTGTGTGTGTGTGTGTGTGTGTGTGTATGTGTGTGTGTTTACAAAGGTTTAGAGAACATTCAAGCAGATAAAACACCATTCTGTTGTGCTTTTCAAGTGAGTTTTCAGTTCAGTAAGGCAGAAAAGAAAAGGTCTCACTCATTCTTTCTGTCTGTGTGTGTGTGTGTGTGTGTGTGTGTGTGTGTGAGTGTGTTTGACATGTTTATTAGTGTGTTTTGTGGCCAACCAGTTTTTTCTGAGCATACTTTGACATGGTAAGGGTAGAAAAGATGACCAAGTCTGAAGTCTGGCAGATCGTTATAGTCATTTTACCCATCCATTTCCATAAAGACAGGTCATGTTTGCCTCTAGACATTGGCCTCAATCTCTTTCCATCAATATCAACACTCCACCAATCAACAATCTTTAAAGACATTTTGCCTCAGAAACAGAATTGGCTGGATGGTGACTCCTTTCCTTCACAATGTTTTAGACTCCAGGCAAGATGTCAATCATGTCTCTCCGTGGTGTGACAGACAGCTCCTCCAAGGGGACGCAACCTTTCGACGTGGCCCTGTGGACAAAACGCTCTTGCTTCAGTGTTCCCAAATAAAGTTCTCTTGACATTTACTTGGCAGAATAGAATGAAAATCTTCAAGTTAATACTGAAAGTGTTCCTAAGCTTTTAGGGCAACAACATGTCGACTGAGTAGTGGAATAGGAGGATTATGGATCTAGTGGTGGTGAGCTATAAAAACAAAATGATGAAATGGCAGTAATAACCTCAGCATTTGCAATGTGTTTCGCTACCAGCTAAGCTCTTGAGAGGTGAGTGCACTGAAGTGTGAGTCAGACGCACTACAGGTGGTAAACTGTGATTTCACATCCTGCTTTGAAAAGCGCATTTCAGAGCACAGCTCTCTTTTCTGTGCTCAGTATAACCTCTCCTAATCCAGAATTTGCAGAGAAAAAAAACATTCAAAACATCAGATAATACCGGTCAGAGCCTGCTATGTTCTCACCACAGACAAATTAGCAGAGAATTCCTAATTTCCCGCTACCAAGTGATCCATCCTCAGCACCACTATCACGGCGCTATTACTCACCCCGACGCCACCCCTGCGCTGCCCGATGTGCAAATCATTCCATTAAAGCGTGTTATATTTACTGAGCTGACAGAAACCTTTAATCAGCCGCGCAGTCTCTGAGTGCCCAGGACAGGCTGTAAATCTTGGTTCTGTGTACATGTGTGTGTGTGTGTGTGTGTATGTGTAAGGAGGATGGTGTGGGACTAGATGGTGAGACCACTCAGTCTCACATCACAAGGTGGGAGCTCTATGGTGTGTGTGTGTGTGTGTGTTTGTGTGTTGATGTGTGGATGTGTGGGTGAACAGTGGCATTTTGTGGTAGTAGAAAAAAATGAACAACTTCTGGCATTTGTATTTTTTGTGACCTTGTCCACAAGTTGGCTCCAAACCCAAGTGCTGCCATGAATATTAAAATGGCAGTAGGGGGAAGGAGGAGGAGAGGGTGCAAATGAGAGGGAGAGCGAAGGATAGGGCCGTGTTTTGTCCAGCCCTCTCCAGGCAGACAACACGGTGATGCATGGAGCAAAGCTTGGCTGCCCTGGGTCCTGAGCTGAGTGCCCACTGATGAATAGGTGGTAATTAATATATACAGCTCCCCAAAGACCGCAGTACAATCTCTTGGCAAATAGGCCCCATCAATATGGAATATGGAAGGACAGCGCTACGGGCACCATTTTGGTCAGCTAAATATTGTCATAGAGGCTTTCTAAGGTAGAAATCCTATGACGTCTATCCTGAAAGCTAGTTATAGCCTGGTTGCCTCCATGTTTGCAATGTTGCATGCAACTTTGCATTAAAGTTAGCATGCAAGGAAAGCAGTCATCCAACTGTCTCAGTAGGCTGTAGTCTACCAGCTGATCGTATGACAGTCGCACATGTTGTCGGGTTAAATAAAGCATTGAGATAAGGTCAGGTTGAAATCACTGCCAAAAGTGGAGCACTCAGAAGAGAAATCAATCGACAAAAGTTGTTTGGACAAGTGTAATTGGGATGAAACTTATTTTATATTTTGAGGGAATAATGACCACTAGGTTTCTTATTACATGAGGTGCTAGGTTTAGGATATTTCTCTGACAGATTTCAAGGGGGCGGTATCTGCTGTAAACATTTCTGCCTGAATATGGATTTTAAAACAACTCTGAGGTTCTTCTGCATTAATTTGATGTACATGGCTTAACCCTTCGATTCTGTTTGTTTCATGGTTACAACTTTGGTGTCAAAAATGATTATCAAGAAAGTTTGTGATAGATCTCTGTATCAACTTATTCTCTTTTGAATATTACAAATTTAAAACTTTAGTAAACTAATAATGGCCTGTAGGCCTCACTGAACCAAGCCTATGTAAATCAGTGAGGGAGAGATTTTACTGAAAATAGATTTTTGGTGGATGCTGTCACTGGAATCAAACATAGAGAGTGAGAGGTGGGTTTTATTGTTGTGTAAGTGAATAAAAACACACTTACACTGTCCATCTGATCTATGGGTAAGATTGCAATCTTTGTACATTTACTGTGGTCTCGCTCATGAATTTCTTATAGTCTGGTCATTTTTGACCGGTGTAACAAAGTTGAATAAAACACTCAAAATGTTATGAAAATTATTGAAATTTGTGTTAATATGTGTTCAGATAGTCTATATGAACAAAGCCACGGAGCCCCATGGCCATCCAATTAGATTAAGTACATTTTTGAGAGGGAAAAAATGTGATTTGACCAGAATACAACAGGAGGATTAAACACGGCCAAATCTGAAACTGTTTCCCTGGCAACAGGGCTACCTCAAGGGGCAGGGGCCAAGTCCTGGTGCTTAGACATCACAATAGATAGTTACTAAGGTTGCAGATTTTTTTTCTTGCCTTTTTATTTGTTCATGGAATGTTGTATCCTGGTTTGCTGTTTTTTCTGTCAGTTGGCTACTTGGCTCACTACAGTATAAACCAAAGATTCCAGAGTGTATAAACCCATCAGCAACTCTAGCCCTGGTGCTTTTATGCCCATGCTTTTATGCTTTTATGTTCCTGGGCTGATGGCCCATGGTATAAATGGGGCTAATAAGACTTTTCCTCTTCCCTGCTCTTCTCTTCCCTGTAGTGCTCTCATGTTCATTCCCTGTTCCTCACCCGCAGTCCCTCTACACTGCGTCTGTCACTGTCACCATTCCCAGCACCATTTCACCCCCCCTCCAACCATCTTCTCTCTGTCTTGGTTTGCTTTGACCTTTTCAGGGGGTTAGTGTGCCTTGCCACGACTGTGTAAGACTCACTAAGAGCCTCGCTCTTGCCACCAACCCCAGTCACCTCCACCCACTCCTGCTCTTGAGATGGCTAAATGGGATTCAATGGACGTGGCTGACGGGGGAAGCATGAAGGAAGAGGAGAAAAAAAATAAAAAATAAAAGAGCCACACAGCCATTATATCAGATGAAACGATTTTATGAAACTTTAATGCAACGGATATTAAATCTGCTCTGTCTTCACGAGGCGCAGTGTGCTGTGTTTGAATTCGTCAGAGGCAGCGGAAGGGAAATTTCCCTCTGAACACATTAAAATGCAATTCGACACTCTCACAGACGTGTATTTCCGCTCTGAGGTACTGTGAGCGAGGCCCATTGAAGAGCAGGATTCAGGATCTATCTGGATTAATATTTCTTTTAGGACTCTAGCAATTATTTATGGAACAGAAAGCTTCTTTATGGGAAGAGCTTTGGTGTCTACTGTGAGTTGACTGCCACTGATAGGCCACCGTTTTATGACCCATCCCCACCATGTTACCATACACACACATTTACATATATGCATTTAGCAGACACTTTTATCCAAAGTGACTTACATTTTGTCAACTATCAATTACATCAGGGCCAATCTCCCCTAGAACAATTTAGGGATAAATGCCTTGCTCAAGAGCACAACGGTGGCAGTTGGGATTCGAATCCACAATTTCCAGGCTAGCCAGGTTCATTTACCACTATGCCACCACTGCCACACTACACACATGCAAAGAAGCACATACACACACGCACACACACACATACTCACACATCATGATCAATAACTAATTTTAACCAGTCAGAGCTCTGGGTATTGATGAAATCATCAATGAAATTGTTCTGTCAGGGCCTGTCAATCAAAAAGGGTGTCTCAGCAGAGCCGGCCGTGGGCTGATCAAAGTGGGTGGGATTAATACTTGCAATCAAGAGCTACAATGGAAATGAAATCACTGCTTTACGAGTACATCAAAACTGACAGCTTTATTACATCCAGCATTCAAATGAAAGCTCTTAATATGACTTTATTACAGGCACAGTGAATTATGCCATATAAGCTGAGCCAGAATTTACACTGACAGTTTTTGTACCATATTGAATCAAATGGCCATTTCCCCATTTTGCCTTTGTACTAGTGTATCACTTCTTTTCTCTTATATATTGTACAGTACACAGCAATGTTTTTTTTCCTTTTCTAGGGATTGTGTCATTTGTATTCTCTTTTCAAAAGAGTTCATTTATCTCCCTCCCCACACAGCCAGTCAAAGGTATCGGAGAAACTGTTCCCACAGTTTGTGCTGTTTCGACAGCCGGAGCAACTAACTCAGACTGTTTCAAAAGGAGTCGGTCCATAAAATATAGATTTTGCTCTTTGTGGCCGAGCAAAGGCAGATCAAAGCGAGGCATCGCTGGCTAGTGTCTGTGTTCGGCAGCCTGGTTGTTGGAGACAGTAATGACTCAGTGGCTGTGTGCCACGCTCCCTCGGACTACATTGACACTCGCAAAGGGTTATTTAGCCCAATGACGGCCATAAGAAATGAGAATAATCTTTGGCTGTTTGGCTATATGACTATGTACAGTCAATGGAAAACAAGTGAAGGCGGTTAGTTCTTATTGCTTTATCTGTAGAATGTAGCAAGAGCTTGTATGTTAGAAGAACACAGACACACACACACACACACACACACACAAATACAAATACGTACATTACATTTACATTTATGCAATTAACAGACTTAAAAAAGAGGATTAACAATCAAGCTATATCGAAGAAATCTTAGAAAGAACACACATACATACATGCATGCATACATACATACAAGCACACACACCCCTATCCTCATACACACATGTGCACTCACACTGGTTTGTGCTCTGCTTATGGAGTGGTAATTAGCACAACAGCCACCAGACCCAAAGGCAAAAGAGCCTGTGTGTGATAGTGTGGTACGAAGTGTTAATTCTATGTTAGGCAGACAGACACACACTCATATGTGCATGCACACTCAAGGAGAGAGTGCAACCTGCACTCTGGAGTAGGAATGCGTGGTAGCATCCACACATGCTGCACACTTATTTACACATGCAGTATACACACACACACACACACACACACACTAACTACTAAAAAGTGGAAACTCTGACCCACTTTAATGGAAAAAGACTCAGAATTTGAGTCATGCTTCAGTGAACTCAATTTACTCTGTCAGACACTCTGCATTCAGTCTGTTTTCACGCCATTTTGAAATTTAATAACTTTCAGTGCTTGATGCCGCAACAAGATATTGCAACGATGATGGCTTTCCTTGTCAGCTCTCAATACAGCAAACAAACCCTGAGAGCACTTGAGATGATGTGCTTACCAAGTAACACAGCCCACTCAGTCCTATACAGATGTGCTCTGAGTGCTGGATAAATTTACCTCCAACTGTTCACAACAATATGTAATTCAGCAAAACAGATTGGTACCTGGTGGAAGTTATGAACTTGGACCCATGAGTCTACTATTGGTACTAACACTAAGACTGTATTTTTTTCACCCATACTTGTACAATACAGCACATTTTTTCTTAGTTTTGCAGTTTGACTGATTAAATGATGAAAATGATAAAATGATTCTTGTCAGTGCATGAGCAAAGGAGTTTGGGATACGGTGTCTTTAATCACCTTGTTGCGTGAACAGATTAGTATTCAGTTATCAGTTCTCTGGTTTTAGCCTTTAGAGAGGTGTGTGTGTGAATGTGTGTGCGTGTGAGCGTGAGCACATAGACACAATGACTGGCAAGACTGCATGTTTGAACG
>PYXC01002106.1:2562500-2567500 GCA_015244755.2 Tenualosa ilisha
GCATGTTTGTGTGTGTGTGTGTGTGTGTGTGTGTGTGTATGTGTGTGTGAATCTCTGCTGAGGCTCCCTGCAGTCAGCACAGCCGTGTGATTGTCTGATTATCTACATTTATGCGCTTCACTCTCTCTGCATCCCATTGGATTGAGTGCGTGTATGTGTGTGTGTGTGGTTGTGTGTGTGGGCACGTGCAAGCGTTTGTGTTCGTTTGTTTCGTTCTACAGTGTCACCATGTCCTTCATCTAAGAGGACTATGTAGAGTATATCTATTAATTAATTGTCTGATATTTTATTTGCGTTTTCTATTGTGTGCATGTGTTTCTATATGTGTGTGTTTCTATATGTGTGTGTGTGTGTGCGTGTGTGTGTGTACGTGTGTGTGCATCTGTCCTTCAACCTAGGACACAGTGGTTGTTCAGAGAAATTGGTTATATAGTGCCTATACTGCCTTAACCTCCAGACACTGTATGCCTATTGGAGTCAGTGTGTATTGTGTGTGTGTGTGTGTGGGCGTGTGTGTGTGTGTGCACGCGCGTGTGCATGTGTGTTGTTCTCCCAGAATGAGGTGATTGAATTTAGTATTGCTAGCCCATTGGGTGGCCTGGGGCAGCCTGAGCTCTGGATGAAATGACTCACCAACCTTCAGACACACTCGTGAATGTAGTGTGTGTGTGCGTGTGTGTGTGTGTGTGTGTGTGTGTGTGTGTATGTGTGTTGAATTGAGTGCATTGCTGTGCAGGAGCTGTTACATCGAGAAGTACTCCAGAGGGCATTGTGGCTTGTTCCTCTCAAGGGCCAAAATGAAGCCTGTCTCTCACTCTTTCTCTGTCCCTCTGTCTGTCTCTCTCTCTAAACTATCGAAGCCTCTTCACCTTCTGTTTTCCTCTCCATTTCTACACTATTTCAACCCTTCCCTTTTGGAGTCCTTGTTCAACTGTTTTTTATTCATCCAACTGTCTACTGATCAATCAATCTATTTAATAATCCATTCATCCAGTCACTACCCTACAGCAGGATCTCATCAGAGTCACACATAACATCACACACACACAAACTACTGCAGCCTCAGTATACCTTTAGTCTCTGCTTACACTCTCTAGATGTTCTCACTCTCTTCTGCAGTCTCTCTCTCTACCCCTCATTCTTTGTCTTTCTCTCCCTTTCTGCTGAGTACAAATGTGCTTTTGTGTTTTTTAGGTTGACCTTTGTCTTTTCTCACCTTTCCTCATGCATGCATGTATGAGTGTGTGCGTGTGTGTGAGTGTGTGTGTGAGTGTGTGCGTGCGCGTGAATGTATGTATGAGAGTGTGTGTGTTTTTTTATGTGTGTGTGTGTGTGCTCAAGGAGGGATGAGGGTTCCAGAGGGGAGGACAGGAGGAGAGGACAGAAGGAGAGGCGTATTAATCATCACTGAAGCGTCCCCTGGTCCCCTGGCGGCAGGGCTTGGCTTCCTGATCCCAGGGCGACGGCACAGGGCCTCAGGGTGAGGGACGGGCGAGTCATGTGATTATATAAAGTCGGGTCATCTGAGGGCACCTTGGGCACGGAGCGAAGATGAGTCTGCAGCACAGAACAAGACCAGAGACTGATGGGCAAAAGTCTGTGTGTGTGTGTGTGTGTCTGCGTGTGTGCAATCGTGTGTGTGTGTGTGTGTGTGTTTGTGGATCTATGTGTATGTCGATTGTTTGCTTACCGTCTTGAGTGTATGACTTTCAGTGCTGCAAATGCTGCAAATGCTGTACATGTTTGTGTGCCTGTGTACTGCTACAGCATTCAATGTTTGTCTGTGTGTGTTTGTTTGTATGTGTGTGTGAGAGTGTGTTTGCGTATGTGTGTGTGTGCTTGCGTGTGCACATGTGTGTGTGCTCGGGTGCGTGCGCGTCCGTGTGACTACAGCTGATGATCTCGCCTCACCAACTCCTCTTGCCCCTCTGCACTTTTGCATTTCTGTAAACAGTCATTCAGCCCTGGGCCCCTAGAGCTCCACTCAAACGTTATGCTAACATTAGCCAAATGCTAACTCTCCATCTAGCCCCCCAAATCAACCTTCTGGTCTCCCACACTCCCATTAACTGCCCCAGTGCAGGGCACGGCCGGCCATGCAGCACTAACTCATGGCCGTCCACAGCCTATTTGCAGGAACATGCCGTCCATTAACGAAGATAAAAACAAGACATAACCCCATCCCGCATAACTCTTTGCTTCATAACGTTGGCTTGTACAGCGGCCTTGGCAGACTCTTGGCTGTCCTTGTTTCTGAGATGGCTGGGATGGGATGCTGTTCGTGTGGTGTGTGAGTGTGGTGATTGAGTTGTCTCTGTGCCGATGTCTGTGCAGCAGTTAATGCTGGTGAACATAGCATGGAGGTAAAGCTGTTCAGCCACATCAAAGTTATGTTTTCATAATTTGATGATTCAGTTTAGCAGTGCTAAAGCTGCATTCTCACAACCATGCCTATCCCCTCAATAATAGTACACACACACACACACACACACACACACACACACACACACACACACACACACACACACACACAGATACACAAAATACTCTCAGATGCTTATGGATGACTAAACAGATGCATACACACACACACACACGCTGTATATGAACATGCATGTACACATATGAACACAAGAATGAACAGGCCAACACACACACAGACACACACATTCTCATGGAACAGTGGAGTTCAGTGGACCCAGAGCCATGCCTACAGACCTGGCCCATTGCCAAGGCCTTACACAGAATTACTGTGTCTCCCTGAGGGCTTGATGCCCAGTCTTTCAGATATCATTGCAGATGGAACACTCACATATCTGTATGCACACATACACAAACACATAAAAGACATATGCATGCATCCATCCAACCTTTGCACGTTTAGAGGCCCCACAGTCATTCAATAAACATCTTTCTCACAAAGCTCAGGCTGACCAAACTCTGCACACACATACACATGTAGACGCTCACTTATGAGGACATGAGTACCACATTTACATCATGCACACATGCACACACACACACACACACACACACACACACACACACACACACACACACACGCACAGCCACAGTGAAGCAGGTCTAACTGACTGTAGCTCTATGCCGTGTTGTAGAAGGCAACCAAGTTGGTTAAGTTGATAAACAAGACCCCCTAACCCCTCACGCCTCACTTAATCTGCACGCAATTAGCTAAACCTAATGTGCCAAGTGAGCGAGAGAAGCCGCAACACAGCGTTGACCTTTGCTAAGAGATTGGCTTCAGAGACGCTCATTAAAGGCACGGGTCAATTAGCTTATTTAATTTTACAATTAAAAAACACACACACACACACACATACACACAGTCACACACACGCCAAAACCCCTTACTTTAACCCCCAGCCGATCAATGCAGCTAATTTCATGGCCTAATTAGGCACTGCAGCGCATGCCATAGGTCTCCTCAAGTGATGACCAACAGCTAGTGGGGACTGGAGTAACTCTCATGAGAAAAGGATTCCAACAGAGGCACCCATGAATGGGAGAGACAGCCATAAAGATTTCATGGGTCTGTGCTCTGGCAGGTGACATTTCTGATTCACTCTCTCTCTCTCACTCCCTCCCTCCCTCCCTCCCACTTTCTGAACTCCACAGTCTGAACCTATTGGGTGACTTATTATGTGGCCCTACGCAATTCTATTGGCAGCTAATTGAGAGTGAATGTCACCACAGGGAGACCTTAAGAGTGTGTGTGTGTGTGTGTGTGTGTGTGTGTGTGTGTTTGTGTGGGAGAAGGGCAGTTAAAGAGAATACAAGAATGATCTTCTTCCTCTGCTCATTTAGACAGGGGTGTCAGTTCCATTTTTTTTAATGGTGAAGACTGTATGTAAGATGGCAAAGGTGGCCTATGAAAAGCATTACCCTTATTTACTGCACAGTGCTATAAATAACAGATGACAGAGTTCATCACCCCTGTGAGATGAGGAGAGAAGGACTGTAGAGATGTTTGTTGATGCGCTGCGGCTAAAGCATGCAGTAGCCCTGACTGGATTGGCTCGTTCAGTATTCTGAGCTTTGTTGGTTTGTTATTTATTTGTTTGTTTTGGCGCTTGCCTGTTTGTTTAGCCTCCAGTGGGGCCCCCTCCCATCTATTCAATAGCAGCATGAGATGACCGGCGTCACAGAGAGGAAGCCACTGTCCATGACACAACCTGGCCTCCATCTGTCTGTCCTAGGGGCCGTGGGGTGGGATGCCTCCTTAGTACGTGGAGCCATTAGCCCCCGACAGAGACGAAGGGGCCTCAGTGCAGGCAGGTGGCAAAGGGGAAGAGTGCGGTGGGTGGTTGGGCAGTAGGAGGGGTGGAGATTTGGACGGCAGGGGCAGGCGCGGGTGCTCCATGATCGTTCCATCACTGGCGTTGACACCTGATGGATGGCTGGTATTAGCAGGCGATAGGACACTGAGGGCCGCTGGATTGATAGGCTTTTACTATTCCCAAGCCCCCACCCCCACCCCCACACCGACCGCGGCCCTCTCGGCCCAGCTGAGTGATTGGCGGCGAAGGGATGTCTCCCTGCCTCGTTTGTTCACATTGTGGACGTCTCATTGCAGCTGCTTTGATACCTGCCATTGCTCCAAGGTCAGTAAGCCCCTGCGCTGCTGCTTGGGCGACCCTGTGTCAACAGTGGCTGTGGCGGTAAGAGATTACTCTCACTTTCACGCCCAATTCCCCAACCGTCATGAAACAAAAACCCATTACCCGCGCCATCCCTGAGACTCAGGTGCAGGTCTTAGATATGTGAAAAGCTTATCAGTGATCGGGATGGATGTGATATGAGGAACTCGACAACTGTCGAGTTTTAATCTGTTTTAAAAACTGCCTTGGGATGGCATAAGTAAGTGCTAACTACCCCCTAATCACGGTTGCAGATTAATCTCTGTAGAAAAGATGCACGCCTCCAGAAGCTGCCTTGGTGCCAGTTTGTGGAACATTGCCTCGGTAATCTCCAGCGGGCCG